>JAFIRS010001162.1:0-422602 GCA_018342105.1 Gonioctena quinquepunctata | reverse complement strand
AATGTTTTGATTATCATTTTCATTTTTCATAAATCATTAGGTGAATACTTGAATTGATTTCTTTGGAAATTTGAACAGGGGATAAAATCATATGTGGAATCATCTGCGAATCAAAGAATAGAAAATCAAATAACAATCGAATGAAAATCAAATTTTCACTTAGGGTCCTTTTAAAATAACTAACAGATGTATTTCAATGTCCAGCGTGGTTTCGGCCAAAGAAGTCGTTGTTATCTTGTTAGATATTCACAAAATTATCTTGGATTTTTTCAATTCACAGAAATATCTTTCCATCAAATATTCGATTGAAATTGTTTTACTTTTCAACGTGAATACTATGAATTGTTCATAATAAATTATCATATCTTCAATATTAATAATATTTACTAGACAAATTACAGGATCCTTAGTGGGAAATATTTATCTCTTTTTATTTAGGATGAAAAAGACGAAGATGGAACTCCACTCAACCTAAATGGGTATCAACAATATGGGAAAGAATCAGTGAGCAGTCTTGAGTCTTCTAGTGAAATGAAAATATTTTTTACGGAAAACAAATGGCAAAGATCTAGATTAGATTTGCTGTTTATTGCTTACGGGCTAGAAGCCTCTTGTGGACGCTCAAATGTTCATAAGAGTTTCTTGTCTAGTCCCGTCCTTATCAATAGACTCCACAGGTGGACAGGGCTCCCATGTATTTGGGAAGTTGTTGGTTTTTTCCCCCCCAACGTTATAAACCACAGTCCTCATCTGCCTGTCAAAACCTACATATGATTTCTTCTGTAAGTTCGATATTGTTAAAGTATTTTACGAGTCTTCAATGCTCTGTTAGCAGGCCGACTATTATTCTAGTTATCCTTCTATTCTAACTCGGTAGATACTCAGTGACTTATTGCATTTGTTTTTTAATCAACTCATTCCTTCCACCATTCCACGTCGTGCTCCATTTCTGAATAAGGAGTCAGTTTGTTGGCTACCCCGTTACCTGAGTGCTCTGGAAGAGTAAGTCTGTTACAGTTTCTTTGTTACAGAAAGGCCGAATATGCGCAGTAGGCTAGGTGGGTTGTCTTACGGTTTCGAGAAAGACGATAATCCGCTTAAAACCACGTTCTACAGAAGTTCAGTGGCGTAATTTCACACGAAATAGATTTAGTAAAGAGCTTTATTTGCGATTTGACATTCCGATCAAGAATTTTCATAATGAATATTTAAGCATCAAATGATAATATTATCGGACTTTGAAATCGGGGAAAACTGGTATTTAATGCCCTTTCAATCACACTCTGTATAATCAGTGATTCTAATCTTTTACTGATAATTTGTTTACCTAGGATTTTACAAAAGAATTTGTCATTAGCAAAGGCATCGTCGGTTTTGTTTGGATTTTGGTCAGTTACTGTTGATTTGTATCGGTGATCTCCGACTGACAGTAGTGTAACTGTGAGTTTTTTGTGATAACAATGTACTAGTCTAGTCGTGAAGTAGGTTTCCTGCGAAAAATAGTTCCAAGTCTCCGAAAAATATGAGCAATAGCTTATTCGATTTGGGATGCAATTCTGAGAAAGAACAAAAATGAAAAAAATGGGTTCAGTTTTTTGAGAATAACTCAAAAACTATAAGCGAAAAGAGATTCTTAAAAGGGGGAAATTTCCAATAAAAAAGTTTTGACTATAAAGGGAGTACACCACATAATTTTTTTTTTATAGTATCGAATATAAATTAAAAAATTTAAACAAATTATGGTGTCTTTAAGACTTGAAAGAACAAGGTCCCGTTGAAAAAAAATTTTAAATAATTTTTCAATAAGTTTTTTAAACAAATTATGGTGTCTTTAAGACTTGAAAGAACAAGGTCCCGTTGAAAAAAAAGATTTTAAAATTTGTCTTTTTATATATATATATATATATATATATATATATATATATATATATGTATATATATATATACTTAACATCACATTATAAAAAAATTTTCAAAAGCTGTTTGTTTTGTTTATTATAATTTTTTAATTTAACTCAAAATGTTTTGCTATTGCTGCTTTTGCATCAAAATGAAGGCATTTAATAACATTCGAAAAAAAATCAGAACATTTGTTTGAAAATTGTTTATAAACAAATTTATCAGTTTAATATTTTAAAAAAATATATTTTTACCTTTTTGTTGTCTAGAGTATATAATAATTTTGCAAAAAACAAATCTTTCTCAAAAAATATTATTTTTGTTTATAATAGTTTTCTTTATATTTCCATTATTTAAATAATTAGTTGGGAATGTTTTCCTTTGAAAATCATAATGGGCATTTCTCAATAAAATAAAATAAAATAAAAAAAAGTATTTAAAATTACATTTTTATTTGTCATTATATTTTTTTTCTGAAACTACTGAAATTTACAAAAACAACCATATGCAACAGAGTCGAAAAAACTTCTAAACCGTAATTTGAGAAAAATCTATAAAAAAATTATTTTATTTTTTATTTTAAATTTTGTTAAATTCAAAACTTATAATAAACAAAATAATAAACAACTTTTAAAACTTTTATAACGTGATCTTAAGTATATGCAAGGTGTTAGTGAATAAGTGCGACAATCTTCAGGGTGATTCAGCATGAAAAATAATGACAGTTTGCTATATAACTTTTGTCCTTAAACGCTTCGTTTTCCGTTTTCTTAAAACTGACTATTTATTCATTGCTCTGAAACCGGTCGAGATATGCAAATGAAATTTGGTGAGTTTTAAGAGGTAGTTGTTCCGCATTTTGGACATGCAATTAGAATTTTATGTTCGTCATTGGCGCGCATACGGGTGATGATCTCAATTTTTTTTAACATTTTGCATTCCTCGTTCAATTTGTGACAAAAAATTCTCCTGCCTTTTTTTTCGTATAGGGGCCGTTTTATGCAAAAATTAAACATCCTAAAAAAGTATTTGTCATTACTTTAATACACTATCTAGTAGCGATGGTAGTAGGGTACTGTCACATTCTATTAAATACGAATATTTCAACGAAATGATAAATTAGCGTTTCTTCATTTTCAAGCTTTTAGTTTGGTATAACATTAATGATAATAAGTGATAAATTTTTCTTTTATCGAAAAGAACGGAAAATTATACAAATACGGAATTGTCAAACATGCATTTTGTCTATGGTCGAAGTAATGGGAATGGTCGGCAAGCTGACGATTGTATACTGAGTTGTATCCAGGACGTAGGGTACCCCATCACACAATATTTGCTCGTCTTCACCAACGTTAGCGCGAGAATGGTACATTTGAGAAACAATTGGCTGACTGCGGGCGCCCTCGAGAAGTACGAACTGTGCAACTAGAAGAAGCAGTTCTCGAGTTAATTGCGAGGTCACCTGAAAGTCCCTCAAAAAATTGCCAACACACTGAATGTAAGCAACTTCACTGTATTTGAAATTTTAAAGAACACCAATTGTATCAGGTTCATATTGAACGTGTACAAGCTCTATTACCTAGAGATTTTTTTTCCGCGTCTAGTTTTTTGCCTTTGGGATTCTTCATCAAATCGCTCAAATTGCTAATTTTTAAATGGCGTTTTGTTCACTGACGAGGCTAATTTTGGACGACGGTGTATACGAAATTTCCATATCAATCACCTCTGGGCTGAGGAAAATCCACATGGAATCTTTGAAGCTCATTTTCAGCGTCAGTTTTCAGTAAATATATGGCTTGGGGTACCTGATGATCATTTAATCGGTCCATATTTCCCCCCACAACGACTAACAGGCGACTCTTACCTTAATTTCCTACAGGAAGAGTTACCTGTTTTCCTTGAAGAAATTCCTCACAGCTGAGACAACACTTCTGGTTCATGCATGATGGTGCACCAGCCCATTTTAGCATTATTGTACGTAATCACTTAGATAGAGTATTTCCAAATTGTTGGATAGGTAGGGGAGGTAACGGAAATGCCCTGCTCGATCTCCGGATTTGAATTCTCTAGATTTATGCATTTTGGGTTTTCTCAAGTCATTAGTTCATTCCACTCCCGTCGAAAATGTTGAAGACCTGAGGAATCGAAGTATAGCCGACTGTGAGACAATAAGAAATACACCAGGAATATTTGCGCGAATACGACAATCAATGAGGCGAAGAGTTGAAACTGTATCACGCCTGAGGGAGGTCATTTTGAACATTTGTTGTAGCTTTGCGCCTATTTATTTATTAGTGTTATTTTCTGTTATTAGAGATATTTTGAGCCTTAAAATCTCCTTATTAATGTTGTTGTGGTTATTTCTTCTAACCATAACAATAACCACGACGATGAAACTAAGAGATTTTAAACCCCAAATTTAAACTTCATAATTTGACAGGTGACCCTTATTTTGTTTTGGTTTTCCCCAACCTCATAATTTCTGGTGTATGGTTTGAAAAAAAAATATGTATTCATTTTGAATGGAGGATTTGGAAAATGTGATAAATAGAAGAGACCGTAATGCAGATTTGATAAGACAGATTATACTGAGAGATATTTTCATATGCCTGAGTTTGCTATAGTTGAAATCCCAGTATTTGACCCTTAATGCTATAGAGGATAGGTTTGTGACACCATATTTCAGGTTCGAAAGGCCGGACATATTTAGATTAGCAAGGGGGTTTTTCGAATTCCTAATGATATTAGGACAAGATCAGGACATTATGTAGCGACAGGTATAGGTGCTTTAATCAGCAGGGTTATACAGAGTGGCCACTTTTTTAATGGATTGTATTGGTAACTTTTAAACCATAAGAGTTAGAAGGTCGGTCGAATGGAGAAAAAGTTGCATTTATAGAAGCATTGTCAAGGAATTCAAACAAATCGAGATTATCAGGGCCGGTTATTGAGATATCATAAGAAAAGTAAATTCTGTCATTTTGATTTTTCTTTTTTTCCCACTTTATTTCAAATATTATCAAAAAATGTCACGGAAGTCTTTTATTCGACATTAAATTATCCCCAACTTTCAACGCTGAATTCAACGATATATCATACAATGTCATTCAAAGTTGATTTTCAGGTGATTTTGACCCTTATCCAAATTTCTTTGGGTCGGATCTGTATTACATTTAGGTACCTTTAGTTTAATTAACAACATGCAATTCATTCCGATAAGAAAATCAACTTACTCATCTTCAACTGAATGGAACGTAACAGAATCAAAGAAAAAAAAAAATTTTTAAATTTAAGGAAAAACCAATTCATAATAATTAAACGAAACTATCATTTAATGAAAGAAAAATCAAATGACTATCCGAAAGTAAATGATGAACATTAATGAAGTGAGTGTTCGAAATGTCCACCATTTTGTAAAATGCACTTTGCGGTTCTGGAACCCATACTCCTTATACATTTGCTTATTTCGTCTCCTTGAATACCTTCCAATACATTCTCAATCTTCTCGCGAAGAATCTCTATTGTCGGGTTCGTAGTATCATGAATTTTAATTTTGAGATATCCTCACAAATAAAAATCCAGCGGATTCAAATCCGGATCTGGCAGGCCATGCACTGGACCTCTTGTTCCAATCCATGAATCGGAAAAAGTTCGATTCAGATAGTCTGTGACTATTCTTGAGTTGTGGGAACATCCGTCTTGTTGGAACTATGGACTATTACGCCGATACCGTATAGGAAGATCATCCAACATTTCTTCTATAATTTCTACATATTTTGCTCGGTTAGGTTGCCGTCAATAAAATAGGGTCCCAGTAATTTATTATTCAACAAACCGCACCATATGTTAAAAGAAAAACGATATTGATGTCTAACTTCATGAATTAAGTGAGGATTTTCTGTGGCATAAAAATGTTTGTTCCTTCGATTGAACATGCCGGGAATTTGTGAATGTCGTTTCGTCTCCCCAAATGATATTGTGCGAAATTGTTGTTATTCCGCACTTTCCGTTGAAACAAATTACAGAATTCAACCTTCTCTCAGGATCATTGCGATATAGTTTTGCACGGCGGTATTTATAGTCATGGTATCCGTGTCTCTTGACTATTTTATTAACAGCACTTTTTGATAAATTGCATTCACTGGCCATAGTTCTGGATCCTATTCCTGGATTCATTCGAATTTGGGCCAGAACATTGATGTCATTGATAGGCTCGTTTCGTCGTACATAAGGACCTAAGGATGAATGAATTATGTGCAAGTAACGTTGTAGATAAACGTCGAAACATTTCAATATTTGGTGTTGTTCTTTCAGGATATAATTCACCATACCTTTGTTGTGCTTTGAACGAATTTCTATCTAGTTTTATGTACACTTCGTACATATCTCTCTTCTCTTCATTTTGTGTATCTTACCATATCGAAAAAAGTTAAATTGAAATTACTCAGAAAAGTATTTAATGACAAGTTCTTGTGACACAATAATAAACGAAGTGACAAATAATATGACATTTCTTGTTATGTTCTTTTTTATCCACGGCCTACTACTTGAAAATAATACATTCAATAAACCTAGAGTTGTGTGTATGTAAGAAAAAACAAGTCTATCAACGATATCAATGTTCTGACCCAAATTCAATTGAACCCAGAAAAAAAATCGAGAACTGTGGCCAGTGAATGCAATTTATCAAAAACTGCTGTTGATAAAATAGTCGAGAGACGCGAATACAATGATTTTAAATTTGAATACCAAGCCTTGCAAAAATTATATCGTAATGATCTCAAAATAAAGTTCGATTCTGTAATTTGTTTCAACGGAACAAATGACAAATCCAACAAAAATGATTCCTCGCGAGAAGATTGAGAATGTATTGAAAGGTATTCAAGGACACGAAATAAGCAAATGTATAAGAAGTATGGGTTCCAGAACCGCAAAATGCATTTTATAAAATGGTGGACATTTCGAACACTTACTTCATTAATGTTCATCATTTACTTTCGAATAATCATTTGATTTTTCTTTCATTAAATGATAGTTTCGTTTAATTATTATGAATTAGGTTTTCCACCTCTTTGATTCTGTTACGTTCCATTCAGTTGAAGATGAGTAAGTTGATTTTCTTATCGAAATGTATTGCATGTTGTTAATTAAACTAAAGGTACCTAAATGTAATACAGATCCGACCCAAAGAAATTTGGATAAGGGTTAAAATCACCTGAAAATCAACTTTGAATGACATTGTATGATATATCGTTGAATTTAGCGTTAAAAGTTATATCGAAAGGTGTCATAAAATATGCAGGTCCGTATTGAAAAAAATGAGGTTGAGGGTGGCCCAGAGCGTACGAAACGTTGGATACAAAATCTGATTATGTCAAAATGAGGATAATTTACTGTCGAATAAAAAACTCCCCTGACATTTTTTTATAATATTCGAAATAAAGTGGAAAAAGAAAATTAAATACAGAATTACTTCTAATTCAAAATCGGCCGTAATCTCGATTTGTTTGAACTACTTGACAATGCTTCTATGAATGCAACTTTTCTCCATTTGACCGGCCTTCTAACTCTTATGGTTTAAAAGTTACCAATACAATCCCATTAAAAAAGTGGCCACTCTGTATAGGTATTTATACAAAATTTGATTTTCACATTTTTTCAGCTGTTGAAGGACTTTGTATCCTATTAAGGCGGCTAGCATATCCAAATAAGTTTTCTGATTTAGAAATTTTTTTTAAAAGATCTCCTGCTGCTTTATCTAAAATCTGCAATTTCGTGACAAGTAACATTCAATAAAATCATGGTCATCTATTGGAAGACATTGGTAACCTCCTATGGCTAAATAGAGCAAAACTAGAGTTATATGCACAGGTAAGTATAGCAAAATCTGAGAATATTATTCGCCAAGTAGTTTACCAAAATAAAAAATCTTAATAGTTATTTGTACCTTGACTGGTTATTGCTAGTCCTTTACTAATTATTGAATCTTATATTTTAGGCAGTTGCTGAAAAGGGAGGTGCCGTTCAGAATTGTTGGGCATTTATAGATGGGACTGCCCGACCAATATGTAGACCAACAGATGACCAAGAAGAATATTATTCGGGACATAAGAGTTTTCATTGTGTGAAATATCAATCATTATTATGTCCAGATAGAATTTTATTGAGCCTCCTGGGGGCCTTTCCAGGAAGGCGTCAGGATGCTTTTATTTTTGGTGAGAGCGGATTATACAATCAACTAGAAGAGAACACTAGATTTGAAGATGGGGACTTTGTTATATATGGTGACCAAGCATATGGCATAAGAGAACTGCTTTTGTGTCCTTATCCTGGGCAAGCACTGAATGAAGCACAACAAAACTTTAATTTGACCATGAGTCGAGTGAGACAAGCCGTGGAATGGCGATTCTCTCGAATGGGCTGCCTACGTTGTACTGACGCATCGGGGCCTTGGGTCGTATTCGAGGTCCATTGCTAGCAGCGCATACAGCGCACTTCCTGCACCAGTCCTGGACGTCAGCTTGACAATTGGCCCAGTAAAACCGTTGCCTCACTTTCTGCAGGGTCTTCGTCACTCCCAGATGTCCTCCGGCGACTCCATCATGGATTTCCCGCAGCACTTCCTCTCTTCTGTTCCTGGGAACAATTATTTGGCGTCTGTCTTCCCCACCAATATCGGCCTCCAACACACGTTTCAGGATCCCATTGTCCAGAATAAGAGAGTTCCATTGTGCCCAATAGGACTTAACAGCCGGCGAGTAACCTGCGACTTCCTGCCATGATGGTCTTCGATTGCCCTTCTTCCAGCTGACGACTAAGCCAAGGTCGGGGTCTCTCTCTTGGTCTTTCTGGATCTTGCTGTCATTCCAGTTGTCATCCATTGCCGCGGTTCTACAAAGTGTTTCTTTCTCTTCTGCTCGTCGGCAATGTGAGCAATCATCCGGACATGGTCTTCGCGACAAGGCATCTGCATTCTTATGGCTAGTTCCGGCTCGATGTTCGATCTCGAAATCGAATTCCTGGAGTCTCTCGATCCAACGTGCTACTTGACCCTCAGGATTTTTGAACTGTAAGAGCCATTTGAGAGCTGCATGGTCAGTTCTCAACAGGAATCTTCTTCCATACACGTACTTGTAGAAGTGTTCCACTCCCTTTACAACAGCTAACAGCTCTCGCCTGGTGACACAGTAATTGCGCTCTGGTTTGCTAAGCGTCTTGCTGAAATAACCAATGACCTTCTCCTGTCCCTCCTGGATCTGAGATAGGACAGCTCCAAGTCCACGTTGCTGGCGTCCGTATCCAAAATGAATTTCCCTTTGGGTAGGGATAGCTCAGTATAGGTGCGTTGATCAAAGCTCCTTTCAGCTTCCTGAATGACTCTTGACATTCTTCGACCACTGGAACTTTGTTTGTCCTTCCGTGAGCCTGGTCAGTGGTTTAGCGATGTTGGCGAATCCCAGCACATATCGGCGATAGTATGTGCATAAACCAAGGAAACTTCGAAGTTGGTGAATGTCTTTGGGATGGGCCAATCCTTAACAGCTTTGATCTTCTGGTCATCCACTGCTACTCCTTCTCCAGAGACAACGTGGCCGAGGTATCGTACTTCTTTTTGGAACAGATGGCATTTCTTAGGGCTCAGCTTCAATCCGAGTTCCTCAGTCGCAGGAATACTTCCTCCAAGTTTTTCACGTGGTCTCAAACGATCTGCCGACCACAATTATGTCGTCGAGATACACTAGACACGTGTTCCATGAGAGTCCTTTCAGCACTGTCTCCATCAATCTTTCGAATGTGGCGGGAGCATTACAGAGCCCGAATGGCATAACGGTGAACTGCCACAATCCTGAGCCGATGGTAAAAGCAGTCTTTTCTCGATCTTCCTGAGCGAGTTCTACTTGCCAGTATCCACTCTTCAGATCAAGGGTCGAGAAAATCGTGGAACCAGCCAACGTGTCTAGGGTGTCATCTATTCTCGGGAGAGGGTAACTGTCCTTCTTCGTGACATTATTAAGTTGGCGATAGTCTACACAAAAGCGTGTCGATCCATCCTTTTTCTTCACCAGTACGACTGGAAGGACCAGGGACTGTCAGATGGTTCGATAACTCCTTCTTTTCCCATATCGCTGACTATTTTGTCAGCCTCTTCCCTTCTTGGCAAGAGGAAGTCTTCTTGCTGATTGCCGGATCGGTCGGGCACCCCCAGTATCAATCTTGTGCTGGACCACATTAGTTCGACCCCCTTTTCCTTGTCCGGTATCGAAGATGTCTTGGTACTTTTTGACTAAATCTCTTAGTTTGGGCTGTTGAGCTGGTTTTATGTCTTTGGAAGAGATGGCAACTAATTTTTCTAGTTCTGTGGGCAAGTTGTTGGGTTGGCTAATCGTACCTCGTACGCCCCGGATCACAGATGAAACTGACGAGCAGTGCCCTAAAATTGTTCCTTTCTTTAAGGTCACTGGAAAGTAATTGACATTCATGACCCTTACCGGTACAAATTTTCAGCACGTAACAGGGTTTTCCCTAGGGCAATCCCTCGTCCAATTTTCTCATCATGAAGTTTGGGCTCGAACATCATCACGTCTCCACTGCTCGCACTCCCGTCCAGGCGAGCCTCCAGGATGGTTTCAGCCCTCTCAGGTACGCTTACATCTTCAGCCAACAGCACACGGATCAACTCTTCACTTCTCCCATGAAGTACCAGCTCTTCTCCGTTGACACGTAGGACGCCGTCTTTGAAATCCAATTCAAACCCTCTGGAATTCATGATGTCCATTCCGATGATTGCATCGTCTTCGATGTCCGCTACAAGTGCCTGATGTTTCACTTTAGTGCTGCCCAAAATTATTTCAATCGGTAGCTCGCCATATACAGTAGCTGGCTCCCCTGTTGCTGTGCGTAGCTTCCAAGTTGTCGGTTCAATTCGTTCCGGTGTTCTGGCAAAGGAAGGTCCGAGAATTGTCCTAGTCGCACCTGTATCTAGCAGCATGGTGCAAGGCTCGTTATTGATGAGACCGTCTACGAAAACACCTCTGTTCTGTCGTTTCAGGATAGCGACATATGCGTTGTTAACCGGGGCTTGCTGGACACAGGCCGACGATTGCCCCTTCTCGTCGACCTTCTTTAGTTTTCCTGCATCGGAGTCGTGTTTCGAATGTTGGACATTTGCTACGCACATGTCCAATTTTGCCACAATTCCAGCATCTTATCTGTCTTTTCTCAGGCAAAACTTCCTTCATCACTTTTCTTATGGCAGCTTCAAGTCAGCATGCTCCTGTGAGTCTTCTTCAATACTTCGAACTTTACTTTGGTTTTGCAGGATTGCTTGCTGCCTCAAATTCCAAAGCGCGTGCCAGTGCGTCTACGAGATGTGTTGGACGAGCTAGTGTCAACGCTTGTCTGGTTTCTTGGTCACGGAGTCCATCCAAGAATGCCTGAACCGCTAATCGCTCCATTACATTTTCCGGTGTGGCTGGATATGCGAGACGAACCAAGCGTGCAATGTCAGCTTCGAATTCTTGTAAGGATTCGCCCGATTTCTGGCAGCGATTTTTCAGTTGGGAGTGGTATACGTGTTCCAAATGGGCCTGGCCATATCGTAATTCTAGATGTTTAATCAGCTGATCATAGTCCTCCTGTTCTTGGGCGGTAAGAGTTTGTAGAATATTCGTCGCTTCTCCACGTAATGCAAGTGTTAGTGCTACAGCTCTTTCCCCTGCATTCCATCCATTTGCTTTGGCCGCTGCTTCAAACTGTCGGCGGTAATTTTCCCATGGAGTTTTTCCGTCTTCATAATTGGTTAGGTCCTTTGAACTTTATCCAAGTTCAAACTCAAGTCCAGCATTGCATTTTCGTTAACCATCTCTGTGGAGGGCGCACTATTAATTCGTTTTTCCAGCTTACTGATCGTTTCCTTTATTTTATCTACCTCCGTGTTCATTTGCTCCCTAATTTTATCTATCTCTGTCTCAACGGTTCCCATTCTTTCTTCTAGAAATTTAGCCACACCACACAATTCTTTTTTTAGGCCTTCTGTGTTTTCCAGGAACTTCTCTTCCAGGCTTCTTGCATTTTCTTCCAGGCTTCTTGAATTTTCTAGAAGCTTCTCTTCCAGATTTCTAGAATTTTCTTCAAGCTTCTCTTCCAGATTTCTAGCATTTTCTTCCAGGCTTCTTGAATTTTCTAGAAGCTTTTCTTCCAGATTTCTAGAATTTTCTTGGGAAACTTCTCTTCCAGATTTCTAGCATTTTCTTCCAGACTTCTTGAATTTTCTAGAAGCTTCTCTTCCAGATTTCTAGAAGCTCTTCCAGATTTATAGAATTTTCCTGAAGCTTCTCTTCCAGATTTCTAGAATTTTGTTGCAGTTCTTCTTTCACGGATTTAGTAGTTTCTTCGAGTTTATTCATTACCAAACTTGAATCACCTCCGGAACTTCGAATAAAAATGTTTCGGGGTCCTCACCTTCTTGTATAAGTCCTTCTGCAAGTCTTTCCTGGAGTACTTGCTTTTTACCCGTTGTTTCCAGTTCCCTTTCCTCCAATTCCTGTTTCAATTCCGCTACCTTCAAGTCCGCAAGGCGCACTTTTCTTGAACACATTTTGTCTTTGACGAGGTATCAGTCTGTTTCACACGAAAAAGTTTATCAGTTTGTTAAAAATTCACTTCGCGAATTCTTTTCCACGGGCCACCAGTCTATTGTCTGTTTCACGCGAAGAGTGTATCAGTTTATATTCCCACGCACAATTGTCCACTTCGCGAAAACCGGGCCACTGTCTATTTTCTGTTTCACGCGAACAGTGTATCAGTTTATATTCCCACGCACAATTGTCCACTTCGCGAAAACCGGTCCACTGTCTATTTTGGGCGTACAAAAAGGTCTATCAATTATTTTTCTGACTATCCACTCCACGATCACTTGTTTATTTTCAAAATCTCACTTCCGACACCAATTGTAACGTAAATAAACTTAACTTGGTTTATACTAATTTATTTCACACTTAATCTACAACTTAATTTATATTACTACTCCACTGGTATAGCTCGATCGTATGGGCTCGTTCAGACTGTGTTACTCCACTTGAGGTTTGCCTATTTATCTCCGATACAGCATTCTCGATGTTTCGAATTCTTTCAGTTGGCGACCGGCGTGTTCCAATTGTTTCCAATATTGACCGTTGTTTCCCCAAGCCTGGAGGAATGTTGGAGGCAACGCGAGGCGACTGGTCCGGCCTAGGTTCGTTACAATATTATTATTATCATATTATCACTTTCCAGAGAAAACGAATACATGCGATCTACAATAATAATAGTAATATTGAAAAGAGAATAACAACATACATATCTTCACCATACATAAACAAACTATCGAATAAAACAATGGAAAAATACACACATCACACCACGACTACAAAATACGAATAACACAATTTCGTTACAATTAAAACCAAGTACCAAAGAACACACCAACTCATACAGTATATAGAATACCAAGTGGAGACTGTCGAAGTACCTATATAGGTCAAATAAAACAACACTTGCAAAAGCGAATACAAGCCCATAAGTTCTCAAAAACTGACATCCAAACGCGAATGAAAAAATCAACATAAGTTTGACACTAACAACGTTGAAATTTCAACCAAAGGAAGAAATCCAATAGTAGATAGATGGTTTCCTATCAATACAGGAATGCAGTTTCATATTTATGCTTTTTTATTTATTTCTAATTACTATTATCTAAATATTATATTCATTTCTTGGGAGGCAATAATAATGTACTTATATGTGAAATTATTACTTATATATCATTTTTATATCAATGCAAATGTGTTGCACAATAAACATATATATCCCATAGAATATTCCTTGAAATGATAAATATTTAAAAAAAGACCCCAACAGTATCAACAATAGAAATGATTTCACAAACTTAAGCCATATTTCGAACAACCTTTTTTAACTTTGTTCATGGTAGTAATAATGAAAAATGATCTTCACATTTTGCCATAGAAAGTAAGGCTCATTTGAATTAATCTTCTAAACAATTCAGTGTATTCATGAAGAGGGGAAAACATGATAGATAAACCATTCCCGATAACAACGAAATCATACATCTTCAACAACATTCGTACAATGCGAAAGCAGAAAGTTAAATAGAATATTTGTGTTTTAACCTGAAGACGACAAATACTATGTCGAAACGTCGTTAAAAATAATTATACAAATTGATTTAATCAGACCTTTATTCCGAAAAATTGAAACTCGTATGGGTAGCACTTGGTTGTGAAGAAATATGGTTTTATTGATACATATCCGGTTCCGTCATCAAAGGGGAAATGAAATACATACCAGTTTTGAGTCTAAGCATGAGCTTGAATGGAGAAGCTTCATCGAAATCGATTTAGTAATTTTTGCGTGATGCTCGAACAAGCAAACAAACAAATAAACAAACACAATTATAATTTTGTAATGGTTATAATAATGAAAACTGATCTCTACGTTTCTATAAAAAGTAAGGCTCATATAACTTAATCCTCTTAATTATCTAGTATTTATGCAGGGGGCAAAATATGAAAGATAAACCATTTCCGATAACAACGAACTCACACATCTTCAACAACAATCGTACTATTCGAAAGCAGCAAAATAAATCTAATAATTGTGTTTTAATCTGAAGATGACAAATACAATGTCGAAACGTCGTTACAAAGAATTGTATAAATTGAATATTGAAAGTTCGGGTTGAACCGCGTCTAGAAATTTGGTAATGTCGACGTTTCGGCTCTCATTTTGAGCCATTTTCAAGAAAAGTGGAAAAATATTTAAATATTAGATATTGATAAGAGTAACAAAGGGAAAGTGATTTTCAACCAAGGTCTCAATCTGCCTACTCCTAGATTGTAGTCACTTAGGTAGACATGTGATTTCACCTGAAGTCTCAATCTACCTACTCCTCAGGTGTTGTCACTTAGGCTGGGAAATGATTTCCTACCGAGGTCTCAATCTGCCTACTCCTAGGTTGTGGTCACTTAGGTGGGGGTTCAGGATTTTGTATCTTGACACCGGGATCTCAATCTGCCTACTCCCCAGGTCTGGCCAGTAGTTCCCTCTAAGGTCTCAATCTACTTCTTCGAGAGAACTTCCAGAAATACAGAACCTGTCATTGGGTTCTCCTCCAGACTTCTCAATCGTACACGATATATTGAAAGGCTGTTTCACAGATATACTTACTTAGGGGAAAACCTGAAAATGTTGTATTCCTCTACAAATCCTACTAATTGTTTGTAGATTGTTTATATATTGTCTGTGGGGCTTTGGACGGTGATACTGAGACCATGATACTGATACAAACAACACCCACGATGAGATTTGTATCGCTACTAGGTATCATGCAACATGTATCGATACAGATCTCACTGTCTGTAGGGGCTTTAACTGTCATGTCTTTAGTGACACTCACAAGAAGGCTTGTATCGATACATGTTGCATGCTACCGTAGTAGCGATACAAATCTCATCGTAAGTGTCGTTGTATCAGTATCACGTCTCAATCACTGTCGTGAAACAGCGATACCACGTGCTTGTAAATTATGTTTCACGATTCCGTATCACCGTGTGTGGAGACGTTGATACTTGATACAAATTCATATACTTGTATCGCGACATGTTGCGATACAGATCTCAAACGTCTGTGGCGGCCTTAAGACCATTCGATTGACGTAAGAATCATCAAAATGGGCCACGCGTTTGGTGTCTAGAGCGCCACAAACAGCGGGTTGACACAGTACGAGCACACTCGACCGAGTTCACTCGTACAAGTACACTTGGTCCGAGTCAGTTGACACGTCCAGCTACTTGGGTAGTATTTGAAGATGGAAGATGGCGGAGTTAGTGTTGAGGGTATTGGTGTTGTCGCCGATATGTTAATTGAAGAGTCAAACTATTAAAACGCAAAAACGTTAATGGTTGAAAAATTGACTTTGGATTGGATTGTTAAGGCGGCTTCACACATTCGGTATTTGGCAACCACATCTATATTTGTATGTTTGTCTGTATATTGTGTGTTAATATTTGCTTGTTGCCAGATCTCCATTCCCATATTTGCCAATTTATATATTGGTGTATTTGACGCGGAAGTACAAATAGTCATGCAAACATTTTCAGGGTGAAAGGTTCATTTTCATATAAATCTAAAAAAGCCATTGTCGTTTCGTTGGACCACTCCATTTTATACTGATCATGCCGTACGAATATGTGGATCAGACAGGTATTTGCTTGTTTTAAAATATTTGCGCCTGTGATTTGTGTTCATTTGCCGCCTTTAGACGAAATCTATTTTAAGCACGAGGTGCTTTAGGTTCAACCGGTAATTCCGCCATCTTGATTGTCGACCGATTGTCGGACCGAAAATACTAGGATTGCGGGGTCCGAGTTCACTAGGACACAGTTTATAGCTAAAGAATCAGTTCGCTCACTTGGCGTCGGCACTTTGATCTTTATGTACCCGTTTGTACACTGCGCAACTCTGATTTGTATCCCTCGCGTATACCGCGTGTTACTGTGTTACTAATACGGACATTTTCCGGATACTTCGAATAGCGATACTCGCGTACAGTCTTCTGCGCATCCTGAATTGTTTCCCTGGAGTGGATGTTACCTTGGAACATGCATTTGGGCCAAGTGAGCTAACTGCTTCTTTAGCTATAAACTGTGACTAGGATAAGTCGTTGACATGATACGAGTATCATCCGAGTGATGCGCACGCAACATCCTAGAGGACTCGGTCCGAATGTGCTCGTACTGTGTCGACCCGCCTAAAGAAACAAACATACATATATGATGAATACATTACCCTCCTTTGCGTCGCGCAGTCGGGTAAAAACGCTGAAACGCATTAAATACCAATTTTTTTGGAATATCCCAAGTATGATTTTGATAATTGTGGAGTAGACAAGGAACTGTGGATTGATCGTAGTTGATTTGAGATCTCTGTAAATTATAAAATTGCAGCTAATCTGTTGCCAATATAAAATGTATACGTATAGATTTGGAGCATGGGGGAGGAGTTTAACGTGCAGCGCCGCAGGGGCGGAATCGGAAAAACGATTCCAGACAGTATCACTTATTTCCATTATCCATATCCGCTGTGATAAAAAGGTTGTCTACAAAGTGCACAATCGTCACTATTTGTTTCTTTTGTTCGTGCCCTGTTTCGTGTGGGGGCGCAAGAGGTCGTTGTTGGATGCGTTGTTGCCAGATCGCCACCGGTGTTGCTCGATTTCACGACGTTCCGGCAAATTTACTCCTGTCTGTTGTTAACGTTGTGAGCATATTGTGTCGGTGAATAATTCTGCTGATCCTGTCCGTTGTACCCTTCATATATGGGAAGAATGTTCTGCCAATCAGTGGTTCCTGACTCTCGTTTTTTTTCGACTCCACCCAGAGAGCACGGAATATTCCTAGAATATTCTCTAAATATCCGAAAAGAGAAGAGTATATTCCGAACATACATGGAAAATTCCTAGAATATTCACATGCCTCTAGCATATTCCAGGAATATTCCAATATACATATTCCTGGAATTTCTCGGAGAATGTATCACGAATATTAAATTGAATATTCCTGTGTGAATATCCATGAAATGATCATGTATGAATATTCATAGAATAATCAAAATTGAATATTCTGTATTGTATATTCATGGAATATTATTCTCCCTTATTTATGTGGAATGAACACCAATAACCATTTTCGAGTTCAAAATATGGGAAAAGTATGAGAAAAAGTGCGAAAAGTCCAGACAAGCTGACAAAAATACACTACTGTACTGACAAAATTATAATTGGTCGGAAAATATCGAGGTGCACTTTCATGACCAATCAAAACCATTTCCTACTGTGTTTGGAATTGTTTAACAAATATTCTTAATAATCACCACAGTGTGGTAAGTACACTTTTATGTTACCATTCATTTCATTCCATAAACATTTCATTTGTATATCACTGATCATTTCATTTTCAAGGCGTTTTCTACAAAATGCCTAAAAGAAAAATAAGCAGTACTTAGTATAAGGAAGTACACCAGGAAACTAAAAATATTCTCAATGCAATTTTTACACAAACTCCGTCACAGCATGCAAAAGGACAGTTAAGTAATCAAGTTGAAACTATTAGTGATAGAATGGATTCAAGTTTTTCTGATTCAGATAGCAGTAGTCAGATCTTGCAATTCTTGTTTTTCAGATATATCCTCGTAGTGACAGAAGAAACAGGTTAATAAAATATGTGTTATTATTATTATAACTACCTATACAGAAATAGACCTGTTCAAATTCATATTGTTTTATTTCATTGTAGGGAAGGGGTGCGCAGTCTGCGGAAATCAAATGTTTTTTCTGAGTGGAACCTGCAATTCCAATCCACAAATACCCTGAGGAAAACAATTACGTATTGCACTACTACATAATTTTTTAAATGAAGTCTTGTTTCTTGGCGAATGTAAGCAAATACATTGCTTGAATTGTCAGGCATAATTGTGGAAGTTCATATTATTGATGTAAAAGTGCCATTCAATATTTTATATTTGAGGATACTCATGTGGGAAAACAGTTGTATTTTTCTTTATTTTCTCAATTTCTGAAATTTCAGGTAATGGTTATTTTGTTCTGAAAACCCTTCAGGATATTTGAGGAATATTATTACTATGATATTGCTGAATTACTTTGAATATTCATAGAATATGTTCATGGAATATTCTAGGATTATCCTTTCTGGAATATTCATGGAATATTGTAGGTATATTCCGGATATACAAAGAATATTCCCAGAGGATATTCCAGGAGTATTCTTTCTGGAATATTCATTGATTATTCTGGGAATATTCTGGATATTCCGGAAATATTCCTCATGGAATACTCAAGGAATATCTAAAATTTTCCCCACCAGCACATTCTAGGAATATTCCAAAAAAGATATGTATATCCCTGGCACATTTAAGAATATTCCAATATCCCAAAAATAATATTCTATGAATATTCATGGAATATCCAGTGCTGTCTGGGTAGATGCTACTTTGATAGTTCTCTTGGAGTATCCATTCATCTGGAGCGTCGTTTCGATATTATCCAACTGCCCTTTTATGTAGTCGTTGTCCGCCAACCTTCTTGATCGAGTTATTAGTGTCCACTGAGTGGATTTGTTGTGGATGGTGATGAGAATTTGGGTTCAGGTAACGATTGGTGTGAATTTTCTTGCCATATATAACTGTGTGACCCAGGGTGCCGTCGAGTTTCTTCATGATCATAGCGTCTAGGAAGTCCAGTTTGTTTTCTTCTCCTGCCTCCATAGTGAATTTTATATGTGGATGAATTTCGTTAAGGTGGTTGAAGAATGTCGATAGTTCCTGATATCCATGTGCCAAATCACAAGAATGTCATCAACATACCTTAGCCAAAGTTCTAGTTTGAAGCTCATCGCAAACATTTTCATGGAAGAAGTAGGGTTTGCTCAAAGTTTAAACTTATCGAGTGTTAATCAATCTACCGCGTAAAAACATTTTTCTGATAAAAAATTAAATTTTTTTTCCGAAGGTATGAGGAGACAAGGTCTGCATATCATTTGGCAGTAGGTTAAAAATGTAAATACCAACAAATTTATCCTATTTTGCATGATGATGTTATCGTGTTGTGATCATATTGTTACTCCTTATATTATAATTATGCATGTCTGCTCTTATTTGTGGGAGACCTTTATTTACATGTATATACGAACAAACGTGCATTTGTCAATATTTTGTTTTTTTGGAATGTTATATAATCCAAATTGAATATCAATCTCAGCAGTGCTTTTTGCTTTAAGAAAATCCTGTCTGATCCAGTAGCTAGTCCCCAGACAGCAATATTATGATATAATCGAGTGAATAAACATAAGCATGATAAACTGATATTAGTGATTTCGTATTTAACTACAACTTGAGAGATTTTATCAGGTAGTATGATTGATTTAATTTCTTACATGTAAAATCTATATGTTCTTGCCATGTGAACAGTGAGTCAATCATTGTTCCTAAGAATTTTGTCGAACTGTCGAATATTTGTTTTGGAAACTGAAAATGAGGTTATGTAGACTTCGAGATGAGTTCGCAAATTGCATGCATACTGTTTTGTTTAGGTTTACAATGAGCCTCTTCTTGTTACACCAGTCATTAAATTCAATTAGAATTGTATTCACTAATTTTGTCATATCGTCAGATGTTTTCCTGGAAAAAATGATACACGTGTCATCTGCGTAAAGGAATTTTTTCCCATAATTTATGTTTTCGGTAATATTATCCACCTATAATAAAAAAGAAATTTATCTGACATAACGTTATTCTGCTTCACCTGAAAACATTTATTTTTCAAAAAAGAAACAAGTAACTGATTTATATTACTTCGAATCCCTATGTTAGAGAATTTTCTGCTACAAATTTAGTGTTCAAGTGTCTATGGCCCTGCTTAAGTCAAAGAAAATTCCTGCAAAAATAATTTTTTCGTCAATTAAATCATGAATATGTTGTGTGAAATTGAGCGTTGCGGTTTCTGTCGAGTGATTTTTTCTGAATACATGTTGGCACTCTGTCAGCAGAACGAATGTTTCCAGGCCGTCATTTACACCGCGAGATATGAGTTTTTCAATAATTTTTGAAAGTACACTGATAAGCGATATAGAACAAAATTCTCGATATTTTTGCTGTCACAATTTTTCAGTAAGGGGACTAGAATGGTGATTTTGAGAAGATCGGGATATTCTCAAAAAAAAATACATAAATTAATATACTCATCGTGTAGACATCACATTTTTGAATTGATATTAGGAGCTGTATAAAAATGTTTTCAACAGCGGGTCCGACTGATCCTCTGTGAAAAATATCAATTCTCCACCTATATCTATTAACAAAGCAATAAGTCCATGATGACAATTTTTTTTCGTGAAAAATGAATTACTTTCTACACGGATTTCTATTTTCAATACAAAAAATGGCCGAATTACGTCGTTTGTGTGAGGAATTAACTCGAAATATTTATAGGGGTTGCTATATTCTTGAACATACTTATTTTCTGAAGACATTTTAGCAATTCTTAGATGATTTTCTGGTAGCCTATCATATAGGGTGACCCAGGGCTGGTGTAAGCTATATAACAATTTTCTATCCAAGCTATCGACTCGATTTTTTTTAACGATAGGTCCGACAATAAGAAACATTAAAAAAATATTATTATTTATATACAGGATATTCTTGCTTTTTTGATATTCTGGATTCTAAAATAAACTAAGAAAATTGCAAATTCGTCACTAACGTACCGTTTGAAAATTATTTGCCTAATATATTTCACAACAAAAGTATATTGGAAAATTCTTAATACAAAATATACTTACTTCAATGACATTTCGGGAATCACCTCTGTTCCCTTTATCAAATCCTGGTTTTCGGAAAATAATCACAATTTTTAGTCGCACTTGAAGTATTTCGTATTATCTTGACAATTGCTTGTCAAAATCTGACATGCATCGCAGAAGTTCACAGGATGTTCAATTTAACGTGATCTATTTTGTACGAAATTTCTGTAGATCCACCTCCTTTTTCAGTAGGTACATCCATGTTGGATCCATAGTGAGAGAACACGCAGCTATATTATCATTTCCATTCAATAAAATACAGGAAGCTTCTTCTAATTTTCTTTTCATGTCATTTTGTTCGTGCATGATAGTTTTCGTGTTGTCCCAATATGCCATATGGGCCCCTGTTTGTGTTATATATGTTCTGCATCGGTTACTCCCGCCACATGGTCCCGCGGGTTACAAAATGGCGGTTTTATGAGAGGGGTGGGGAGTGGTTGTATGTGGGTAGGGTGGGGGGTGAGTGGTCTGTGATTGGTCGGGGGCCTTGGGAAGGGGGGGGAATGGTGGCGCCATGTGGTGTGGTGTGTATGAGAGGGGGGGGGGCTGTGATAGGTCGTGGAGTGGTGATAGCCGCTGGCCGCTATCCAATGGCCGCAGCCATATTGGGGGGTGTCAACCAATATCCGTCAACGGCATTGGTCGGACGGAAGACTGAATGGTTGTGGGTGTGTCCTGCATTCGTCAACGGTATTGGTCGGACGGAAGACTGAATGTCACGTGAATGGCGGCGGCCATTTTGGAAAGTGGGAGGAGCCAGCGATGATGCGGCTATGACTCAACCGACAAGTCTTTGCAGGAATATTATCTACGTCAGCACTTCTTATCAGTTGCGACCGGATATCGGCGGCATCCTTTGTTTACATTAACTGAGATAAGATATCGGCGGCATCCTTTGTGAAAGAGTTTGTTTACATTAACAAGATAAGAGAGTATGCAGCTGCACGCTCGAACCGTGGGATAAGTCTAACGATTACTATTCGTATTTGTATCTAAGCTGACTAAGGCACTGTCGGCGACATGGAAGCAGGACGGATAACTTTTAAAACGTCACCAAATATTCAGGGTGGATCGAAAGTGTGTTTAGAGGAGGAGAAGAACGAAACAAGTATATATTGGAGTTTTTTGTTGAAATGACGTCAGTTGAGGTTATGTTGTCGATGACAGAGGAGTATACACGGAAATTGGAACAGTTTCATCGAAAAGTCAGAGCTCTGAACGAAGAGTTACAGTTTTATGAAGAGAAACGAAACGTCACAAGAAAATTGAAAAAGTTGAATCTCTGCACGACACAACCATCAACATCGAAATATGAATCAAATGATACTAGTGACTTTGATTCTGAACACCATCTTATACGTAGACATACCGTATGATGATGATGTACGAGGAGTAGCGGTTTCTTTCAAAGATGGCAATCAGTCTTGATTCCAATGAATCGAACAGCAGGACTTCGAAGGTTATTCTTCACCACAGACCTGCCACCCCACCTCGAGGATGATAACAACAACACCATAATCGAGAAATATCAGCTCAAGTTTGAAATGAATGATTCTACAAGTACAGTGATGCCATGGAGAAGGCTTCCAACGGCAGCAGTAGCGATGACGTCACCAACACCGCCACCACCACCAATACTACCACCCTTGGAACATGAAATATATAAGATTTTTGTACTCTCATGTGTTGTTATAACCATAATGTTTTTTGCTTTGGCGAAATTCCTATTCAAAACTGTAAAAGAAGCTTGGAATCGTCATGTAATATCAAAATAAATGAATAGAGAGTCTAACCTGACTTTTATTTCACAAACGGTGTACGTGACGTGAGCCACGTATACCGTGTGTGGGTGTGAGAGAGAGATACCTCTGACGGTTTCCCCTCTTTGTTTTTCATTTCAAACTTGGCTTTTTTCAACTTTTTTTTCTCAAGTATTTTCAACTTTTTTTTCTCAAGTATTTTCAATTTTTTTTTCTCAAGTATTTTCAACTTTTTTTTCTCAATAATTTTTTTCTCAACTTTATTTTTTCAACTCTATTTTTCAATTTATTTTTTCATTTGGGAACTCAACCCCACCTGAAAGAGACAAAGGGAGAAAGGAGAGATGGACAGAAACACTGAAATACACACATACATATTTATTTCCTAAAAAAACAATTCTAAATGAAAACTTAATTTGGTAAAATATATGTACACAGCCATTGGTGAAGATACTGGGTGTTCCTCTGGGCACACATGAACTTCCCGGTGTTGTGGTAGGGGCAGTGGTCCAGGGTAGGCTCGAACTTGTCTGTCGACCAATGGCTTGAATCATAGAAGGCCACATCGTAGATATCCACTTGGTACGACAATCCCATTTCCAACAATTTTTCCTTGAGGAAATCGTATTTTTGGTTCCCTCTCACATAAATCCGATCAGCCTGGTAGAATAGGTGTCTCAGTAGGATGTCATCCATGTCTTCATAAGCTATGTAGCCGGTGTCGTATGGAATGCCATGCATCGATTTTTCCAAATATCTTACGGTGCGGCGGTCTTGGGCATCCAGGTAGGTATACGGCACAGGTGTCTTGAACAAAAGTTTGTCGCTGACTGCCGACGATTATGGACACCTCCTTTGGATAGAAGATGCCATTGACTTGGAAGGCTTGAATGTCAACGAATGCGATACGCATGATGGCTGGATGATGAATGAACGCCACCGCCGCGCCGTAGCGATCTATGTCAGGCTTCTCATCGTTTCGGAGAGGGGATGATATTCCATCATACAATCGTGAATGATGATGCAATAGACACGAGTCCGATCGGAGAATCCCGCGCTCGATTCGATATCCAATCGTACATCAACCGTACCGGATTTCATAGTTTCTTCCTGTTTTGAACAATCAATGACGAATAAGGCGCGATATTTGAAACCGAGGTAATCCAAAGAGCGGACTTTTTCATGGAATTCGTATAGCTGCCGAGAAATTCCGTATAGTTGAAATGCGCTTCGGTATAGTGATTATTAGCGAAATTCAAGTGTAGACGTTCGTTGGGCCAATATTCACCGTTCAAAGACAAACGTATATTTTGAATGTTGACATGTTGGAAGGTGGTAGGATCGACGGAAACGTTATCTCGTACATTAGTTTGGAAACACACGATGACATAGCGTGGCCTTTCAACACTGGTACTCGTCTTAACCGACCATATTTCACGTTGAGCATTTTGCGTTATCGAAGGCAATTCGTTCAATTCCCATTTTCGAAACGGTTTCACTATCGGTCTGTCTGTCTGTATAGACCTCATTAATTTTTCATTTATTTCCGCATTAGGAAAAATGTGTTTGACTTTCAATTCAATACTATCAATCACAATTCGAGCGGTAGTCGTTCCCACCGCATTATTACCTGCCTCACGTATAATGACACAATCATTATCATTTCGGGCTCTGACAAATCGTAGAGTTTGACGTCCACACGTAATCAGCGGATAATCGTTGAAAACATTGAGAATATGACGGAGCGGTACGAGAAGACTGAAAGAATTGTCATCTACATTCAAAAAAGGCAAATTGGGGTAATTCCAACCGCCTATAGCCAAATGCTAAGAATCCGTAGGTTCGTAAGATAATAGACCTCTAATGGTACTCACAATTCCCGGATCTCGAACCGATTCAATTTCCCGAGCACTCTCGCTATAAGTGCAAGAATCGAAGAGGAAAGCACCCACATTAGGGGCCAATGTAACGTTACCTCCCCCATTATTTAATTCAAGTCTACCTTTAATCAGTAGCAGAGATGAACTCATGGCAAAAAACGAGTCCACCTGATTGATGCAAAATTCCACGATATCGTTGCAATTGAATGCCTTCACGAACGGAGTATAAGTTCTGTATTCGGCTTTACGAATGGACTCGTCAAATTTCGGAGACCGATACAAATCGAACATGGGCGCTGAGATGGAAGCATCATCGTTGTCTCTTCTTCTTTGAAGTTCATTCTGATGAATCAATATTAAATCGATGGAACGGAGAAAGGATTTATTCGAAGAGGTTAACTGCTGCTGCACGACCCGCTCGCTTGAAGGTTTCTGCAATAATGACGTCGTGACGTCACTCGCACCCCTTTTATTACTACCGCTGCCTCTGCTGCTGCTGCCACTGTCTATTATTAATCCCATTTGGTTCTCGCGACTCTGAGTTCCAAAACCAAAGTACTTTTTTCCCCTTGAAAATCCACAGGCCTACCGTCTTGATCGACCACCAACACCGTAATGTTGTGGATTTCACGTTGCGGTATTACAGGTAGATAGAGTAAATTCGAAGGTTTTTCGTCTATCGCGTAACCGGGATCGGAAGCTATGGGAAATTCATAGACTGTGCCGGCGTGTCACCATCGAAGGCTCCGAAGTAACACACTCGAACGTAATGTCGACCCTTTATAATGTTTACAGGTAGATCGGAATAATGCATTTCGTTCGGTTGAAGCACCCTCGGGGAAAATCCCAATGTAACGCCTATGCTATCCGTCTCCACGAATGAAATGGCAAAGTATTTACTGAAAATCTCACACTTTAACGTATTATTGTTGGGTTTGAGAGAGAAGGCGGCTTCGCGGTCTTCCGCAGGTAGCGCCATCTCTTTCTGTATGAACGCCTCAATATCGGCAATTTCATAACACCCTTGCGGAAATTCAATGGTACGCAACACGTTAGATCTATCGTAATAGCGGAATTTCCGACCCTTTTCAATGTTCGGTATGGTATTGTACGAGTGAAAAGATCGAAGCGACAACTCATATTCTTTTCGTATTCAATTCGATAGGGTGCGAGGACAAAAGGAGAACACGTGATTGTGACTGTTAACTCTCAGCAACAGCGACATGATGACGAATGACACCACCGCTGCTGTGACAGCATTTAAATACACACACTTTCAATCATACATTATTTATTCAGACATTAGAAATTTCAAACACAGATGACCACAATTTATTTCATCATAAGTCTGATATTGACGGTTGTTGTAGAAAATCCTGACTTTGCCGCTGCTACCGCCATTCAAATATCTGACCAATTCCAACATCGGTTTCAAATTCCCAAACGAATCGAAATACTCTACTTCGTCGTTGGTTTTCTATAAGCTACCCAATGAGTACCGCTGTTTGGTGACAGGTCCATGTTGACGATGGCACATTCGTTCTTTCGAGGACCGCTAGATGGTAGGGTGTCGCGCATGAACACTCCTCGAAAGTGCGGGATTTTCAATTGTTTGGCATATCGCACGATATCGATGTCGTACAGCGCTCTATCGGGTAGCTTTATTGGGAGTTTTTATTTCTTCAAGAAGAGTCCATAGCCACCCTTGACATTCTTCCTCACGTACAACCCCTTGCCTATGGATTCCATGGCCTTGTGATGACGTTTATCCTCTTCCATTTTCTTCTGGGCATTCTTAGCATCCACGACCGTTTTGGCAATGGCTGATGCTCCGCCGCTCAGTGCTCCCAAAGCACTAAGACCGGCGAAAATCGGTATCAGTGGTAGGACACCACCTGACTTTGCTTCGAAAGGTATTATGCGGGTACTTTGACTCGTCGTTTCCCACCCAATTTCTTGATGGCCACTCGAGCCGCTTTTAGAGCATTAGATGCAGCCCGTTTCAATGTGGGAGACGGTTTCAGGGACTTGGCGATTTTTTCGATAACATGTCGTTTGAATGAGGCCTTACTGCGCATGCCCATACCGAGATTTCTCTTAGCTTTCATGGCTCCGGTGACGAGGAGAGCGTTCGCACGTTCTCCAAAACCCGAATCTTTGGCTTTGACTCGTTCCCAAGCTCTATCTTCGAGCACTTTATCCGCCTTGTGTCTATCTTCAAGCAATTTGCTCTGCGAATAAGCAATGTCGTGATGTTTGCAAGCAACGTCCAATGGATTGATACCGGGATCGCCTCGTGCTAACCGTTCTTGTAGTCTCGTTCCAGCTGTAATAATAATAATAATAATTAAATGCATTCGGGAGCACCGAAATAAAAAAATTGTATTCGATGGCACCGAAATACTATAGGTATATGAAACTCACGTCCACAATACTGATAACCGCCCAGGAGATGAGCTTCAAACGGGAGCTTGTTTATCAGACTGTTGAGCACACCTTTACCCTCGTACACCAACATGAAGACTGACGTCACGGCGATGACATCACTAGTTATATAGATTTCAGCTGAGGTTCGAGGTGGGGTGGCGGTCTATGCTCATATCTGCTATTGAGGGAGTTCGAGGGGTTTGAGGGTTGGGTTGGAGGGGTTGGAGGGGTTGGAGGGGGTTGGAGGGGGTTGGAGGGGGTTGGAGGGGGGTTCCTATAAACATGATTGATGTGGCAGCGAGTGTCAGTTGCAGTTGAGACGTTGAAGTGTAAACATGTCCACGCTGATACCTGATCCCAACTGTTATGGCATCCGTCTGAACGGATCAAAGTATTTCATTGGCAGAGAACCTATAGAAATTGAAGGCAATACGTTGATATTGGGTCGAGACTCTTTTGAACTGACTGACGGGTTAAAAGAACTTCTGACTAAAAAGCAACCCTCAAGTTTCACCAATCAAGATATTTTCAATTATAAGACGATCCTGATGCTAACCAATGTACACAAATTGTCCAACGGAAACATCAATGCCAATAAGTCATGGAAATACAAGAATATAATTTCCAAATTGTTTCCACCCAAGAGGAAATGGAGTCCAAAGAAGGGTAAAGGACTAAGGAGGCAAAGGACTGAAAAGGACAACTAACCAAGAGATTATAAATGACGATCACCCTGTAGATTGCGATCAAAACATGGAGATCGTTCAACAAGAGCACACGCTTCCCATCGAGAACTTTGACGTTTACGAGGTGGGACATAGAGGCAGCGGTGGTGATGGAGAGGGAAGTAAACATGGCAGCCTATTCCCAAATTCCTTTCGAGCTGTTATCTGTGGTCCTAGCGGATCAGGAAAAACGAACCTTATGCTGTCGTTACTGATGCATAAAAACGGCCCAAATTCGCAAATGTCTACGTCTATTCGAAATCCTTGTACCAGCCCAAGTATCAATTACTCGAAGAAGTGCTGAACGGTATGGATGAAATTGACTATTTCCCATACAGAGACAACGATGAAATAATCTCTATGGAAGATGCTCGATCTCACTCTATATTCATCTTTGACGATGTGGCCTGTGATGGACAACAGAAAATTCGCGAATATTTCTCAATGTGCAGACACAAACACATCGATGCCATCTATCTCTGTCAGACTTATTCGAAAGTACCCAAACAGCTCATACGTGACAATTGCAATATGATTGCGCTCTTCAAACAGGACGAAATCAACTTGCGACACGTTTTCGATGAACACGTTTCCCCCGACATGACTTTCGAACAATTCAAAAAGCTGTGTTCGGAATGTTGGTCTCAAAGCCAATACGATGCTCTCGTCATAGTCAAGGACTTTGACTTGAACAATGGCAGGTACCGCAAAACTTTGACATGTACATAAAAGTATAGTTGCGTGACGCTTCACGTCATTCAACATCGAGATGTCGGACGAGAAGGTTGTTAGAGCCATGCGCGACCGAAAAGTGGCAGAACTTCGACGAGACTTGCGGAAAAAATACCTAGCTCTGAAACTTGGAAAAAACGAACGAGACGATACACTGACTAAACTTTTCAAACCGATATCTCAACCACTACAACAAATTGCCAAGTCTTCGAAAACCCTCAATAAATCCATTTTCAAAGTCAAGAAGGAAGAGCAACCTGAAGTTAAAGATGAGTCAGAAGGAGAAGATGAAGAAGAAGAAGAGAATTCTCAAAGCGAGAGAAGCAGCGACGAATATTATTCTGACGATGACAGCATGTTGCCACGGAATTTTTCTGCAGCTGTAATGAACGAACATCTTAATCGATATCCCATCATGTCACGTGAATACATCGCTCAACATTGGAAAAATGACAAACGAATAGATAAGGTATATGGACCTGTGTATGACGTCAGCTCTCCCGGTTGGTTTTGGGATCCAAGTCAATCCGCTTTGAAGAAGGATACATCGAAACGGGACTTCAAAAATTTGAATCAACTCCCGGACTATATCAACTGATATTTTACACCAGGCCCCGGAACTATAGCGAAGATGACTTGAACGACTACCAAGACATATTGGAGTTGACTGGATGTCATAGAAGCGCGAACGGTCGTTTGAAAGGCACTCAACGCTGGAAATATAAACACGTTATAAAATATTTAATGAGGAGAGAACGCGTCGGTCAGGGTATAAACACCGATAAATTGGAATACAATGACAACCCAACGGATTATATCTATTGGGACGATCCCAACGAATTGGTGGACCGTTTGAGACTTTTGGTTTGCAATCAGATAGCTGGAAATGATTATTCACATCGAAACGAAATCGTCGCCATAATCAATGAACTCCGTGAAGCTGGTTATATAGAGTAATGACATGCGCATTAGACTCATTCGCATCATGAGTGTCGACAAATTCGGTCATCGTTCTGGTGGTGGTGGGGGGCGTAAGAGGGAACTACCGATGTTGTCTCGTACCCCCTCTCTACCGCACACCCCTGAAGGATATCGACATGGTAACTTGAAAATATGTAATTTAAAAGATCCTACGTTTGATAGTGATGCGGCTACCAAAAAATACGTGGACACCACTGGGTCTGAATCAAAGTCTCAACTACAACGCGACGTTGACACATCGGCTGAAACTTCGCTAAAATCCATGAATGATGTCATTCTTCAAACAAAGAGAACACTTCGTAAACACTATAAAGAAATTTCGACTCGCGTATCTGTACAAGACACGGCAACATCGGATACCATAAAGAAAATGGCTGCCGATATGAAAATCGATTCGGATCGAATGAATCTTTTGGAGGGTAAAATTACGGAATTGTCCAAGCATCTGTTTGAAATCAAAGAAAGATTACATACAATGTATTCGTACGATATCGAACATTCTCGTTGAAGATGTCGAAAGTTCAAGTTGTTGCAGAACTCCATAAACCGGCTAGAAAAATTATCTTCGACGACCTACGGTAATTAAAGGTTTGGACGATCTATGGCAAATGGACTTGGCCGAAATGAGAATGTTTTCTTCAGATAATGGGGTTTAAAATGATTATGGTCGTCATCGACTGTTTTTCCAAATTTTGTGGACTCGTCCGCTTAAATCCAAAACGGGGGAGGAAATCACCAAAACTTTCAATGATATATTGAATCATACGAAACGGTGTCCGAAAAATCTACAAACCGATCAAGGTACGGAATTTTTCAATGCTAAATTTCAAAGTTTATTGGAAAAACGCAAAATCAATCACTACAATACGTTTACGGTGATGAAAGCGGCCATAGCTGAGCGTGTAATCAGAACGTTAAAGTCCCAATTGTACAAATACCTTAGTTTGAACGGTACATACAAATGGATAGACATACTGCCGGAAATCACGAAAAATTACAATGACACCGAACATACAAAAATTAAATTCAAACCGAATGAGGTGAACAAACAGAACGAAAACCGTATTCTACATCGAATTTATCGAGCGAATCGTTGGGGAAAATGCGTTGAACCGCGAAAATTCAAAGTGGGGACATTGTTCGCATTTCCAAGACAAAGCATATTTTTCAAAAGGTTATACGCCCAATTGGACAACGGAATTATTCAAAATGGCTCGTGTTCAAATAGGTTATCCAAATACGTATATGCTCGAAGATATATACGGTACACCCATTAAGGGGGCTTTTTACGAACAAGAATTGCAAAAAACCGCGAATCCCGATATCTATCTCGTGGAAAAAGTATTGAAAAAACAAGGAAAGAAGATGTACATTAAATGGCTCGGTTTCGATAACACGCACAACAGCTGGATAGAGGATGATGCAATAGTTTAGCATCGGCGGCGGCGACTACAAGCTATGACATGTCTGGCGTGGGTGGTAGTGGTGGGGAAAACCTCATTTATTCATTTCACGACAACGAGACGGCGTCAGTCATCAGTCGTCATCGTGTTCACCATGAGTCAAGACAGTGGTTATTGTTCGAGCGATTTGTCAACCATAACGTTCGCCAGCCCCGTTTCACCGCTATCACCTGAAAATTACAATCAGCAGATAGATGACATGTGCGACGGTTTCGAAATGGCAGCAAAATTGGAGGACCACTTCCTATTGGAAGCCTCCTTTCCCATGACTGGCTATGAGCTGAGAATTGGATTGTCACCTGCAAGAACCTTTGGCGTAGCCATATTTCTAAGTCCGTTGAACCAGTTCAAGAAAATATCGTTCAGCACCGAAGAATGGGGCCTGTTCACCGAACTATTGGCAACCCTTAGGGATGACTTCTTTTGGAGCCCGCTTCCCCTATATCCTCCCGATCTAAACGATGATGTGGAATACCAGTGTGGAGACTATTGCAAAGTTACGCAATCAGTTTGGGAAGATTGCAAATATGTTCAAGTTGAAAAACATGGAGTGAACTTTCTTCTCAACGAGGACGAAGTCGAACAGCTGATACGAGTCCACCGAAGCTTGGTGTCCGATCGAGTGACCATGTTGGAGAATATATACTTTTGTGTTCATTATAAAAATATGATTGAGGTTATAAATACATTTTTCATCAATCCCGAAATGTTTGGAATAACTTTTCAAAAAAATATGAATCTCAAGATTGAAAGAATTCCTTTTCTATTATAGAATGAAAGTTGTGAATGATTTATGTCTTCAATAAATGTATGTGTGTATTTCAGTGTTTCTGTCCAACTCTCCTTTCCCCCTTTTTCTCTTTCAGGTGGGGTTGAGTTCCCAAATGAAAAAATAAAATTGAAAAATAGAGTTGAAAAAAAAAAGTTGAAAAAATAATTGATAAAAAAAAGTTGAAAAAAAAAGAAAATACTTGAGAAAAAAAGAAAATACCTGAGAAAAAAAACTGAAAAAATAGCCAAAAGTGACAACAGTCGTTTTTCATTAAATAATCAAAGTGGCTGTGACGTCACGACTTGGTCTGTCACATTTTCATAGATGGCAGCACTGTCACATAGAATTCAAAAGTGTCATAGGTGTCAGAACTGTCAAATGTCATCCTAGGTGTCAGAACTGTCAAATGTCATCCTAGATGGCAGCACTGGCACAAAACGTTACATGTCACAGACTATTGACAGCTGACAGTTGGGTGTTTGAACATAGCTGTTCCGTCATTCGAAGTTTGACTGTTGTTCGATATGGATGTGTATGAAGACAGATTAGCGACATTTCAAAATTGGCATCACCCATATCCCAAAGAAAGATTGGCCAGAGCTGGATTCATTTATACTCAGAGAGAAGACATTGTTGTTTGTCTGAAATGTCGAATTGAAGGATTCAGATGGCAGTTGGAAGATGATGCTCAACTTGATCACTTCAGTTGGAGTCCACATTGTGAGTTTTTCACAGAAGAAGAAGCTGCCACTCTGAGGAGACGTATGCAGCTCGTAGATTGTCTTTACCCAGAGACGAGGTAACAACGAACACACCTACCAACAACAGCAGCGTCCACGAAGATACATCACCATCCTCCTCTCATCACAAGTTGAAAAGGATATGAACGTGGTTTTCATGCCGTGCAAACACTTGGTCTGCTGTTCGGAATGCTCAATGAAATTGGACAATTGTGCTGTGTGCAGAGCCCCAATTCAATACTATTTGAAAGTGTTTGTATCTTAGAGAGAGAGATGATTCAATATATAGAATGTGAAAATCAACTTGTGTATTTTGTCTCATCCCACAAACCTTTGAGGTTATGTTTGGAAAAGTAGGGTTAGAATTCCCACCTCATGTGAAATTTGAGGTTATGTTTGAAAAAGTAAGGTTAGAATCCCCACCTCATGTGAAATTTGAGATTATGGTTTCTCTAAAAGTGAGGTTATGTCACTCACAAAGAACGCTGATGTTCGAGGGTGAGACTGAATGACGTCATCGTTTCTTCGACTTGTTCAGACAGGTTTAGACAAGTTTAAACTTGTCTGAACTTGTCTGGACTGGTATTCAGGAAAGCATTGAATGAAGTGATGACACAGAGCTGCCATCATTTTATTCAAAGTTTTTCTGTATAATAAATAAAAATCAAAGTCTTTATACACTTATTTTATTGATACATATATTTTGAGTATAAACAATAGGTTATTTGTATGGATATAATAATATATTGGCTGATTCGATATATACAATGGCTATGTGAGAGAGAGTGATGGAGAAAAAAAGCATTCATTTTTCGGTTATCACGCTAACACAATGAATGGAAATTTTGGAGAAAGATTATTAAATACAAGTTGTTTGGGGGTGGAGGTTGGCTATTCATTCATTATGCTATAATGGCCCCAAGCAAGTGTATCGTTCGATCCGGAGATGAGTGTTCTTTTATCGTCGAATGGAGCGATTTTGTTTTGTTCAACACTAAAAACATTATGGGCATATGAACGGATGCATCGTTGACTAGTCGATTTTTCCCTCTGATCTCTAAGACAATCGACATAGTCTTCAAAGGAAATTTTATTTTCCACAACATTATATCGGACTCCTTTGGATTTTCAACACATTTTCCACCCTGAATTTTATTGGTGTATAATTTTGAACGGAGTCCGACGAAATCTGTCATTATGCACCCGTTCGCTTCATCTTTCATCAAACCTGGAATTTTCTTGTTTACCTGCGGAATACCGTACGAGTTTTCGCATGGGTAGTCGCTCGTATCAAATTTTCCCAAGTTCTCTCCGATTAAATCTCTATACACATCATCGCATTTAATTTCGTATATGAGAGAATCCGTATCCGTGTACATCAACTTACACTGATTGGTCTCGAATTTTTTCAACATGAATTTATAGTGAAAATCGTAGACGCAAATTTTGGAAATATCTAAAATAGCCATACCGATATAGAGGGGTTTATTGAATAGCAGTTCAGACTTGTTCATTTCGATAGCTATCAAGTTTTCATCGAAGATGGTTCGGTTGTGGAATTTCGGGTTACTTATTAAATTTTTCGCCCCATACCTACCCTCCCATTTATTGACCATTTTCACCACTCTGTGCTTCCTAATGTTTTCCATGGTCTTTCCGAAAATACTGTTTATGGCCAATTTATAGTTGTTTTTTCCGAATGTGGTTGTAGCTTGGGCGCGTAATTTTGTGTTTAATTCAATGTAGGGTTGCAGCCATGCCGATTGTTTGAACTGCAACACTCTGTGAACTTTTTGAGGAGAAGGCCGTTTTCCAAAGCTTGTTTCAGTATTCGATAATGTACGACATAGTTTTCTTTGTTGTACAGGGTGGTCAATAATTTTGGTAATTTTGAACCTGGAGGAGTTCGATGTTCCGCACAAAGTGGAAAATCTTTATGTTCATCGTGTATTCCTTCAGGGTATTCCAAATCGACTTCGAGAATATAGCCTGTGTCAGAAGTATCCGACACCTCCAGAACGTTCAAATTATCGAAATTTTCGACCCATTTGAACCCTCCAGAGGGTAGATACTCCCTCATAGCCCATCCATAGAGATTATTTACATCCAAGTATAATAAATATTTGGAGGGTTGTTGAGGATCATACCTCTCCCCCATATATTTATTATTAGCTTGGGAGAATCGGTTACAACACTGACTTATACCGCCCCGAATCCCTTTTTCCACAAACAAAAGCATGTCAACATCTTTGATAATCTCCAACTTACACTTTGTGTACTTTAACATGCATGACCACGAATAGCCAGGCATGGTATAGTACCAAGCGGGGTCGAGTCCATAAGTGTTGTGACCTAATTGGCCGAAATTTTCAAAGACATCACATAACAAAAGAATATCGGTTTTCATGTATAAGTCAGTATTCTGTAACTTTAAGTGTTACATATAACGTTGTAGTAGACTGGTTGTAGTATGGTTGAATTTTGATATAAAAATATACCCTTTCAAATAAAAAAAAATATATCGTTGACGTCATATCTTGTAAGGTGGTGAGGGAAAAATGTACCTCCGAAAATGATTAACTCGTAAGATAATAGAGCGTTTGCACACTTTATGAACGCACTGACTGTCTTACTGACTGACGATCAACGCTCAGTCCAAACCCCTGGAACTAAAAATCTGAAATTTTGACAGCTTATTCCTATGATAACATAGATAAACACCAAGCAAGTTTTTCATATAACATTCCTAAAGGGGTGAAGAGGGGGTGGAATTAAAAGTACCATTAGTTTTGAAGTTAGAGTCTGGGAAATTGGTATTTCGGCTTTTCTTCTCAATCAAAGAACACATATGACAGGGTTTTTGGAAATTAATTTCTGAAGGGGTTGAAATGAGGGTTGAGAGTTTGAATGAAAATACCGTTAGTTTTCAAATTGGGGTCATAGAAATTGCTGTTTCAGTGTTTTTGGAAATTACACCCCTAGAGGGGTTAAATGGGGGGCTAAATGGGGATTGAAAGTTTGTATGAGGGATTGATTTGTTTGAAAATATAAACAGGATGTTCATTAAATCAGATGTGGAATCATCTGCGACTGAAAGATAAACTTTAGTCACTATCTTCTATCGTTCAAGGTAACCTCTTGTAGGGTATTCATGTTGAAAAGGGAAACATTCTCAATTGAATATTGAATAGAAAGATTTTTGTGTGAACTGAAAAATCCACGTTGAAAATGAAGTTGTTTTTTGTGAATGTCTAACAGAAAACAACTACTTTCCCGGCTAAAGCCTTGCTGGATATTGACTTACATCTGATAGATATTGTGAAAGGACCCTAACTCAAAAGAAAAATCTAAAATTGAAAATTTGCATTTTTATTCAGATAGTCATTTGATTTTCAATTCCAGTCTTAATTGAAAACTCATATAGATGAATGAGGCAAATAAGAATGTTTTCCAAAAGAGAATAGGTACTCACCAGAAATCATTCCTAACACTAGGTCACCGGAAGAAATGGGAAAGTCATTTTCTAGAAGCAATCTCACTTTGCAAAGATGGAAAAAAGTAAGAAACATTTATTTTAGAGAGACACTTTGAAATTAGTATTTTTTTGACATAAAACCTGTCATGGGGAATGATAGATTGATTTGTTTGAAAATATGAATAGGATGTTCCTAAAATCAGATGTGGAATCAACTGCGACTGAAAGATAAACTTCAGTCACTACTTCCCAGGGGGAAGTAGTTGTTTTCTGTTAGACATACCCAAAAAATAACTCCATTTTTATCGTGGATTCTCCAATTCAATATTCAATGAAGATTCCGTTAGTTTTCGAGTAAGGGTTATAAAAATTGGTATTTGAAGTTTTTGTTACAAAAAAACCGTGTTTTAATGTTTTTAGAAATTCTAGGGGTTGAAATGGTGAAAGTTTGCATGAGAGTTCCGTTAGTTTCCAATTTAGGTTTATAAAAATTTGTATTTGAGGTTATTGTTACAAATAAAGAATAAATATCTTCCAGTGTTTTCAGAAATTTTCATAGAGGTTCCGTTAGTTTTTAAGTTAGGGTTATGGGGATTGATGGTTTGGCTCTCGTAATCGTAATTAACTTCATTTGAAAATTCCATCCGTCAAATCGATTATACCAGGCAAACGAGAAGGCAGGTGATATTCCATCCCTGAAGGGGTGAAAAGGGTAGGGTGAAATAGGGAGTACCATTAGTTTTGAAGTTAATGAACACGAATGTTAGGGTTTTCGAAAATTCAACCCTAAAGGGGTTAAAAGGCAGGACCGTTAGTTTTTGAGTTGAGGTCATAAAGAGTTATGTTTCAGGTTTTTGTAATAAATAAATAAATACCTGTTTTAGTGCTTTTGAAAATGCTACCTCTAAAAGGGTGAAATAGGGGGCTGAATGGGGTGTGAAATTTTGTATAGGAGTTCCGTCGTGTTACCAAAAAAGGAATACGTGTTTCAGTGTTTTCAACTTCTAATAGGGTGGAAGTTTGTATGAGGGATCCGTTAGTTTCTTTGTTTGTCCTATATGCGTTTCTGTACCAGTCATCCGATTGCGATGAAACTTCGGTTAGTTGTGCGTACGCCCGCGAAATTATTCTGAATTAGTACAACCATTTCAGAATAGGTGGCGCAGGAGTCGTTTGAACAAATGAGTGTATTTCATATAGTTTAGTGGCAATTGGTGTATTTTCGTGACATTTCAGTTCATGTGTGACATAACAAGTAATTTGATTACTACCGTTTCGGACGTCCATCGTCTAAATGTATTTAAAAGGTTTTCACGACGTTTCGAATGCTTGTATCTGCAATCGTCTTCAGGTGAATACTGACAAGTTTGGGTGCTACTTACCAATTTATATGACTGTCGGCGCGATGATGCGTGCAATTCCGCCATGTGCAGCGGTGCATGTAATTTCGCGCGGTGTGGTGGTGCGTGAAGTTTCGCGCCTCTGCAGCCCGCCAGAAAGAGCAATCAGGGGTTTCCATACGTTCTTGATCTCAACGCTTGGTTGACTGAAGGCGTTATTGCCTTCGATGTAGGCGTCCTCTTTGAACTTTCGTTTGAACCAATGCTCCTCTCTATGTAGAACACTTGCGTCGTCCCATAGAACTCGATGGTGCTCAGTCCAGGCGTGGTCAGCGATTCCCGATTTTGTTGTTTCTCCACGTTGAGTCCATTTCTTGTGCTCATCCAATCTTACCGATAACGGTCTCTTTGTCTCTCCAATGTAAAGGAATCTCCGCATTCACATGGAACTTCATAAATGCAATTCTTACTGATTTCATTTTTGTTGTCAGGTTTGGTCTTGGTCAGGAAACTCCGTAAAGTACTGCCGGATTGGAAGCAGCTCTTGATGTTGAACTTGTTTCCGATCCTTCTGATCTTCTCGGAGACCCTGTGTACGGAAGGCAGATCACTGTGCTTTGTTGTTGCTCTTCAGATGTCTTCGTTCTCCGGAGTTGTTTCAATACTTCTTATAGGAGTTTCTTGGGATATTCATTCCGGTGGAGGTCCTCTCTGATGTGGTTTAATTCGGCATCTAGTGACTCCACGTCGTTGCATATGTGCGTTGCTCTCTCTACCAATGTTCTCACGATCCCTCTCTTCGTCGAACTCGGATGGTTGGAGCTGTAACTGAGGTACTGCCCCGTATGAGTCTTCTTTCTGTAGACGACGGTGCGAATTTCTTCGCCTATTCTCTCAACGTTCACATCGAGGAAGGGTAAGGCACTGTTGGTATTCCATTTCCATCGTGAATTTGATCGAATCCCTGATTCTGTTAATTCTTGAGAAGAAATCCTGGAGATGTTTGTCTCCGTGATTCCATATAATGAAGGTGTCATCCACGTACCTCAACCACAGCTTTGGTTTGTATTCTGCCTCCCGTATAGCCAATTCCTCGAACCACTCCATGTATATGTTGGCGATGATTGGAGAAAGGGAAGATCCCATCGGGAGTCCGTCGACTTGAGAGAAGAATCGGTCCTTTTTCCTGACCAAGACCAAACCTGACAACAAAAATGGAATCAGTAAGAATTGCATTTATGAAGTTCCATGTGAATGCGGAGATTCCTACATTGGAGAGACAAAGAGACCGTTATCGGTAAAATTGGATGAGCACAAGAAATGGACTCAACGTGGAGAAACATCAAAAACGGGAATCGCTGACCACACCTGGACTGAGCACCATCGAGTTCTATGGGACGACGCAAGTGTTCTACATAGAGAGGAGCATTGGTTCAAACGAAACTTCAAAGAGGCCGCCTACATCGAAGCCAATAACGCCTTTAGTCAACCAAGCGTTGAGATCAAGAACGTATGGAAACCCCTGATTGCTCTTTCTGGCGGGCTGCAGAGGCGCGAAACTTCACGCACCACCACACCGCGCGAAATTACACGCACCGCTGCACATGGCGGAATTGCACGCATCATTGCGCCGACAGTCATATAAATTGGTAAGTAGCACCTAAACTTGTCAGTATTCACCTGAAGACGATTGCAGATACAAGCATTCGAAACGTCGTGAAAACCTTTCAAATACATTAAGACGATGGACGTCCAAAACGATAGTAATCAAGTTACCACATCGTCTACAACCTTCAAACAAATAACAAGTAATGTTGTTTGTAAAATTCCAATTGTTGGTCGCCATTAGATAATGGATATCACACGCGTTTTCTTTGCTTTTGGTAAGTGAATTTGAAATAGTCGTTGAAAAGGATTATTTTCATTGTAAAATCAATTGTGCCACCCAAACGACAAGCGATGGGTCGATCTACATTTCCAGCATTTAAGAAAAAGGCATAACGAGCTTCAGAAACAGACGAGCAACAGAAAACAATACAGGAATCCGATCGAGTACGCACTGCCCAGGCACGTTTGTCCAAAACAGTCGAGCAACGGGAGCAAGACAGAAAATCGTTCGAGTATGCATTGCTCGATCTAAACGAATGCTGCATGCTGACTTTGGTCTTGGTGCATTGCATTACAATTATAATTATGATAACAGTCTTGATCGGTGTAGTTATTAGAAAAATTGATAAATTAAAAATGGTTTCTTTAAATTAATTTCTATCGACAAAACTTTGGGATGGCAATGAGTTCCCGGTAGTGGGTAATATATTCATAGAAAACTTTGGAGAAGAGTATATAGATACCTACCAAAAATGTCCTAAAGTCTGGTGGAGATATGTCGATGATATTTTCATAATTTGGCCACACGGCAGAGAAGAATTGAAGGAATTTTCGGTCATATCAATGATAAGGAACCCACGATAAAATTTACCAAAGAAATAGTAGAAAACCATCAAATTTCTTTCTAGATGTATCCATCAAAAAATATCCAGATCATTTTGAAACTACTGTTTTCAGGAAAGAGACATACTAACAGATACCTCAATTTCAATTCAAATCATCAAATGAGTATCAAAAAAGGTGTCATAAAAACTCTTTATGACAGAGCTGAATTGATTTCTTCAACTCTACAGAATTTCAGAGATGAAATTGTAATTATAAAAAATTTCCTTGAAGATAATGCATATCCAAGAAGTTTTGTCAATAAAACGACCCAGCAAATTGAGATTAAAAAACAACACCAAAGAAAGTATATTTTGTATTTAGAATTTTCCAATGTACTTTTGTTGTAAGATATATTCGGCATTGAGTAAAAAGCGCAAATCTATTTGGAAAATCATTACCATACATTTCTTGATGTAGGTCCAGATTATAAGGGTGGAACTTATGTTTCAATATTATTCTGTTCACACTACTTTGTAAAATATCCGTTTCCGCTGCTATTTCTCTAGTGCTTGAGTGAGGATTTCTGTAGCATGAATAAAACTTACAACTCATTTTTCTTATTGATCCGACCACCAACAATTTCCTTTTTGGTATAAGACAGACTACCAGTGAGTTCAAACCGATCTCTTACCTTTTGGAATAAAGACACACGAGCAGTTCTTCTGGATATTTTTGATGGTTTATTCTGCTTGCTAATAAAGGATTTCTGTCAGCTTCGCCAATAGAGTAGACCAGATTAACTAATTCTTCGCGAGTGAAATTCATTAATAACAATTAGACGTGTACAATTATTGAAAGTACGGCAGCGAAAAAAAAAACATCAAAATTTCTTATTCTGCAACAAGTCTCGCAAACTTCACAATTTGGTACCCAGAAACCCTATATCGACAAAAAGCTCTTGAAAAATGCTATGCAATAAAATATAGGGTGTTGCATTCGTAAAAGTCAAGTTATTTTCATTTGTGATTTTTTATTTTCAAAAAATCGTAGTAGGTGATGGAACATCGACCCCGAGTTAACCTGCACCTCAAAGCATGCGCTAAAGCCTAAGGAATCGACCATAAAAAAGTAGGTTGAGTCATCTTGAATGGTTCTGAAGTTATGGATTTTTCTGTGGGTCTTTACACTTCGCTATTTTTACGCATACATTGACATAAGTCAATAACTAGGTAAGGCGAAGAAACCTGGTTGCGTTATATTGACAATTTAGTGGCGAATCCAAAAATTCAACAAAAATGGAGGGTTGTTGTTTGAAAAACAGAACTCAGTCGTGTATCTTATTTTGGGACATCCTGTATATAAATAGTAATATTTTTAGAATGTGCCTCATTGTCGGACCTATCGTTTAAAAGAAATCAAGTCGATAGCTTGGATAGAAAAAAAAGTTTTGAAACTTGCACACACCCATGGGTCAACTTGTATGTTATTCTATTATTATAAATGAGACTTTCATAGGAGGTAAATCTTTGATTGAATTCATTCTCACCCTGAACGTTTTGCAATATTCCATTGTATAATAATAGCAATACAACTGAATCAACCACGCTCTAGAAATCTCAAATCTCACCGAAATGTGTATTTTCATGAAAAACTCAATTAATCACTTTACGTGTCCACTCAATTTGTGCCTTTATTATGCGAAGATAACGGCTTGTCAGGAAATATTCTATAAGTTTCGGAAACAACTCAGTTCCTTCCGACCGCCTATCAAACTTGACACGCATAACATAAAAAATGTATGCGAAAGGGGAGAATTAAGTTCTCTCGCTCACCCTCGCGAGTTATAACAACAAGTAGCACCTACGATAACTAGAAGTTTCCCAGATAATCACCCTAAGATATCTGGGGCGGAAGGGGGTTGTCTTCCAACTTAAACTAATTATATAAATAATCAATCAATGTTTTGATTATCATTTTCATTTTTTCATAAATCATTAGGTGAATACTTCGAATTGATTTCTTTGGAAATTTGAACAGGGGATAAAATCATATGTGGAATCATCTGCGAATCAAAGATAGAAAATCAAATAACAATCTGAATGAAAATGCAAATTTTCACTTAGGGTCCTTTTAAAATAACTAACAGATGTATTTCAATGTCCAGCGTGGTTTCGGCCAAAGAAGTCGTTGTTATCTTGTTAGATATTCACAAAAAATTATCGTGGATTTTTCAATTCACAGAAATATCTTTCCATCAAATATTCGATTGAAATTGTTTTACTTTTCAACGTGAATACTATGAATTGTTCATAATAATAATTATCATATCTTCAATATTAATAATATTTACTAGACAAATTACAGGATCCTTAGTGGGGAAATATTTATCTCATTTATTTAGGATGAAAAGACGAAGATGGAACTCCACTCAACCTAAATGGGTATCAACAATATGGGAAAGAATCAGTGAGCAGTCTTGAGTCTTCTAGTGAAATGAAAATATTTTTTACGGAAAACAAATGGCAAAGATCTAGATTAGATTTGCTGTTTATTGCTTACGGGCTAGAAGCCTCTTGTGGACGCTCAAATGTTCATAAGAGTTTCTTGTCTAGTCCCGTCCTTATCAATAGACTCCACAGGTGGACAGGGCTCCCATGTATTTGGGAAGTTGTTGGTTTTTTCCCCCCCAACGTTATAAACCACAGTCCTCATCTGCCTGTCAAAACCTACATATGATTTCTTCTGTAAGTTCGATATTGTTAAAGTATTTTACGAGTCTTCAATGCTCTGTTAGCAGGCCGACTATTATTCTAGTTATCCTTCTATTCTAACTCGGTAGATACTCAGTGACTTATTGCATTTGTTTTTTAATCAACTCATTCCTTCCACCATTCCACGTCGTGCTCCATTTCTGAATAAGGAGTCAGTTTGTTGGCTACCCCGTTACCTGAGTGCTCTGGAAGAGTAAGTCTGTTACAGTTTCTTTGTTACAGAAAGGCCGAATATGCGCAGTAGGCTAGGTGGGTTGTCTTACGGTTTCGAGAAAGACGATAATCCGCTTAAAACCACGTTCTACAGAAGTTCAGTGGCGTAATTTCACACGAAATAGATTTAGTAAAGAGCTTTATTTGCGATTTGACATTCCGATCAAGAATTTTCATAATGAATATTTAAGCATCAAATGATAATATTATCGGACTTTGAAATCGGGGAAAACTGGTATTTAATGCCCTTTCAATCACACTCTGTATAATCAGTGATTCTAATCTTTTACTGATAATTTGTTTACCTAGGATTTTACAAAAGAATTTGTCATTAGCAAAGGCATCGTCGGTTTTGTTTGGATTTTGGTCAGTTACTGTTGATTTGTATCGGTGATCTCCGACTGACAGTAGTGTAACTGTGAGTTTTTTGTGATAACAATGTACTAGTCTAGTCGTGAAGTAGGTTTCCTGCGAAAAATAGTTCCAAGTCTCCGAAAAATATGAGCAATAGCTTATTCGATTTGGGATGCAATTCTGAGAAAGAACAAAAATGAAAAAAATGGGTTCAGTTTTTTGAGAATAACTCAAAAACTATAAGCGAAAAGAGATTCTTAAGAGGGGGAAATTTCCAATAAAAAAGTTTTGACTATAAAGGGAGTACACCACATAATTTTTTTTTATAGTATCGAATATAAATTAAAAAATTTAAACAAATTATGGTGTCTTTAAGACTTGAAAGAACAAGGTCCCGTTGAAAAAAAAGATTTTAAATAATTTTTCAATAAGTTAGGCATTTGTTAATTAGTCCTTATTTTTCGGACCTCGGTGTTCATAAAAAACGGCATACATTTGAAAATAATGGCTTCAAAAAAAATTTGCTCCTTTATATATATATATATATATATATATATATATATATATATATATGTATATATATATATACTTAACATCACATTATAAAAATTTTCAAAAGCTGTTTGTTTTGTTTATTATAATTTTTTTAATTTAACTCAAAATGTTTTGCTATTGCTGCTTTTGCATCAAATGAAGGCATTTAATAACATTCGAAAAAAAAATCAGAACATTTGTTTGAAAATTGTTTATAAACAAATTTATCAGTTTAATATTTTAAAAAAATATATTTTTACCATTTTGTTGTCTAGAGAATATAATAATTTTTCAAAAAACAAATCTTTCTCAAAAAATATTATTTTTGTTTATAATAGTTTTCTTATATTTCCATTATTTAAATAATTAGTTGGGAATGTTTTTCCTTTGAAAATCATAATGGGCATTTCTCAATAAAATAAAATAAAATAAAAAAAAGTATTTAAAATTACATTTTTATTTGTCATTATATTTTTTTTCTGAAACTACTGAAATTTACAAAAACAACCATATGCAACAGAGTCGAAAAAACTTCTAAACCGTAATTTGAGAAAAATCTATAAAAAAATTATTTTATTTTTATTTTAAATTTTTTGTTAAATTCAAAAACTTATAATAAACAAAATAATAAACAACTTTTTAAAACTTTTATAACGTGATCTTAAGTATATGCAAGGTGTTAGTGAATAAGTGCGACAATCTTCAGGGGTGATTCAGCATGAAAAAATAATGACAGTTTGCTATATAACTTTTGTCCTTAAACGCTTCGTTTTCCGTTTTTCTTAAAAACTGACTATTTATTCATTGCTCTGAAACCGGTCGAGATATGCAAATGAAATTTGGTGAGTTTTAAGAGGTAGTTGTTCCGCATTTTTGGACATGCAATTAGGAATTTTATGTTCGTCATTGGCGCGCATACGGGTGATGATCTCAATTTTTTTTTAACATTTTTGCATTCCTCGTTCAATTTGTGACAAAAAAATTCTCCTGCCTTTTTTTCGTATGGGGCGCCGTTTTTATGCAAAAAAAATTAAACATCCTAAAAAGTATTTGTCATTACTTTAATACACTATCTAGTAGCGATGGTAGTAGGGTACTGTCAACATTCTATTAAATACGAATATTTCAACGAAATGATAAATTAGCGTTTCTTCATTTTCAAGCTTTTAGTTTGGTATAACATTAATGATAATAAGTGATAAATTTTTCTTTTATCGAAAAGAACGGAAAATTATACAAATACGGAATTGTCAAACATGCATTTTGTCTATGGTCGAAGTAATGGGAATGGTCGGCAAGCTCGACGATTGTATACTGAGTTGTATCCAGGACGTAGGGTACCCCATCACACAATATTTGCTCGTCTTCACCAACGTTAGCGCGAGAATGGTACATTTGAGAAACAATTGGCTGACTGCGGGCGCCCTCGAGAAGTACGAACTGTGCAACTAGAAGAAGCAGTTCTCGAGTTAATTGCGGAGTCACCTGAAAGTACTCGAAAAATTGCCAACACACTGAATGTAAGCAACTTCACTGTATTTGAAATTCTTAAAGAACACCAATTGTATCAGGTTCATATTGAACGTGTACAAGCTCTATTACCTAGAGACTTTTTTCCGCGTCTAGTTTTTTGCCATTGGATTCTTCATCAAATCGCTCAAATTGCTAATTTTTTAAATGGCGTTTTGTTCACTGACGAGGCTAATTTTGGACGACGGTGTATACGAAATTTCCATATCAATCACCTCTGGGCTGAGGAAAATCCACATGGAATCTTTGAAGCTCATTTTCAGCGTCAGTTTTCAGTAAATATATGGCTTGGGGTACCTGATGATCATTTAATCGGTCCATATTTCCTCCCACAACGACTAACAGGCGACTCTTACCTTAATTTCCTACAGGAAGAGTTACCTGTTTTCCTTGAAGAAATTCCTCACAGCTGAGACAACACTTCTGGTTCATGCATGATGGTGCACCAGCCCATTTTAGCATTATTGTACGTAATCACTTAGATAGAGTATTTCCAAATTGTTGGATAGGTAGGGGAGGTACGGAACATTGCCCTGCTCGATCTCCGGATTTGAATTCTCTAGATTTATGCATTTTGGGTTTTCTCAAGTCATTAGTTCATTCCACTCCCGTCGAAAATGTTGAAGACCTGAGGAATCGAAGTATAGCCGACTGTGAGACAATAAGAAATACACCAGGAATATTTGCGCGAATACGACAATCAATGAGGCGAAGAGTTGAAACTGTATCACGCCTGAGGGAGGTCATTTTGAACATTTGTTGTAGCTTTGCGCCTATTTATTTATTAGTGTTATTTTCTGTTATTAGAGATATTTTGAGCCCCTTAAAAATCTCCTTATTATGGCGTTGTTGTGGTTATTTCTTCTAACCATAACAATAACCACGACGATGAAACTAAGAGATTTTAAACCCCAAATTTAAACTTCATAATTTGACAGGTGACCCTTATTTTGTTTTGGTTTTCCTAACCTCATAATTTCTGGTGTATGGTTTGAAAAAATATATGTATTCATTTTGAATGGAGGATTTGGAAAATGTGATAAATAGAAGAGACCGTAATGCAGATTTGATAAGACAGATTATACTGAGAGATATTTTTCATATGCCTGAGTTTGCTATAGTTGAAATCCCAGTATTTGACCTTAATGCTATAGAGGATAGGTTTGTGACACCATATTTCAGGTTCGAAAGGCCGGACATATTTAGATTAGCAAGGGTTCTTCGAATTCCTAATGATATTAGGACAAGATCAGGACATTATGTAGCGACAGGTATAGGTGCTTTAATCAGCAGGGTTATACAGAGTGGCCACTTTTTTAATGGGATTGTATTGGTAACTTTTAAACCATAAGAGTTAGAAGGTCGGTCGAATGGAGAAAAAGTTGCATTTATAGAAGCATTGTCAAGGAATTCAAACAAATCGAGATTATCAGGGCCGGTTATTGAGATATCATAAGAAAAGTAAATTCTGTCATTTTGATTTTTCTTTTTTTCCCACTTTATTTCAAATATTATCAAAAAATGTCACGGAAGTCTTTTATTCGACATTAAATTATCCCCAATTTGACATAATCAGATTTCGTATCCAACGTTTCATACGCTCTGGGCCACCCTCAACCCCATTTTTTTCAATACGGACCTGCATATTTTATGACACTTTTCGAAACAACTTTCAACGCTGAATTCAACGATATATCATACAATGTCATTCAAAGTTGATTTTCAGGTGATTTTGACCCTTATCCAAATTTCTTTGGGTCGGATCTGTATTACATTTAGGTACCTTTAGTTTAATTAACAACATGCAATTCATTCCGATAAGAAAATCAACTTACTCATCTTCAACTGAATGGAACGTAACAGAATCAAAGCAAGAAACAAGTAATAATTATTTACAAATTTCAAGAGGTGAAAAACCTAATTCATAATAATTAAACGAAACTATCATTTAATGAAAGAAAAATCAAATGACTATCCGAAAGTAAATGATGAACATTAATGAAGTGAGTGTTCGAAATGTCCACCATTTTGTAAAATGCACTTTGCGGTTCTGGAACCCATACTCCTTATACATTTGCTTATTTCGTCTCCTTGAATACCTTCCAATACATTCTCAATCTTCTCGCGAAGAATCTCTATTGTCGGGTTCGTAGTATCATGAATTTTAATTTTGAGATATCCTCACAAATAAAAATCCAGCGGATTCAAATCCGGAGATCTGGCAGGCCATGCTACTGGACCTCTTGTTCCAATCCATGAATCGGAAAAAGTTCGATTCAGATAGTCTGTGACTATTCTTGAGTTGTGTGGACCACATCCGTCTTGTTGGAACTATGGACTATTACGCCGATACCGTATAGGAAGATCATCCAACATTTCTTCTATAATTTCTACATATTTTGCTCGGGTTAGGTTGCCGTCAATAAAATAGGGTCCCAGTAATTTATTATTCAACAAACCGCACCATATGTTCAAAGAAAAACGATATTGATGTCTAACTTCATGAATTAAGTGAGGATTTTCTGTGGCATAAAAATGTTTGTTCCTTCGATTGAACATGCCAGAATTTGTGAATGTCGTTTCGTCTCCCCAAATGATATTGTGCGCAAAATTGTTGTTATTCCGCACTTTCCGTTGAAACCAATTACAGAATTGCAACCTTCTCTCAGGATCATTGCGATATAGTTTTTGCACGGCTTGGTATTTATAGTCATGGTATCCGTGTCTCTTGACTATTTTATTAACAGCACTTTTTGATAAATTGCATTCACTGGCCATAGTTCTGGATCCTATTCCTGGATTCATTCGAATTTGGGCCAGAACATTGATGTCATTGATAGGCTCGTTTCGTCGTACATAAGGACCTAAGGATGAATGAATTATGTGCAAGTAACGTTGTAGATAAACGTCGAAACATTTCAATATTTGGTGTTGTTCTTTCAGGATATAATTCACCATACCTTTGTTGTGCTTTGAACGAATTTCTATCTAGTTTTATGTACACTTCGTACATATCTCTCTTCTCTTCATTTGTGTATCTTACCATATCGAAAAAGTTAAATTGAAATTACTCAGAAAAGTATTTAATGACAAGTTCTTGTGACACAATAATAAACGAAGTGACAAATAATATGACATTTCTTGTTATGTTCTTTTTTATCCACGGCCTACTACTTGAAAATAATACATTCAATAAACCTAGAGTTGTGTGTATGTAAGAAAAAACAAGTCTATCAACGATATCAATGTTCTGACCCAAATTCAATTGAACCCAGAAAAAAAATCGAGAACTGTGGCCAGTGAATGCAATTTATCAAAAACTGCTGTTGATAAAATAGTCGAGAGACGCGAATACAATGATTTTAAATTTGAATACCAAGCCTTGCAAAAATTATATCGTAATGATCTCAAAATAAAGTTCGATTCTGTAATTTGTTTCAACGGAACAAATGACAAATCCAACAAAAATGATTCCTCGCGAGAAGATTGAGAATGTATTGAAAGGTATTCAAGGACACGAAATAAGCAAATGTATAAGAAGTATGGGTTCCAGAACCGCAAAATGCATTTTATAAAATGGTGGACATTTCGAACACTTACTTCATTAATGTTCATCATTTACTTTCGAATAATCATTTGATTTTTCTTTCATTAAATGATAGTTTCGTTTAATTATTATGAATTAGGTTTTCCACCTCTTTGATTCTGTTACGTTCCATTCAGTTGAAGATGAGTAAGTTGATTTTCTTATCGAAATGTATTGCATGTTGTTAATTAAACTAAAGGTACCTAAATGTAATACAGATCCGACCCAAAGAAATTTGGATAAGGGTTAAAATCACCTGAAAATCAACTTTGAATGACATTGTATGATATATCGTTGAATTTAGCGTTAAAAGTTATATCGAAAGGTGTCATAAAATATGCAGGTCCGTATTGAAAAAAATGAGGTTGAGGGTGGCCCAGAGCGTACGAAACGTTGGATACAAAATCTGATTATGTCAAAATGAGGATAATTTACTGTCGAATAAAAAACTCCCCTGACATTTTTTGATAATATTCGAAATAAAGTGGGAAAAAAGAAAAATCTAAATGACAGAATTTACTTTTCTTATATCTCAATAATCGGCCCTGATAATCTCGATTTGTTTGAACTACTTGACAATGCTTCTATGAATGCAACTTTTTCTCCATTTGACCGGCCTTCTAACTCTTATGGTTTAAAAGTTACCAATACAATCCCATTAAAAAAGTGGCCACTCTGTATAGGTATTTATACAAAATTTGATTTCACATTTTTCAGCTGTTGAAGGACTTTGTATCCTATTAAGGCGGCTAGCATATCCAAATAAGTTTTCTGATTTAGAAATTTTTTTTAAAAGATCTCCTGCTGCTTTATCTAAAATCTGCAATTTCGTGACAAGTAACATTCAATAAAATCATGGTCATCTATTGGAAGACATTGGTAACCTCCTATGGCTAAATAGAGCAAAACTAGAGTTATATGCACAGGTAAGTATAGCAAAATCTGAGAATATTATTCGCCAAGTAGTTTACCAAAATAAAAAATCTTAATAGTTATTTGTACCTTGACTGGTTATTGCTAGTCCTTTACTAATTATTGAATCTTATATTTTAGGCAGTTGCTGAAAAGGGAGGTGCCGTTCAGAATTGTTGGGCATTTATAGATGGGACTGCCCGACCAATATGTAGACCAACAGATGACCAAGAAGAATATTATTCGGGACATAAGAGTTTTCATTGTGTGAAATATCAATCATTATTATGTCCAGATAGAATTTTATTGAGCCTCCTGGGGGCCTTTCCAGGAAGGCGTCAGGATGCTTTTATTTTTGGTGAGAGCGGATTATACAATCAACTAGAAGAGAACACTAGATTTGAAGATGGGGACTTTGTTATATATGGTGACCAAGCATATGGCATAAGAGAACTGCTTTTGTGTCCTTATCCTGGGCAAGCACTGAATGAAGCACAACAAAACTTTAATTTGACCATGAGTCGAGTGAGACAAGCCGTGGAATGGGGTTTCCAAAAAATTGTAACTGAATTTGCCTTTTTATATTTCAAGAAAAACCAAAAAATTATTTTACAAGATATTGAATGTATGTTTAAGACATCTGTCATATTAATAAACTGTCATACATGTCTGTATAGCAGTGAAACTGCCCAGTATTTTAATGTAGTACCTCCAAACTTAGAAGAATATATTTTATAGGTATAAAAGTGTACCCAGATGAAGTGCTTTTCTGTATAAAGTGAAAATCATAGATAAAATATACTATACTAAGTCAAAAGGGCACATATTTTTTGTTTTTCAAAAATATTGAAACAGGTCTCCAGGGAACCCCAAATTGGTTTTGAAGAAAAAACCCAATTAGAAGGGCCTTTAAAAATACAGTTCTAGAGAGTTTGATTATGAGATTAACAAAAAAAAACGCTTGAAGTCACCAATTTTTTTAAGAAATTCCAACCTATATAGGGGAGCATTTATGTTTGAGAAACTCTGTAGAATTATTATAATTTCAGACAAACTCCATCTATATTACAGTGTATTGTTTTGAATGATACAATTGTTCAAGAAAATATATATATATATATATATATATATATATCTTCTTATTTATTTTTTATTAGATGATAACATTCCAATTATTTTCTCTTGTCTTTCAATTAAGTTTGCCATTACTTTCCTTTGCTCTATGTCATCTGCCAATCTGCCTTCAAAAAGTTCTAGATTTTTCTTTCTATCATATTCCTCTAAATTGAACTTTTTTTCTGCCAATTCCATTTTCCTTTCTTCTAAAGCAATTTTTTTTTCTTCTATGCCTATTCTTCTTCCCTCTAATATCTGATCCTGCTTTTTAGTCTCCAGTTGTCTTTGGTCATACTGTTCCAGATAAGATAGCCCTTGCCTCTGGACATTAATTTTTTTTTTCGTGATCTTATAGGGCCTAAAAAAATCATAAGGCTTACTGTCCAAGATAACAAAGCAGTGCTGCATTTTTTTTTTCCAAAAAAGCTGGATTAGGTTTCCATTCTATTACAAGTATAATAGGTATAGGTACTCACGAAAAACTTTTGTGGGCTCTTGAACAGTTTTGCCTTTAGTATGGGTGCTTACTACTGACGGATTAAGTTGTGTACTTTCTACTGGTAATGATTTGTTGAGATCTATTATCGACTCTGACTCTGGCTCGATATTGGCACTGTCATCCAACTCAGGGGTAAGAACATCTGAAAGATATATAAAATTATTAATATTCAAAACATAGGCTATTTACTTACTGGTACAATATTCATGATCAGTCACAGGTGCAGCTTCTATTACATTATTATTATGAAAATTGTGAGCCCATTCATCCCTGGTTTTTTTCCCATTTTCCATTTGAATTTTCTTTGTATTTTTTCTCTTTTGTTTCATCCGGAACTGGTTCATGTATTCATATATGTCTTGGCAAAGCTGTTCCTTTTCAGTATAGTCTTCTTCTGTACCAGATCTAAAGTATAATCATTTCAATAGAAATATTATAATAAAAGTTTACTTTTAGAGACTTGAAGCAGGACTTACTTGTACTCCATTGTTTTTGTTTTATCCAACCACAATTTTATTATTGAATCAAGATGGTCTTTTAATGATTTTACAGAAAAATTCTTTGTTGTTAGCAAAAAGACATGCTCTCTAATAACGTCCCAAACACCAGAATTTGAGAAAGGATTTTGCCCCGCCACCTCTCTAAGAAAAGCTATGTCATCCTTCTCCCTAAATCTCATTCTTTTCTTTACTGGTATAGCCAGCTTGCCTATGTCTTCACCCATTTCTAGAAATTTTGTTTAAATTAATTCGAAGAAAATACAGCAGGTGCAAACATAATAATTATGTGTTATAGATATGCTCATTTCTCTTCCCAACTAACATTATAGGAAAATTATACCAAGCAGTGGGGTAAAACGGCTTCAAGAAGTCCGAATTCACCCATTTCTGACCAAATATTTTACCTTCAAGTAATAACTAACTCCAAAGTTATAATTGGAGTTATAAAAACCCTAATTGAGACCACCAAATCTCCTTCAAAAACCAAAAACTTAATAGGCGTAGTGCGTAGTATAAAATTACTTGTTATGGACTCCAAATATACCTTCCCAGTCTCATGGGTTAATAGAGTTATTTACTAGGTTAAATTTTACCTAAACGTAACCAGCAAAATGTCTTCAAAATACTTGGAACCCTTAGGAAAAACCTTCTGGTGAATATTTACCTAATTATTACCTCATGTGTGTTCATATAGTCAGGGAATTGACAAGTCAGTGAACAGGTCTACTATATACTCTTCATTACCTATTTTGGCACCGATTAAGTTGAAGGAGTTGCCTGGACATTTCTTGACCTAGTTTATACCTACTGCTCTACAATGAGAGCGAGATTACCACAATATTTGTCTAATCAGACTAAATGTCTACAACGAAGTCAAAGTTACCTAAAATAAAATCCTCAAAGTAACTTAGTCTATCACCAGATATTAAAGACCAAGTCGATTCAGATGAGGATGACATGATACAATTTACTTCCTTTAATTTTTTTATTGTGCCCTAAATTTTAGAAATCTATAAAATGCCGAGCAAAAATTCGAATAGAGTTAGTAAACCATACAGGTATACCACCAACTATTATCGATTAGCTGCCAGAATGAGAACAAATGAAAATATATTCCGAAACCATCCTATACTTTCCGATGTCCAGAGATCAGAGCCATCATCTTCCACTCAGTTGGCTGATAAATTGTATATTTTCGAGCACCGCATGCGGAACGCAGAAATGTCAAATCAAAATTATTCAGCCAATCACAACACACCATTTCATATTTAAAATGTTATGATTGGCTATTTCTCTTCGGAAAGAGATTCCCTCATTAGACCATAACATTAATCATGGTTTCTATTCTGGGAAGATGTGCACTGAAATATAAATATCGCGTACTATTATCAACATTACTGATGGATTTGATATTTAATTTCAGAATAAACACTCATTACAGGGTTTTGTAGTCTATATCCATTTCTCTGAGTAACTATAGGTTACTTGGCTTTACCATTAACATTAGCAAAAAATATAGATTTTTTCACGCCGTATTGACATTTGAGTGTTTCTGCACAGAACATAGAATAAGTAAAATATAAATTCATTATCCACGATTCGCAATCCTTCCAGAGAACGAAACGTATAGACATGCATGAAAAAACATCCAATAACATATATTGTATTTCATCACGTGACCACAATGTGATAGGGTCTGAAATTCCAAGATAAGGAGAATGGACTTCAAAGTCAGGAATAAAGGTTACTTTCGACTTTGAACAAAGTCTATGTGTTCTCATAGTCAAAATTTTAGGGAATTTCGACATATAGGGCCCATATGGAACCTACGCCATATTTTTCGGTTTGAACCGTTTCCGCCATTGTAAAAATAATACATAATTTTCTCGAATCGACCACATTTTAATGAATGGTAGTCAAAAAATAGGTGAATATGATATGTATACACATACTTCATCTATAAAATCAGTTTTTGAAGTGTTTGATGGAGAAAGTTGTGAAAGTAGACCTAAATTAATGGTTTTTTTTCATACAAATTTAATAATTTGATGGGCCCACTTGTTTTAGACGAGTAAAAATCAACATTATCACAGAAAAGTTTGTATCGCAAATAAAATCACAACTAGGTGTGAATGCGAAACCATCACGTATTGCATTCTCTGCTATACGTTTATTGACAGTTCTTTCTTCATACGCCATGTTCATGTCAACTTCAAAGCTTTCACGAATAAGCATGTAGGTTAAGATACACAATATAGAGTAAACTTTTATCATCTTCTAGCCTGCCATGGTTTGTTGTTTGTTTTATTACAGTGTTTATAACCTGAAATAGGTAAAAATGACTACATTCTTACCATCAGTCGACTAGTCTGGAGGCAATTTTACCTATTTATGCCTTCAACTTATAAGGAAAAATGTCTTGATTTCCCAAATTTCGACTTCTGAATTACTTCTATTTTTTCCCCATAATGGTAAATTTATGGTAATTATAACGTAATAATTACCTTCGCCAATTAGGGGGCTGACCTATTCGAAGGTCGAAATGACGTGAATTTTACCTATAATGTTTGTTGGGTTACCATAGGTATATATTTATAAAGAAGGAATTCTACTCTAATTTTCTATTCCCAGACAAAATATCCTGGAAGTATACCCAAAATATATTTTCGCAGGCCAGTCGTTTCTAAACACTTTAAACATCATTTTTACACGTTGTCAGATACTCAATTCAAATTTAATACTCGGATATTTTTTTTTGTGGTTTACTCTCTTTAGAGACAGCGCGCGCATTCAGCGTTAAATTAAAATTATAAATAATAAAGATAGAGTTCCGGAAGTCTGAACTTTTTTATTTGAAATTTCCTCCTCTTTAAAAATCTATCGCTCATAGTTTTTGAGTTATTTCCAAGAAACAGAACCCTTTTTTTGTTTTTTGTTAATATCAATTGTAATTTTTGTCGGCAAAAAAAAATTAAAAATATCTTTCTCAGAATTGAATCCCAAATCGAATGAGCTATTGCTCATATTTTTTGGAGACTTGGAACTATTTTCCGCAGGAAACTCACTTCTCGACTAGTCTATTCATTATGTGGTGAAAAGATGGTGCACAGCCAAGTATGCGAAACAGTGTACACGAATTTGAATAATCTCACAACACTATTTCCAAATGAATCGAAACAAGAGTATCGGTAGGAACTATTGAACGTATTATGGAAGGAGCTAAAGTTACGGCTGCGGAAAATGATGGAAATCCGATATTTAGTTCATCAAAATAGAGAAGAAATGAAATAGGCGTAATCTCAAGGTTACAACATTATGAATTCAATGACATAAGAAATATTGTCTACAATTTTCATAACACTGAAGGCTGCCTAGCTACAATCAACAATCTCCAACGAAAATTAGAAAATGTATTACAGTGGATCGGCAAAAGTACCAGGTTGTACCACCTTCTGAAAAACATTGCTATTGGAAAAAGACAAGATAAAAGGAACGTTTTCATAGAAAAGAATGACGTACGATTGTTGAAGAAAAGTTTAGATATGTGTATTTGGATGGAAATTACGTTCCCGCTGGACATACTAGCCCTGTCTTGAAGTGATGAAACAGCGTCCGGATTATTCACACCCAATTCAAAAGGAAAGTGGTTGATTAAAAAGTGGTAATTGAGGTACGTTAGAATACTACAAGTTACTGACTAATAGAATATTTTTCCATCCGTGAAAAATAATTTGGTGTACGCAGCAACAGATTCCCTGATTTGTTTTTAGATTATAATTCCAAAAAACTATTAAGAACCACTTTTTTATTTTTTACCGAATACTGAATTTACTTTTTTCAATATTATTTCTCCCATATCAAATTTCGACAATCTCTTGAAAGCTCTAAAATAACAGATTTCTATGGTTTATTGCTCTAATTCCAAAATTAACTGAGAAACTAATTGCATATATCCGGTTCTGTTTCAGAAAATTGGTGCGATTTGATTTCCAACTGAATAGATGTCGTGAAATGGAAAGTTTATGAAAACATTATAACTCCATCCGTATTTCATATTTCGTGCTTGCATTATTTGATGGTAAAGATAGATAAGTATGAGCATTACGAGGCATGTGTATATGAAGGACGAATGCAGACCACCATTTTATGATATCTTTCATCACGTTATCTTTATTTCCTATGCATTCGCAAGGGTGACATTTTTTCATCGCCATGCAACGAATATAGGTGAAACCTACTATACTAATCAAATAAAACATTCAAACATTAACATGACAATCAGGTAGGTACTATCTATCTACCAGATTGGATTCCGAACTAACTTATTTCCAGTGAAAAGTCCTCCACTGAACCCATTTAATTGTTCATGCTCAAGTTTTTCATAAACGTATCAATGTCCTGGGAGTAGCCGGATAGTATATTCTATAAGTTCTGTGAATAGTTCTTCTTACGTGGTTGAAACATAATACTTTTTCACGACTGCAACTGAAGACATTATGAGTATGTAATTTTCTCTAAGGAAGTGGTATGGACAGACACATAAAGATTTTAACATGTTCGTTGCCACTGCCGCGTTTACGCGGGCTCGGATGCGCACGACCAGCGCCCCACAGTCGCGAATATTCTATTTCGTGTTGTATTGCAGTGTTTTGAGAAGAGTGACTTAGGGGCAGGCCCAAGTGGCACGAAAAAACACAAAGACTTTAGATCTCAGCAACCTGTCATTCAGATTCAGATAACAAAAACATTGATTTGGAAGGTGAATGTTTGAAATTATAAGTCCGAAATAATTTATAAACCTCCATTCTTTATTCAATAGTTTTCTGACAACTACCTGACATATATCACGAATCTCCGGTGTGCCGAATACAACTAACCATATGAGTACTAGAACATACAGGTGTGCACAATTATATGTTATTAAACATCTCCCTCTTTGTGAGACTTTCCAGAACGTGTTACTCCTCATGGATTTATTAATCGACTAATATTTTCCTCTGACATGGGCTCTGATACAACGTTTTGAAAAGCATCATGAGTAGGAAGTGATCTAAATAGACATTTTTCATATCAGTTGGTGCACTCTTTGAATATGAATCGTATTGCGCCTTATTATATTTCAATTTTTTGTTTGCACCAGATATGATCTTGGAACATTCAATTTCTTTATAATTATTGCAGGCTCCCAAGTTCCTGTGTTAATATTTTTTAATAATATTTCTTTCCCACTTTCAAAATCATTCGATTTCAGCCTTTTTTCATAATCATAATTTTTTTTTCTGATTTTCTTGACTTTTTAACATGTCTTCAATTATATCATTCGGAACTAATTTGGCTTTTAATTTGGAATCATGTATAGGCAACTTGGATCTCAAAATTCTGCTACACAATAACTGAGAGGGTGAATATTTTAAATCTGCAACCATTTCTATAATTCAATAAAAATAATTCTAGATTTTTTTAGATCCATAACTTTTCTTTATCATATTCACCAAATCCAACAATTTTTTCTGCTAATCCATTTGACTGAGGAGGATGAGGACTAGAAGTTATCACATTAAAATTCTAATTAGAAGCAAATTTCTTGAATTCAAAGCTATTAAATAGAACATATCAGCGATAAATTCTTTAAGTACACCAAAACAAGCGAATTTTTTTAACTTTTTGGAATGATTGTTGAAGCACTTTTATTATTTATGTGAGAAACTTCAATCCATCTTGAATAATAATCTATTAATACAAAATAACTTTTACCGCTCCACTTTGTAAAATGGTATGTCAAGAATTTTATGGTTCAGTAGGGTTTCCCGTTTTTTTGATCTCATAAACTTATTACATATAGAACCACTTTTAAAACATTTTTTCAATCACTTGTTATAGCAGGCCAATAAAAGAAATTTTGAACAATTCCAATAATTTTTTTAATCCCGAATGTGTTTCATGTAATAATAAAAAATTGTTTACCTTTTTTGGTTCAATTAATCTGAATTAAAATATAACATATTTTCACTGATTGTGTTTCCGAAGAGCTCAACATCAATGAACTCGGGACTGCCATCTTAACGTCCCCTCCGAAGGACAGCTTATCTATTGCCATATCTCGTGCTCACTGCTATGACGCCTGCAGTGAGTATGCTACTACAATGCAGTTATTCGGAGCTTTCAAACGTCTTTCCTGGCAGGTGGTCACCCTTGCTTGACTTCAGATATCGATAAGATTCTCGTCAACCTGACCAGCCGACAGGTTCCCCCGATCATGAAGATATAAATATAAATAGACAAAAGTCCAATTAAGTATCTACGATTTTTTACGATATCTCTACAATATTGATTTCACATACTGAGGTGTACTACAGTATACTACGTTATTCTGCTGCCTTTTCGCTGTACTATACCATTGTTACAAAAATAAGTACAGTACACCCTTGCGTTGTTTATCTTCCTCGCAAACCAGACGAGATAACAGTCGAGGATTTCTGAGACGGGATTCCGGGAATGTGACATCGCGCTGGGCTTTTTGAGCGAATAATTTCGATGTTCCACGAACCGACAAGACGGTACTGAAAGATACTGGAAGCCAAGAACAAGGATATAAGGTCAGGAAGGCCGTGGCAGATTAGTCATTCATTCAAGAAGTAGTAATTCATATTAGCGAGTTCAAGGGGGGGGGGGGTTCTCGGTCGATTAGTCTGGCGAAAAGGTACGAGGAATGAATGGTTTATTCTAAGTGGCTGACTATGATTGTTGATATTGATTTGGTTCACTATTTTGATAATGTCCATGTTAAAGATTTTATGAAATAATAAAACATCCGTGACCAATAAATAATAATAAGTTTATGCAATCTCAGAAAATGGACATGGCATTAAGTTACATATAAATGAACAAACATGTAAAAATAATACCACGGAAGTAGCGGAAACTACTTGTATGTGGTGTATTGCTTTTATCATGGTAGACTCACATTATAGTGTCTAAGATAATCTGCAAAAAATTGCAATTGTATTAACTTATCTCTTTCAAAATACGATATGGAAGTGGTTACAGTATGTATATATGAAAATAATGCACGAGGAGATGTGTATATAAAACTTAGATTAAATAACTATCATATAAATGTATACATAAAATGAAAAAGAAAAAGAACATTGGTATATACATGAAAAGTAACAAGAAGAAAACGATAGATACGCTAATCTTAGCAAAACACATCAAATTATGATATAAATCCCTGAACAAATCAGTACTCTAAAAATATATGCATAAAAAAGAAGGCACGAGGAGGTTAGTATATAAGACTCACATTAATTAAAAAATAAAAAATATTGGTATGAGTAAGAGGTAGAACACAATAGATACACGAATCATTACATTGAAGATAAACAGATTGAAATTTATGTTTTAACGGAAGTGATAGAATAATTTCAGGGTGATAAATAGTATGAAGGTAAGATATTCCATAGGGAATAACATCCTAGGTTAAAAGGAGCTGCGAGATAATTGTATTCGCTTCCAGCCATTTGTTTTAAATATTGCAGGTGAATTTATTTTACGGATTTCTCAGGGAATTTTGTTGTATAATCTTGGACCAAGAAAGACATGACTTCTTGAGGTGAGAGTTCTGTTAACTTTAGGAATATGTACGGCAAGAGGCTGATTTCTTGTGGAGTACTTATTCTTTGTAGGGTTTTTGTTTATCGTCAATTTTTATTTTTTATTATACACTGTAAGAAAAGTTCTTTGATATCGAGGACTCGCGAAAGGTTCTATTGTGGAAATTTTTCTGCCTTCTCCATAAATCATTTTTAAAATCCATTTTTCTAGAATTATGATTGGGGATAGATAATGACTATATACACCGCCCCATGCTATCAAACCATGCCTGAGTTGTGACTCTACCACGGGTGATAGAAAGACTTCAACTGGTCAATATTCACCATCGTTTTGAATTGAATTTCTCTTATTTTAGTTTTTTTATTATTTTGATTTGTAGATACCCTTGGCGTTATATATATAAAGAGATGTACACGGTCATTGTGAATCCCGTGAAGCATATGAACGAGACGCAGTTTAGCCCGGAGTAACCTTGTTAGTCCCGATATCGGGCTCTACAAAGTTTCACCCTGTATCTCTTCACTGGGTGATCAGAATTGAATGCAGGTCATTTCCCCACGTTTTAGATCGGGACACACAATATACCATTTCCATAACCAACATACGCGATATATTTCTTTGGTTCGAATTGTAGGGGCGCTTTCCGTATATAGGGATATACACGGCAGAATTATATACTTCCTTGTAGAGCCCACAAACTTTTGTATCGTTGTGTAGCCCTAAATTTGGCAACATCGCAATCGCTGCCTTCATGAATGTAATATATATGAATTGCTGGATCCGTGATCTGTCCCAGCGCAAGGAGTAGTTCATAATTCAATATAAAAAATATTTATCGTTCATTTTTCAGATTAGGGAATTTGAGTTTGAAATAGTTACAATATTTGAAGATATATTTACCAATTCTTTTTCTAAGGAGAATTTTGTGCGATCAGTCCATCTAAATGAGGGATGGTTGGAAAAAGTACAAAATAACCGATATTGGTTTGAAAGCCTTATTCTTCAGTTTTCATCGTAGATTTAATTATTGTGCATCAAACGATAGAAATACATTTACACTGATGTAGACCATATAGGGGAGACGGTCTACCAAGAATATTAGGCAAATATAATTTCCAACTGAGGAGCGATATAATGATTTCAACCATCGTGAAGATTGGATATCGAAATTCTCAACAATTTTTGAGGCAAAGGCACTTTTCTATTGACTTTCTTGGAATGCAATTTTGCGGTCTTTTGAAGTTAAAATTTATAGAACTTTTCATGTTTTTTTTTATCAAATCCACTTACATTAATTGATAAAAAAGGGGGAAGCAAAGAACAGTTCACCTATACAATTTTTATCAAATCCACTTACATTAATTGATAAAAAAGGGGGAAGCAAAGAACAGTTCACCTATACAAAATAGGTTGAACCACCTGAAATCATCACATTAAATTCAAGCCCAGATGAGTGTGTTGAGGAAAGAGATTTTGCATTGTACACATAGAATACTCTCATCACTTCTCAATTCCGGAAAAATACATACACATGAAGTTCCGGTTCAATAATTTATTTTTTCAATCTTAGAAAGCTGCAACATCGACAATATTGAAGTAATAACTCGACAATATGCATCTTTTTGTTGGTAATTCATAGATCTGGTTGAATTTTCAGTGGTTCAGAATTATTTGTTCTCTACAAAATCTGGTTTTGTAATGCTTGATTAAGATTACCCCCTCTTTTATTTGGATTATAAAAAATATTAATATCGGGAGGGTGCTTAGAGATCGATTGTGAATAAATGACGAAGAATTAAAATACAAGTAGTATATATTTCGTCCAATTGAATTAAAATATGCAGAAATATATGATGGAAAAAAATATCTCGGAAAAACTGGAGATAACAAAATTGAGCTTCTCAGGAAAGTAGGCAATTGTTTTTTTTGTGCATGTTTTTCGACATATCTTTAGATATGGGAAACGAATCAGAACCAAACAAAAACTGAATTATTCGCTGATGAGTACTCAATATTTTTTTGGGGTATTCCAATCACATGAAACCATTTATTTACTTGGCATAAAAACAAAGAAATCTATATTTTCACAATTATTATTTCCATGGAAAACTGTCTAGATCAATCAACGGCAAATTTTATGTGAGCAGCAGTTCGTAGAGTGATATTTTTTTCTTCTATCGGAATGTTTTTATTATCTTTTGAGTATTGATATTAATGAAATATTGAACAGAAATTTATTATCCACTTTTTTCCTATCTTACTTCTAAATCAATATTTATAACTCCGAAATTTCAGAATGAAATATCAATTTAATGAATATATGAGATATTGAATTTGTTGTTCCTTCTCTTCCCGCTAAGGAAGCGATCGACTATACAAAAAGCCTGAACAAACAATTGGATGAGAGATTGGTCATTTTATTTTTACTCCATATTTGACCCTGAATGGAAGTAACGTTATGTTCCCATGATGTTCTGATCGGTGCTATTTCATGAATTATTCATTAAAATAATGTATATTATGCCGAATAGACTCGGACCTGAAACAGTAATAGGAACGTTTCTTTGTAGGGGAGAAAAACACAAGGAGTTGAATATTCCAGTTTCTGATGAAGGTACTGATTTTTTTTTGATTCTCAAATCTTTCAGAGAATTTTTCGTCTATTGATATTTTATTGCAAAATTTTGGAAATAAATATTTGTTTGGGAGTAAAACTTAAAATGATCGAAAAAACAGTTTCAGTTCAATATTTTTTCCTCGGAATCATTTGCCGACTGACAATGGAAACCTTATTGAAAAAAATCAATATATTTCCTGTTGCTTAAAAAAACTCCTTCATTGACTTTTAGAATTTGACTCTATTGTTAGATCATTTAATATTTTTTCTTACTTCTCTGGAATGGATTCATTCTTGGAGTATATAAAAAAACAATTAACACAGATAATTTTCGAACAAAAATCTTATATGAAATGAGTTTTCGAGTTAAATGAAATGATTTTTTTATCATATACTTCTTCAAGAATAATGTTTGATGCGATATTAGATACTAATGGAAATGGTAATTTTTGGTGATGGCACTTTCTTCTTGCAAATTTAAATTGTGTACATATTGTTCTTCTCAATATTGTACACACAGTCGAAAAACTTATTTATAGTTATGATTTTTGAACCCTCAAAATGAGGGAGTTACCTGAATAAAAAACACAATTATTGAATTTAACATTATAAAAACAATTCAGAATGAAATAAAATATTGAGTCGTTTGAAAATATGAACAGGATGTTCATAAAATCAAATGTTGAATCATCTGCGACTGAAGGATGAACTTAAGTCATTATCTTCCATCGTTCAAGATAACCTCTTGTAAGGAATTCATGTTGAAAAGGAAAATATTCTCAATTGAATATTCAATAGAAAGATTTTTCTGTGAATCAAAAAATCCACGATAAAAATTAAGTTATGTTTTGTTAATGACTAACAGAAAACAACTACTCCCAAGTCTAAAGCCACACTGGACATTGAACTACATCTGATAGATATTCTGAAAAGATCCTAACTCAAAAGAACAAATCTGAAATTGAAAATTTGCTTATTCATTGAGATGATTATTTGAAATACAATTTTCTTTCATCGATTATTTGATTTTATATTCCAGTCTTGATTAGGAACTCAGAGAGATGGAGGAGGCGAAGAAGAATGTTTTCCAAAAGAGAGTACTCACCAGAAATCATTTGTAACATTGACGCACTAGATCTTCAATACATTCTTGTCGACGAAAATCTATTTAACGCTTCCACGAGAATCAGGAAGACCGGAAGAAATGGGAAACACATTTTTAGAAGCAATCTCACTTTGCAAAGATGGGAAGTTAGGAACATTTCTTTCGGAGAGGCACTTTGAAATCAGTGTTTTTCGACATCAAAACCTGTCATGGGGTATGATAGATTGATTTGTTTGAAAATATGAACAGGATGTTCATAAAATTAGATGTGGAATCATCTGCGACTGAAACATGAACTTCAGTCACTAACTTCCATCGTTCAAGATAACATCTTGTGGGGTACTCATGTTGAGAAGGGAAACACTCTCAAATGAATATTGAATGGAAATATTTTTCAAAATAGAAAATTCCACGATAAAAATTAAGTTATTTTTTGTGAATGTCTAACAGAGAACAACTACTTCTCCGACTGAAACAACGCTGGGCATTGAACTACATCTGATAGATATTCTGGAAAGACTCTCAAAAGAAAAAATCTGAAATTTAAAATTTGCTTTTTTATTCAGATAGTTATTTAATTTTCTATTCCAGTCTTAATTGAGAACTCATATAGATGACTGAGGCAAAGGAGAATGTTTTTCAAAAGAGAGTACTCACCAGAAATCATTTGTAGCATTAATGCAAGAGAGGCATCGCATTCACTATAGGTCTTCAATACATTTTTGTTGACGAAAATTTATTTCACGCTTCCACGATCATCAGGAAGACCGGAAGAAATGGGGAACACATTTTTTAGAAGCAATCTCAAATTTAAACCTGTCATGGGGTAAGAAGATTGATTTGCTTGAAAATATGAACAGGATGTTCATAAAATCATGTGGAATCATCTGCGACTGAAAAATAAACGTTAGTCACTATCTTCAATCATTTAGTAGTGCAAGAGCTGATGATATATTTTTCCGAATTATCTGAGCCATATGCAGACTCATGTAAAGGAGTGAAGGATAGGTATATAGGAGTGTACCCTTGTTGAACATGCAAGGAAAAATGCTAGTCTGATCAATATTCAATTAATTCACGTTTTATGGAGGGTAATATCATATGTGCTAGGGGTTTTATCTCTAATTTTTTTTTGAAATTCTTGAGAAATCATGGTCTTATTATCTGGCCGCAAATTGCACGAGTTGAATTTCCTAGAAGCAAAATGCTTGAGGGAAAATCTCAGAGATTTTACGATAAAATCCTCCAGCACGAATGATATTTGATGAGAGTATTTCCCAAATAACATTTGAAACTGGATAAAATTATCAGAATTCATGTTATATTTGAATTTTCAACGGGGAAAATTACAAAAATTCTTCTTGTTCCAAACTTGAAGGAATCGTGTGTCCGTTTCTAAATGCCTTGACCTATAACTAATGTGGCCATCCCATAGTTATCTTTGGTCAATCTATCTTTCCAACAATTAAATTCATTCCGCTATTTTTAGTTTCGTAAATAAAAATATATTTTCTCAAAGAACTGCTGTGCTATTCGTTCATTTTTATTGCATACTTGGGAGTGTTTATCCACCCATACACTGAAAAATGTATGTCTTCATTTGCAACGAATCAATTTTTATGATCCTAACATAAAAAGTAACGAAACAACCATATACATTTTCAACCTCCTATATCACCCCTTTAGAGGTTAAATTTCAAAAAACACTGAAACACGTATTTATGTATTTGTAACAAAGACCTATAATTACAATTTTCATTAACTCCACTAACTCCTATACAAACTTTCAACCCTCACTTTAACCTTTAGTGTAGAATTTAAAAAAATCCTGAAATTTGTGATTTTTATTAACTTATCTTACTTCAAAACTTTCAAACTTCATAATTCTCACATATCTAGTTTCTCCAGATACGAGAGTTTTCCTGATTCAGAATTATATTCTGGAGCTGAAAAAGTCGATATCTCACTCGATGTTCCATGGTGCGACGATCGACTTTTTAATATTTCTCAGTTTCTCTGCAGATATTTCCATATAACCGGGATCATTTTCATTTTCGGTATTACTCGTCTCGCAGCAACTCAGATCGGAACATTCAACTTCGTCACCTGAACCTGACGAAAAATCCACATTTTTTGGAGCTATCAGGTTTTCTCATATGATAATCAACCTGATAATACAAAAAAAAGTATATTCATCAACTTCAAAGCGAGTTGCTTATTATTGAACATAAACATAATACTGAATATGAATTATGTGCTCACCTTTTTGCCTTTTCTCAAGTTATAATTTTGAAGGGTCATCGCCACAATCTGTTTTCCTCTGCTAGACATTTCTGCAAGTCACCGCACGCTCACTGATTTGGAATCCCCAATAAATATTTTGAACTGAAAAACGCGCGAGGCAGAAGAGGCAACGCCGCCGGGACACACAGAGGCCGTTTCAATACAGGCAATATACGTTTGGGATTCATAGCGTAGTGAAAGCATAATTGGCTCTACAACGTCTCAATGGAGTATACAAATTTTTAAATTTTGAGAATTGTTACCCCTCGAAGTGTGCTTCGACGGAACATGATGGAATGATGTCATTGCACTGGAATATACTCTTCGCCCATTCAGAAAAGTGCGGGTTCAAGAGCGACCCGTTCATCTGGTGGGCTTCACAAGCTACCGTGTACAACTATATGTAAATATATATATATATATATATATATATATATATATATAAATATATATATATATATATATATATATATATATTTTAAAATTTTTTAATTTTTTTTTTTTTTATATATATATATATATATATATATATATATATATATATATATATATATATATATATAAATATATATATATATATGTATATATAATGGAAGAAATTTAATGGACAAAGCCCTCAAAGAGAAGTGTTAACCGTAGGCACGTGTTTCGGGCTCTCGGCCCTCATGAGTACGGTGAAGAAGTGCAAGGATGAACACACGTGATAGAAAACGACAAATCAACAAACAGAAGCCAGCCTCACATTTGTGGTTTCGGTTAGCATATATATATATATATATATATATATATATATATATATATATATATATATATATATATATATATATATATATATATATATATATATATATATATATATTGTTATGTTAGGAAGGACCAGTAATATATTTTAAAGGTCAAAAAGAAATAATTTCTTAAAATATCCACAAAAATAATAAATATTTAATAGTTAGTAGTTCATGAGATAGTGTTTTTAAATTTTTTTGAGATTATATTTCCTTTATGAAGCCTCGGTATAACATTGATGGGTAAATATATGCAAATACTATAATGCAATCATTTTCAAAAATGATTACAACATATGATTGTTTGAAATACAACAAAAAGTCTAGATTTACAAAATTATTATGGATTAAATGTGATCAACAAAATTATAAGGTTGCAAAACATACAGTATATGAAATTGCATCTAACTAAAATAGCCAATGGGAGAACAAGAAACTTCTTGATGACAATAGCCAATCAGGGAACAGAGATGGTGAGATAAGAGAGTTGAAATTGTGGAAAAGGAAGAACACAGAAACGTCAAAGATAATTATGATCAAATATTGTATTTAGTTTATAAGAAATGTGAAATATGTTAGTTGATGAGTTTTCTCAAATAACACCAAATTAGTGAAAGTGCGACAAGAAAGTGCGCGATTTTGAAAATTCAAATAAAAAGACAAAACAGAAATGGTATCCAGGTGAAGAAGAAACAAAGCGAGAGGAGATTGAGAAAATTTTTAGGAAGAAGCCACGTACAAAATTTGAGAGAAAAGAAATTGAGGGTTTTCACTAATGATAAGGTAGTTTTTCCTACAATAACAAACCAATTCAACCAATGGATAATTTCGACACAAAATAAATAAGGAAAAAAAAAGATTACCTTTTTTGTCCTCCACATGAAAACTTGTCCAAGCTGATTTTGGGAATTTTGGAAGGTTCCTTTGCAATGGAGAGTTCCTGAGAGGAGTGGATGAAACAGGAATTCAGATTATGGCCAGGTAATGCATCAGCGACATTCCAGCTCCAGATATAAACTCTTTTAGTGCACATCACAAACAGAATCACTGTAGTAACTCATATATCTGAAGAACTTTATATAATTTGGTATTGAACTATAAAAGAATTCTTCCAACTTTTTTTTAAAATTTAATTCATAAGTTATCTATGCAGGCCAGGTTATTAAGTTTTCCTGAATGAAGGAAATAATTGTTTTTGATAATTTCTGGTTTACTTTCCACAATGATATGCTAATATCTCACCGATAAACACTGAACTGAAATAGTTCGAATGACATCAAGACAGGCAGTGGCTCTATTGCCAGTACCGACTCCTGAGGCGAAGGCGTTCCAACTGAGTTTAGTCGTGGTATGGAAAGGAAGTACAAAGAGTAAAAATAATAGAAATTTCACATATATTGAATGAAATTGTTATGGTATTGGGTGGAAGAAATAATTTTACAAAACATATAAATATAAATATAAATTATTATATTCTACCAAAACATAACAAATTGACATCCAACGTAAGGGCAAAATAACAATCATTATTTCATTACAATTTGACAACCAACATAAAGGCAAATAAGGTAATAACAATTGGCAGCAACGTGGCGAGAAAACATTAACGTTAGCTGGCAATCATTCTTTCATAACAATTTGGCAAAATTAGTAATTGATATAACATAACAATTATCTTCCAACGAAAGGCAAAATTAACAATAAGCTATTATCATATCAGAACAATTGGTACCCAACATAAAGGCAAAGAAGGTAGAGCAAATATTTGTGGGTAAAATTAACAACAATTGTTATATCTCAACAATTGGCTTTCCAAAGCAGTGCGAAAATATTTGTAATCATAATGATAATAAATTACATAATTAACAAAACAACCCATTATTACAATTGGCTTCCAACGCGGAGCGAAAATAATTATCATATCAAATCATAACAACAATAAATCATCTTACAAATCCATTACAATATATATATATATATTATATATATATATATATATATATATATATATATATATATATATATATATATATACTAGCTGACCCGACAGACGTTGTCCTGTCCAAATTTCTATGTTCCCTAAAATGTTTTTCCCGGAAACTCTCGTCCGCGTAGAATTTTTTTTTTCTATGTTTTCCTTTATGTTGTTCCATCTAGACCATGCTTTTGACTCCTTCCGCTTCCTGTTGTCCCGTTATCCCGTTTTCCTGTTATCCCGTTTTTTCTTTATCCCATTATCCCGTTTTCCCGTTATCCCCTTATCCTGTCATCCCAATATCCCGTTTTTTGTTATCCCGTTATTCCCGTTATCCCATTATCCCATTTTCCTGTTATCCCGTTTTTTCCTTATCTTGTTATCCCGTTATCCCCTTATCTTGTCATCCCGTTATCCCGTTTTTTCGTTATCCCGTTATTCCTGTTATCCCGTTTTCCTGTTATCCCTTTTTTCTTATCCGTTATCTCGTTATCCCGTTTTCCCCTTATCCTGTCATCCCTTTTTTCATTTCCTATTATCCGTTATCCCGTTTTCCGTTATCCCTTATCCCTGTTATCCCGTTTTTTCATTATCCGTTATTCCCTCATCCTGTCATCTTGTTATCCAGTTTTCCCGTTTTTTCGTTATCCCGTTATCCCGTTATCCCGTTTTCCTGTTATCCCGTTTTTTCTTTATCTCGTTATCCCGTTCTCAATTTATCGTACTACAATAATTATATTCGATTGCCATCTTGCAACCCTATTGCGGATCTGTGGATAAAATAAAATAAAATAAAAATCGCGATGGAAAAATAGGGGTTGGTCGTAGAAGGGTGAAAAATCAGCGTGGTATGTATTTTTGTATGCTGTATCATAAAAAATAAGAACAATAAATTTTATCTAAAAAATAAAAATAAAAATTTTGGGGGTGGACCACCCTTAACATTTAGGGGGATGAAAAATAGATGTTGTACGATTCGCAGACCTAACCGATATGCACACAAAATTTCATGAGAATCGGTCGAGCCATTTTGGAGGAGTGCATATAATATACCATATTCAAAGAGTTCAAGCACTACTCCCTCGTGACTTTCCGTTACGTATCAAATTCTGTCGTTGGTTTCTCCAATGCCTTATTCAAAATCCTTTATTTGAAAATCAAATCTTGTTTACCGACGAAGCAAATTTCTCACGGAACGCTATACGCAATTTTCACAACAATCATTTGTGGTCAGAGGAAAACCCGCATGCGATACAGGAATCACATTTCCAAGAACAGTTCTCTCTTAACTTGTGGGCAGGAATCCTTGGAGTTTATTTTATAGGTCCATTCTTTATTCCTGGCTGATTAAATGGAGAGAGATATCGTCCTTTTCTTGAAGAAGATTTGCCTACTTTACTGGAAGATGTGCCACTTAGTCTACAAAATGAAATGTGGTTTATGCATGACGGTGCCCCGGAAAATTTTAGCATCCAAGCGCGAGACTTTCTAAATCAAACCTTCGGCAACCGTTGGATAGGTCGGAGAGTGCCTCAACCATGCCCCCCTAGGTCACCAGGACAGGATGGGTTTTTTCCTGTAGGGACATATACAATCCTTAATTCACCAGACACCTATCCAAAATGAAGAAGTATCAAGTAATCGAATACTTAACTCTTGTAGAACGATTCAAAATACTTCAGGAATTTTCCAAAGAGTGCGCGAATCAATGAGAAGAAGATTGGTTGCGTGCATACAGGCAGGAGGTGGACATTTCGAACATTTATTCTGATTTTGATTAAGATTTATAGCTACTGTTCCGTTGTTTATTCTTGTTTAAAAGTTAACGTTTGAAATGTTTCAATGTTGAATAAAAAAAAAAGTTATCAAAATTGTTTAACTTTTTGACAAACACATGCATCGATTAATTTAAATCAAAATATCTCGAAAACGGCTGCTTGTAGCGACTTTTGAAAAGCATACCTTTTTCACGTAAAAATGATAGAGGAATCGATTTTTCTTCTAGAAAATGTGATACATACATGCACGACAAGGTTGTGACTCCCCAAAAGAGACAAAGACCTGTAGGCGGCGCCCCCTATTCGAATTTCTCATATTAAAAAATCCCCAAATACAAATTTTCGTCCAAATATCGATTATTTAGGAAAAAAATAATTTCAACACCCTGTATATAAGAAATGAGGGGCCTTGCGGCCCCATGCTTATATGATTTTTCCACCTTATAAGTAACTGAGGAATGGTCCTGTAAAATATGGGACACTTATTACATAACACCCTGTATATACATATAAATTCCATCCTTTTTTCTTGTATTTCAGTATACGTTTTTTGTACTCGATACTTTTTCTGGGATTATAACCTTCCACAATCAGAAAACAAAATCAAATGGATCAGGGAATCTATCTATACAAGTGTAGAAGGGCAAATAAACTACTTTGCCCCGATGTGTTACTGCGTACACCAAATTATTTTTCACGAATTGAAAAATGTTCAATTAGTCAGATACTTCTCTATATACTCTTGACGTTTCGGGAACTGTATCCGTTCCCGTTTTCAAAAAATCTTTCGAATGTAGATTACAATTTCTCAGTTTTTCGCTGTTTTTCTCGCAGTGTTTCTTTTTTTACTAATGTCAAAAGAGTTCTGTCAAAAGGATGATGAGACATTAGCTTGTTCAATTGATGTATGAAGTGTTTTTCGGATAATGTAGTCAATCCATTATCGCTCTGCCAAATGCAAGATCTTCTTCCAGTAAGGGTTTCCACGTGTGATCCATATCAGAAGAATTTGGTGATATACAGTTCTCACCAGACAGTGAAATGAAGGCGGATTCTTTTAGTTTTCTCTGCTTGTTATTGGGTTCTTTGGCTAGAATTGTCGTTTCCTTCCATTCTACCATGTGGTTGCCATTGGATTTCAAAACATGTTCTGATAATTTTGAACCTGTGATCTGTCGATTCCTAATATAATCTCTATGTTCATCCTGGCGCACTTTTGATGTTCTTCATGTCTCACCAATATAACTTTTACCACAATATATTGTATACACAATTTTTTCATTCTTCTTCTACATTTTTTGGTTTTGTTTGTGTAAGGATGGGTCTCAATGTGTTAGTTGTTCTGAAAGTTGTTCTGATGTCATACTTGTTGCCAATCGGTTTAATCAATTCAGATAATCCGGGGACATAAGGTATTGTGTTATTTTTGAGATGTAATGGTGGGTGTGTCTGTATTGAATTTATTATTTGGTTGTTCTGTGTATTTTTGCTTGTAATTTCATTGAGAGTCTTTTCCACAAATTTATCTGGATACGCATTGTTCTTCAGTATTGATTTTACGAACACAATTTCTACTTCAAGGTTTTCTGTTGAATTGCGTATATGATATGCATTTGGCAGAGCGATAATGGATTGACTCCATTATCCGAAAAATACACCAAATAAACAAGCTAACGTCTCATCATCCTTTTGACAGAACTCTTTTGACATTAGTCAAAAAAGACCACGTTCAAGGAACACTGCGAGAAAAACAGCAGAAACCTGGGAAATTTTCATCTAGATTAAAAAAAAAAAATTGAAACGGGAACGGATACAGTTCCGGAAACGTCAAGAGTGTATAGAGAAGTATCTTTAAATTCAATTATTTTTGTGATAGGCCAAAAATTTGAATACGACAAGTAACTAATTGAATATTTTTCAATTCGTGAAAAATAATTTGGTGTACGCAGTAACTTATCGTGGCAAAGTAATTTAGTTGTATAGATTCCATGATCCCTTTAAATTTTGTTTTCAGATTATGGAAGGTTTTAATCCCAGAAACATTGTCAAGAATGAGTTTTCCTCCACAAAAAACAAAACACAAAAACAATATATGTTTTGTAATTGTGATACACTGTTCATCTGCTAAATGAATGGGTAGTTTACAAAATTGTAATGACTCCTAAAATTTCATATTTTAGATATATACCACTAGTTAGTGCATATTTATTTGAGTTGTCACATTTACTGAGAGTGTTTTTTAGTTTCAGTATATTTCAAGTGTTTTAAGTTTACGGTCAAGATTCTGGGGACATCGAAACAGTGGACCAGTGGCCACCTCCTCCATTCTGGATCTGAGGACAAAGGGCAACCGATCGTCTTTGCCTCCTCCTGCGTTTTTCTGCCCTAATTCTTGTTCAAACCAATCTAGCTTGAATAGTGTATAATTGGAATGTTAGAAATATGCAGTTAGTCTTTATTTTAAAATGAGTTGTTGGCAACATTTCCTGGCATCTAACTCACCTCGTCCAATTTTTTTCTGCAAGTCCAAATTAATATTAAACAATCTGAATAATTTGTCTATCTTTATTTACAAGTATAAAAAACATGTTACATCACTACCTGCACCATAATACTATAACTATAAATTGTATACGTATGAAAATATGAATGAAATCTAATTATGACCACGTTGAGAGTCTAACGAAAAATCCTTCAAATTACTAGAAAATGGAGAATATACATATGGTATACATAAAACAAATCTAAACATTCAACATATCCTTGAGGGGCCTACAGACGTACTAATTTATCGGACCCGATATCGGGGGGCCAACGTCGGGACTGATTGGATCGACTGTACCTACACACGTTTCGATTTTAATCTTCCCGATCAAGTGCTATAGTTATACGTGAACCGAAGGATGGCTCTTGCTCTGTCGAATATGAAAGAAATTGGGATTACTCTAACAGCGATTGGATCTCAAAGGACTTACGTTGTTTCTAACATTCAATTAATGCAATCATTGCACTATTATCACTTATTGAGCTTAAACACGTTTCTTGAATGTCATTAATTTCCATGTCGTTAGTTCAATAACTCAAACAGTTGCACGAAAAACGAGAAGAAATAAGTTGAGTGGAATGAAGAGGGAAAGAAAAACGTATCCCGACAGGTCCGATCGTGCTACACACGTCACAACCAAAAGGGAGAAAAGGTGGGGGATCGGGCCGTTCTATTTGGTCGGGAGGTCCGAGCCACCCGACAACCCGATATCGGGAAGTAATTATTTGGTCGGCCGACGAACCTACACACGTCATGATTTCGAGTCCCGACGTCGCGCCCCCCCCCCCGAAATCTGGACTGATAAATTGGTACGTCTGCAGGCCCCTTCATAATACTTTTTGTAATTATGGAGGGTTAAGCATATTTTCCTATCGTTTTTTCTGAGAAAAAAGAAGTCATATTTATACCGACTCCTTTTATTCAATACAGAAAACGAGTTCTGCGCGTCGTTTTTAGCTTGAATGCAATGCTGATTCGAGGTTGCAAAATCGCGCATTATCGTATCAAACAATATCTAATCATTATTGGAAAACATTATCCAGCCCGATGATATCATGGACTTTCTTGACGATGGAGTTTCTGCTCACTTCGTTGCTATACCAATCTGAAAACGGTACTTGGTAGTACCCATTCTGGGGATTTGGTACGTAGGAATTGCTTGGTGGTCCATAGGAAGGACTTGGAGGGCCATAAGATGGCTTTGGGGGACCATAAGAGGGATTTGGGGGACCATAAGAGGGGTTCGGAGCGCCATAGCCGGTGCTTGGAGGGCCGTATGCAGGATTTGGAGCACCATATGTGGGAGAGGGTTGCTCGAAGGTTCCAGTTGTCTCGGATCCCCCATTTGGTGGAGGGTTGGTAATACTGATGCCTTCGTTTCCATTGGAGGGACCATATCCTGTTAAAATTAAAAGTATATTAACATGCTGGATTTCTCGAAAGAAAAGGCAACTGGGGTGGTGAGCTCCTGTGCATAGGCAGACGAAAAATAAGTTTGTAGATCGCGAACACAAGGACCCTGGAAAAATATATTAAGATACTCAGCAGTCTCAGAATAAGGTAGGCGAGTACAAGAATAAGTGGGGTATCTTTAATCATAAAAGTTTCTGACTGATTCTGCAAACATACAATTTCTACTACATTGAAATTATTATTTCAATTTTTGTCAGGCAAAACTGGATATGCGTATAAATATATACCTATATGTATATATATATATATATATATATATATATTTTTTTTTCTTCAATTCTCTTCTATATATATATATATATATATATATATATATATATATATATATAGGCCGTGCATTAGATGTGTTTTTCATGCACAGCGAATCTCGTGTTTGGACTTGTTTTTCTTGTAGGAGCCGAAAAGGCATTAGGTCTTAAAGGTGACCCCTTTTGTAGCCGGATCGGATCGAAGTGCTCAAAGGATGGTACGCGCTATTTATGTCAAGACGCGTTGTTTAAGTATCTCCAGCATTTTCTAGGAAAGAAAAGTAATAAATTCAAATTCGAATAAATCAGAGTCCGAGACTTTTTCAACTTTTCAGAAAAAAGCTTCACAGTTAGGACCTCGAGCGTCTCTCTAGCGGAGAGCCAGCTAGTCGAGTGATAGGGAGTTCTTCGCGATTATAAAGTACGGGGAGCGGTTCACTTCATAAAAGGAAACGGCTATTCAAGTCATTTAATAATAATTCTTCGAATCATTAAATATTATTTTTCATTGTTTTTGAAGAATATCGAGAAGAGCTTTTCAAGGTATATCGGTTCTGACAGTATAGTATCTGATAAAATCAGTACAGAGTTTTCAATTGCGAAAAGGTTTGGGCAAGTCAGGGTGAAAAATGTTGAATATTTTCATATACCAGTTCAGGCCTGGAATTCATGAAAGAAAGTCCAACTAAATAAATTCCCAAGTAAATTAAATCAAATATATTCAAACAAATCAAATAGCCAGTATTTTGTGGGAAAAAAAATATACCTTGAAATAATCAAATCAAACTGTGAACGTCAAATTTCAATTCAGTGACATGATATTGATTTTAGACTTTTCAGATGATTATGGAAAACTGATTCTATTTCATAACTGACATATCGTAATCATATATTTCATTGATACCAGCAATTATCTTGGCAAATAATAGTTTGAATAGCCTGTATGTCTTATCACTCTGGAATAGAAATGGCAAGAGAAAGTTCTAGGTTGCATAAAACTTATCTAATATATGTACCAAACCAGCATCGTTTTCTAATGAAGTGGAACGAATTTCTCATCGGAATATGTCCATATATTAACAGACCTGCCGTGACATTATGATATTGTTATAACTAATGCAAATTTCTCAGAACTTTGACTTATTTCAAGGAAGGAGGAGATTCTATATTTCCCTTTTTTTCAAGTGTTCTCATGCAGAACTTTTCACCTAGTTGAAATGAAATGAAATGGAACTCAGGCTTTCCAGGAAGAAAGCCTCCGAACTTGTTGAGTTCAGTGATAATTTGGCAAAATGAAATATGTCTATACATCTGACACTACAATTAAATCAACAGACCAAATATGTAAATGACTATATGGATGGATCTGGCAAAATAAAAATATTTTTCATTTATTAAATTTTTTATAGATACGCTAGGAAACATCAAATTTATTGAAATGTGCCTGCGCTTAGAAAAGTGAATATGAAGCGATCCTAAGCTCTCTGCAAGCTGTAATATCATTAGTGCTAGAGATTTTATCTAATCCTTCAAAATAAGGTCGGAAATTTCACGAATTGAATTTCCCAGCGGCAAATTGCTTGAGGAAAAATTAAAAAATGTATGCGATAAAATCTTCTAGAACTCAATAAATTTCTAGAATAAAAAAATTCTCCAGGATAACAAACCTTCTGACCAAACCAATCTGATATCGAAATATAACAAAATACCGTATGTGATAACGACATTCTGAAACGACAACACCGTTGGTAAAAAGTTCTTTTCACGACAAAAAATAAAAACCCCTACTGATCTACAATCAAACGTCGTGTATACAATTAATTGCAAGAATTATACAAAATGCTGCGTTGGTCAAACAGGCCGATATTTAAAAAGACGCATATCTGAACACGATAGAGACACAAAAATATTTTTTCCACCACCTTACGTAAAGTACGTATTTTACAAAAACGTAAAATAACACTTACAAAAAAAGTTTTACTAATAACATAAATCTATCTTCTTCTAAGAGAAGTAAATTATTTTTGCTATTATCAACGGTTTTTCTATTTTGATAATAATTTTCTTTAAATGTCATCGATTCAATTAAACAACAACAGTCAAGTTAACAGACCGTGGATGTCGATTTTTGTGAAAGTGAGTATGCCGTGGCTGTGTGGATCAGAAAAACTGTCAGTCTCTAAAATTTTATTAGTATTACAGAACACGGCAAAAGTATATGTTATAGATTAATTTATTTAGTATAATATAAAACTGAATTTAATTTTACAAGGAAAGAAGTTTTTGTTATTGATGTTTGTATACTATCATCATTTTAAATTCAAATTTTATTGCAGTTTATCTGTTTGTATCTCATAACCGATATGGATTCAAATTCATCTAGCGAATTTGACAATACTCCTCCAAATATCTTAAACAGTGCTCAAAAGGCTAATGAAAATTTACTACCAGAAAAATCTGCACATATCCACGAGCAGAAATAAAGTAACAAAATACTCGGAAAACGGCATTTTGGCCTATTTCTCTGAGGAATTGAAGTCTTACAAAACTCCTACACTATGGTCGGTATATATTCTATCTTAAAAATAACCTTGTAATATAAAAACAACGTTGGTATTTCGAACTTCCACAAATTAATAGCGTTTATCAAAAACAAAAAATCAAAAATAATGGAAGAGAATATTTCATTAATTTTCTATTGAAAGCTCCAGATTCTCAGTTTTCAATGACCAAAGTAAGTAAACCCTTGAGTATAATATAGTATAAAATCTAAATATTTTGTAAAGTTATGCGGCAAGTTAGATCGCAGCTCAGTTTAGTAGGCCACCGGCTTAGTTAGGCAACACACCATACGTAAATAATATAAAACCATTTGCGTTTGCTTTACAATTTTACATGCAAAACGGCAGGATATTTCCTAACGTTTTACTCTTGAGTTTAGCTATTTGTAACATTGCAATATTTAATTTTTTAGGTTGCTTTTATAATTGGAATTTCGGGGGCTTGTCGCCGGGATGTAAAATGACAATTAACGATGTGGAAGATAAACAAACAGTATTATTAAAGAACCAGAAACCAAAAATGGAATGGAACGAATTTTTTACGATTTTAAATCCTATTAATTCTTCAAATGATTATTTATTATTTTTCATAAAAAATACTCAGTAAGACCACCGAATATACTCAAATTGTAACAGGTTGGTTTTTAAAATACGCAAATGGCAAATGTTTTAAACAACCTATAGGGATAAATACATTTGGTAAAATGCCATGTGTAATAGCAACGTATCTAAACTTGCCAAATCCAAGAGCATTTACAGGACACTGCTTTAGGAGATCTTCAGCCCCTATGCTAGCAAATTCTGGAGGACACCTTCTAACAGTAGAAAAATTGGGAGGATAGAAGTCATCTGCTGTTGCAGAAGGCTGTGTGGATTGCACAATTACACAAAAGAATAACATTTCTAATAAAATTCTGATGGATGACAGTATGCCATCTACTTCCAAACAGAGCGTTTCTAGAAGTTACAGTTTTACTGTTAACGACTCTAATAGAGAATTTGGGGAACTACTCGATACTCGTAATAATTGCACTTTCAATATTAATATTTCTAACAAATTAAAAACCTAATTTATTGAGCATTGTATCATTTGTTATCGTTATTTTGTTATTTTAGTTTTGTAACAGTTAAATATGTTGTTAACTTCAAATAAATGTATGTTTATGAAATGTACATTTATTACTTTACACACTAGTGCGTAAAGTAACTCTTGTATTTCTAATCCTAGTGGACAATATGTACGTTAGTAGAAAAATATTGTATGCAATTCTTCTGTGAAGGCCTTTCTTTGACTCATGATTGTCGATAACAATAATGATGGAGCAAAAGTCGATTGAACAGTGGACAAGTAAATAATACAGATACAGAGTTCCAAGTTCCCACTCAAATTCATTGGGAAAGACAAATCAGAAATTTTTCAAAATCATATCCAGAAATAGTGTAAAGTATGGTGAAAGTAGTGTTGAAAAAGTTTAATCCATATTATGAAGTACTCTCGCATAATGGTGAAAGTTTGATCATAATTCCATTATAGTGAATAAAAGTAAACACTTTTGGTCCCAAAAATAAAAACTCTTATTCCGAGGCCAAGAGTGCAAAGAAATTTGTAAACATTCTAGTGGACCAGTGGCGTGCCAATAAACTTTAATAACAGCCAATAAAACCTTTTGAAGTGGCATTATCACTAGGAACTGGCGGAATAGGAAAAAATTGCAATTTTTGCGTGCTGTAAAACTAGACCTGTGCCTTATCATACTTGTGTAAATTGTTTCAGTATATATCACAAATCCTGCGCGCTGAGCAACAAAGGAAAAGTTCAGTTTATAAAAGGTTCAGCAATAATGTGTTCTAAACCACAAGAAGCCATCGACTCAGAAGAATAAAAAAATATTCTATAGAAAATTGTAGAGGAGATGGTAGAAGAAAACGATATAAAAAATAAATATTAAATCGATAGAGACACTAACACTAACAAAAATCGAAAATAAATAACTACATATTTGACGAAAAAGACCTTGACAAAATTCCAGGAAGAATAGAACCAGGGAAAGAAAGTGTCCATAGAAGAAAAGACGATATGAAGAAGAACATTCTCATACTTGGAGATAGTCATTCAATTGACTTCTTGAATATATTGAACAATATGGTATCTGATGACTATATAGTGCAAACGATAATCAAACATAATATTATCATTTTGTCGATTCCTCGTTGGACGAACTGAAAGGTTCTAAACAAGTTCATTGAAGATATCAATATCAGGGTATATAATATATAATATGGAAAAGATGACAAAAAATATTATATTTATGCATATTTACTCAATTTTGAACTCGTCTTATTTCATATTTAAAAAATCACTTATTATGAAATATGTAGTCAAAATCAGAATAATGAAGGTAATATGTCGAATAATTAGTGGAATAGAAAATTGGAGGGAACTTGGTCAGGAGAATAGTGACAAACATAATATATCTACAACTTACTTGAGCGACCAATCAGAAGAATCTGTAGCATCATCGACGCATGAAATATCTAGTCTAAGTAACAATCGTGAAAAAGGTGAAAAATACAATATTGACTTAGTAACAGCACTCTCTCGCAAGACATCTCAAAACTCAAAAAACAATAAGGATTTTTTATAAAATCGCTGGAGGGCTGCGTGGTAGTTATAAATGCACAAAGTTTAACTTCTAAAATTGACCAGATTTCTAATTTAACATTTACTTCTCAACCTCTAGTTTTATGCCCGAATGAAACAAGAATGACAGAAGAGAGATTAATGATAACGAAATTTCAATAAATGGCTATAATATAATACGTTGCGATAGTCACAGTAGACACACAGGGGGTGTAGCGATGTACTTAAAGAAAAATATAATTGCTCTAGAAATAGGTATGCTTATTTGAAAAAGCATCGGCTTCTGAGTGTAAAAATGTCTGTTGATAACAAAGTTTTTGTTATGGTATGTATTTATCATTCGCTTAGTAGTAGAAACGCAGGTTTCTTGAAGAATTGAGCAATAACTATATCCAAGACATCACCCACCCTGTACTTATCGTGGGTGATTTCAATATTGAACAATATCATGACTGAGGTAGGTTGTAGCCAATTAGTAAAACAAATTACACAGTCATTTGATGCAGGTGGTACCATGACTTAGTCTTCTCCAATATGAACAATTTGAGATGTACAGTTCACGAAACACCAAGAATATCTGACCATTATATAGTTAGTATTGAGATCAACAAACAACAAACAAAAAACACACATTAAATATATCTCTACACGTGGAAAAATCTATTTTCAAGCACTTAACCAAAGTTTAATGTCAGTCAACTGGAAGTATACGCACCAAAAACTGAGTGTTTTTTCTCTACCATCATAAGTAAATTAGATGAGATTGCGACAAGGAAAACTGTTGTTATAAAACCAAGATTTCAGGAATGGTGGAATGATAGAATTAATAATGCTATAAAGCAAAGGGATACTAGTTATAAAATATATAAGGAAAATAAATCTCTTCAAAATAGGGATGTATACAAACACAATCGGAATAAATTAGTTAAAATTATACGCGAAGAAAAGAAAGCATTCCTCGAGAATAGAATAGACTGTAGTAAAAACAATTCCAAAAAAATGTGGGAAACTTTGAAATCGATAATATCAACGGAAAAAGAATATAAACTGGAATTTTTTTAAATCGAAGATATAGAAATAAACGAACCAAAAGAAATTTCTAATGGCCTACATGACTTTTAGGTCGCGAGTATTGATAAGATTATTTCATATATAGATACCACTCTTATAAGGCATTATACAGATAAAATAACAACAACAAACAATAAATTCGAAAACTTTAGGCTCATAGAGTACACAGAGTTGAGAAAGGCGGTATATAACTTACCAAGTAAAGGTAGTCCGGATGAAATAACAGCCGATATCCTAAAAAAAATATATGATAGCGTCGAAAAATCGCTTTTGAATCTAGTTAATACTTCATTATTAACGGGCAAGCTTCCATCGGCCCTTAAGCTGTCAACAGTTATACCCATACCTAAGGTCTCCAACTCCAATGATGCTAGTGATTTAAGACCAATTAATATGTAAGCAACACTAGAAACATTTATCGAAAGAATAGTCTATGAACAACTCATAACACATATAACAGAAAATAACATTATATATTCAAACTAGTCAGGTTATAGAACAGGCCACAGCTGTGCAAAATGTTCTATATGACTGGAAGGAAAACTACGACAAAAATATTATGATTGGAGCTGTATTCTTGGACATCCATTGCGCATTCGAAACAATTGACAGGGCCAAATCAATTATCAAACTAGAGAAGTATGGTATAACTGGAAAAGCACTCGACTGGCTCACTGATTACTTACAGAACAGAAAACAGGTAACTAAAATTAACGACACCAATCAAATGAAGTCCTAAATAAAAACGGCGTACCCCAGGGAAGTATATTGGGACCATTGCTGTTTCTGCTGTATATTAACGATATTGTTCACTCGGTTGAAAACTGTCGAATCCATTTGTTTGCCGATGACACGTTATTGTATTACTGTTCTGAAGATATACAAACCCTAACAGATACACTCAACGAGGAGCTAGAGAATATTTTACAATAGTGTAATGCTAGTTTGTTGAAACTTAATGCAAAAAAAAAACAAATTCATGTTAATTAGCAACCACAAAGAGTATGCGGAGTTCAAAGCTTGGTAAGGAGGAGGTGGACATGGTGGATAAGATTAAATACTTGGGCATTATTATCGATAGAAATTTAACTTTCAAAGAACACATTTCATACATTACCAATAAAATATCAAAAAACATAAACTTCTTGTTTAGAGTGGCACCATCTTCAACACCTTGGTCTAGAAAAACAGTATATAATACGATAATATTGCCCCATTTCACCTTTGCTTCGTCTGTACTGTACCTGGCAAATATAAATGAGATGGGTTGGATGCAGAAATTGCAAAATAAAGCCATGATAATTATATTGAATGTTCCAAGAGACACGTCCATCAAGTCCATGTTACGTACATTGAATTGGCTCTCGATACAACATTACTAGTACCATACTATGATTTTAATCCATTAAATGAAAATGTCATTAACCCCATCGTATCTGTCATCTAAATTAGTATTCAACAACAGTTTGCACAACTACAACACACGAAGAAGAGCAGATATACGAGTCTCAACAAAAAACAAAAAATGCTCAGAAAAATCTAATTTCCATGGAGGAATAGTGCGTTATATACAATGAATTAGAAGATTTCTTGAAAACTTGCGGCACTATTACAACTTTCAAAAAAGAATTGAAAATATGTCTGTTACGCGAGTGTCACACATGAATGTCACTATTACTCTAGCCTACCTACCCAGTTCAGAAGTTTCAATGTGTTTGAATTACAATGTTTCTACTATTGTTTTCTATTGTATAATTTATTTCTTACATCTTTACATATGATATAATTGTTATTCTCGTGACTGTAACCCAATTGTATTGCATATATATTTTTAATATTTTTACTTTGTCAATGTGAAATCAGCTCCAGGTGCTAAGTAAATAAATAAATAAAAATAAAAAATAAATAATTTTCGCATTCGTCAACACACACTAGTTACATAAATAACTGTAATGCCTAAAAACTTCATCTGCTCTAGTAGAAAATACTAGCGGAAATGATCAAACTCTTGATTTCACAAACCCTTGATAAAAAGCATCTAGTGTCAGAAAGAAATGATAGAAATTCTCCACCAAAACATCGTCAATATCAGAAGAAACATGTGGAGATTAAACAAACCCTATTTCAATTCGATAGGTCAGATTCCCTGATGATTTGTTATCTTTATTTTTTCACCACAATTGTTTTTCTCCATTGATATAATAACTATATGGTTCACGTATATTTTTTGAATTTTATCCGAATATCTGTTTGTCTCGTACTCAATGTGGAACCTGTTGTCCAGTGAAAGTTATTTTCGTGTATCTAGAATGCCTGTTTATGTATTAGTTTTATTTGCATCAAACTCGCAAAAACTATTTTTTTTTGTGAGTCCCCCCCTTTTTTAATATGTATTTTACTGGAAATATTTCTATTCTTGTTGCTTATTGTTTCAAATTGTTTTAACTCCTATTTCTGAACAACATCTTCAACTAATAAAACTCATTGTTACAGATGAATATAATAAAATCGAAACGTTGACATGTAAACAATAGTTTTTCTTGAACTAAACTGATCCAGATCCTTACAAACCTTCTGAATATTACATGTTTATAATGGATCACTAACCTACTCAAATTCGAAAAACCATTATGATTCACTATTATTATTATTATCGCCCAATTTCTGATAACTCAAAAGTCATAATTCTGGTTGTAAACACCATGGTTGAGACCGACAAATCTCATCCAAAATTCATCAACTGCATAGGAAAATCGTATAGTAGACATATTTGAAAACATATAAATAATAAATGCAAAATACGTATATATATATATGTATATATATATATATATATATATATATATCGAGAATGGGAGAAATCTGTAACGAATCCAAAAAGACACACCATCCGTCTACAGTCTGTTTCATGGTTTCCCAATCATCAGGACGGCTTGTGGTCTCTTTGAAATTCGCATCAGATTTCTCGTTGGTTCATAGCCTTAGGCCAACACAAACATGTGAATTGCATCAGATTATTGATAGTGACATCTATAATCTGTGCGGTGAAGCTTGAACCTAATATCGTGGAATTTTAAAATCACGAGATTTCGTGCACTTTAACAGGTCACTAACAAATTGTTAGAAAGGCCTACCCACGATATCAATAGTCGTACTTCTCATGCGTTTAACGCAAACATCGATATCGAGAATGGGAGAAATCTGTAACGAATCCAAAAAGACACACCATCCGTCTACAGTCTGTTTCATGGTTTCCCAATCATCAGGACGGCTTGTGGTCTCTTTGAAATTCGCATCAGATTTCTCGTTGGTTCATAGCCTTAGGCCAACACAAACATGTGAATTGCATCAGATTATTGATAGTGACATCTATAATCTGTGCGGTGAAGCTTGAACCTAATATCGTGGAATTTTAAAATCACGAGATTTCATGAGAAGTACGACTATTGATATCGTGGGTAGGCCTTTCTAACAATTTGTTAGTGACCGTTAAGTGTACGAAATCGATATGAATGAGAAATCTACGAATTCAAAGACTCACCACCAGATATGTTCATTTTCAACATCAGATGCTTGTGCTTTGAATTCGCATCAGATTTCGTTATTCATATTAGCAACAAACTGATGGAATTGCATCAGATTATTGATAGTGACATCTATAATCTGTGCGGTGAAGCTTGAACCTAATATCGTGGAATTTTAAAATCACGAGATTTCATGAGAAGTACGACTATTGATATCGTGGGTAGCCTTCTAACAATTTAGTATGACCGTTAAAGTCACGAAACTCGTGATTTTAAAATCACGATATTAGGTTCACCGCACGATTATGTGTACATAAAACTATAATTATATTTATATATATATATATATATATATCGATAAATTTATTTGGTTGATATTAGACAAGAGGATCACGATGTCCATTCAAAATCGATGCGGTCAGCCGAGGGATGGAATGTATTTCGGGTGAATTTCATCGCGAACGATGTCCCCCTCGAAAATGTAGTTGACGTGTCCGAGCGTTTTTATATAATTCGGTTTTGCCGACCTACAGAGCCACTGTTTTGTTTTCAATGGCCCACTCTGTATATATATATATATATATATATATATATATATATATATATATATATATATATATATATATATATATATATATATATACAGTGCTTCTCACAAGTCCCCTCCCCCCCTCTCATTTTTGGAACGATTATACATAAACAAGTGAAATTTGGAAACTGAATATTAAAGGTTGTAAACTTCCCTACTAGTGATGATAGATGACGAAATCGTCAAAGATGACGTAACAAGGCCAATAATTTCAAATGGAACCCTACGGCAAGCGACACCTCTTTCAAAAGGTATCGAAAAAACCTATTCAATGATACTAATTTCGTTTGTGTTTATGGCAGTTTTAATGGCTCATTAGTAAACATTCAAATTTAAATTCCATTCAGTATGATATTAATTACAGATTTGAGAATCAGTATCTACTTGGAGAAATTGTTCGAAGTGACCACCACTTACTTCCTGACAGTGAAGTATCCTAATTTTAAACTCTTCTCGTACTTTTGCAAATGTGTCTGCGGAAACAGCCTCACATTCTGCAACAATACGTTGTTTTAAAACGTCAATATTGTCAGGTTCAGTGGCGTAAACCTTCGATTCAAGGTACCCCCACAGATAAAAATCCAAAGGTATGAGGTCCCGTGATCGAGCTGGCCATTCCGTTGAACCTCGTCGTCAATCCATCTACCACGATACTCCTCATCCAAATACCGTCTTACTGCACCGTAATAGTGTGGAGGAGCACCATCCTGTTGGAATGTTATTTTTAAAATTGCCGAATTCATCTGGATTATCTTCCAAAATTTCAAGGATTAACGGTTCTATTGCGTTTTGCACAGCTCAGATAAACCTCACCAGTTAAATTAGTATTTAAAAGAGGCCCAACGATGTGGTTTCCAGGATACCTGCCCAAACATTCACCTTCTGGGAAATTGGGTATGTGTTTCTGAAACAGGTGAGGATTTGCTTCACTCCAATACCTCACATTCTGTGTATTTACATTTCCATTTAGATAGAAAGTACTTTCGTCACTAAAACAAATTGTTTGACATAGTCTGGTGTTGGTTAATTTTAGTTTCCATATTTTCACAAAATTCTAGTCTTCGGTCTGGGTCGTCGCCCTGAGAGTTGATGAACCATTTTTAATTTGTATGGATGAAATTTGTTTTCTTTTCACACCCTGTGTACTGTACTTCGACTGACTTCACGGGTAGATGCAACGTGAGTTGTTGAAGAAGTAGGATTAATATTACTTCTGCCAGTATAAAAATTTTTTTCTCATCAGAAATTTGTGGTCTGCCAGATCGTTTCGCATCATTAATACTACCCATTGTTTCAAACCTACGAAGAAGCTCCCTTAAATAAGTCCTCAAAACGGGGCAATTGGGAAACCTCTCATTAAAAATGCGTTCTGCAGCATGAATATTTTGTCCACTTTCACCAAGAATTAGGATCGCTGCTACTTTATCACCTAAAGCACGTACCATTTCGCTTCATGAAGCACTTAAACGTTCGGCTCACAACAGTTTAACAAATTATTAAAATGTACAAAAATATAAAAAATACCAAAAGCTGCTAAAACAGTTGAACGTTCGATCAACAATACACAAATTATTAAATGTAAAAACGGACAATTAAAAAAACGTCAATGGGAGACTAAAAAAACGTAAACATTTGATAACTATTCAGGGGCGGGCTTAATTTTGGGGAATTTTTTAATTTAACGTTTAATTCATCAATTTTTTTTTTTTAAAGGGATTTCCCCAAACCCCATAAAAAATTGTCTCCCTTTTAAAGAGGTTGTGGTATATATATATATATATATATGATATATATATATATATATATATATATATATATATATATATATATATATATGTTATATCTCACTTTTCACTAAAGACTTTTTAAAAACAATTACTACTTCAAAAAGGAGTATAGTAGACTCCTTTGGACTTTATTTGGAAAATATAATGATACAATTAAAACTACTCGACTGAGTGTCTGAAAAACAACTAGTAACTAATGATGCCTCGCAGGGCTATTTATAATGTTAGAAAAATGGTGACGCTGCTTAGACCAGCGAAATATTATATGTAGTCAGTTCCTGAGAGCGGACGTGATGACCCTGGGAAGATAGCAAGTCAGCAGTTTCCTGGAAGGTAACCTGATACTCCTGGGATAGCCACTAGTTATCTTGCATATAACAGCTCCCTCCATAAAGAAAAAGTTGATGCCATGCAGCAACTTTTAGGGTTGATGAGGTGATCATGCATCTCCTTCCAGATGGATGGATTCTTCCTGCATTTCTTCATGAAAACTTGGTCTTTTTCTTGGGAACATGCTGGAGATTCTTCTCAACGGTTTGAGTGGTCTGTGCGGTGGATGCGGTGAATCGTCAGGTCCTGTCAGAGCCAGTCCTGTCGTTCTCTTTCTACACTTGCAGAATAGGTAGAGTGCCAACAGGGATAAGACGAGTGAGATGGTGAAGAAGGTGAACCATGATATGTTCTTCTCGACGAAAGGTTGTTGAATCAGGTCATCTAGGCTTTTTGAATATGAGTCAAGCTTGTGTTTGGCAACGTCCAAGTCATCAACATTCAGATCGTTCAATTTGAGGGGCTTCAGTTTCGGCAGTTTCGATTTTTCTGGAATATCCACACAACACTCGTATGGTATTACAACTGGATGGGTGCCGTGGGTGGCGTTCGATGTTTTCGATCCTTGAGAATTTGCCTGGATCTTTGTTATTCCAATAAACGCACTACATTCAATCTGGAGTTTCACGATTGAATTCTTATAAATAATTTCAGTCTTAGTGTTCATATTGGGACAATTCACGGTCACTTGTAAAGGTTCAGAAAGGATCACTAGCCATAGATTGGTTTCGAGTTTTTGAATGTTATAACCTTGGCTAAAAATCAAAGAACTTTGACAGTTTCGCGGAATGTTTTTGAAACTTTTGAAAATTTGGGCTTCACAAATGGAGTTATAGTCTATTGGATATGCGAACATATCGGAGCACAATTCAGTTCTATGAAAAAGCGGTTTACACGTTTTCAACTCTGTCACAGGTATGAACATTAAAGAATCATCATCTTTCGCGATGAACTTTTGAGAAATCGAGAGAATGTGATGGAGGCCAGTTCTATTATCATATATTGGAATTGGGTACAGTTGGTACAGGGTGTAAATTTGTGGTTCTGTAAGAGGAATTTTTAGGATAAAGACTAGGTTCGAGTTGGTCTGGAACGCTTCTAATTCTATGATTTCAAGGTATTGTGCTATTTTGGAAAGTTTTGGTTGGAGTGGGAGATTGTTTTTCCGTAGGTTTTGAGAAATTTCCTGTAAGGCGGTAATCAAATGATCGGGTGTAATGATTGAAGAATGAATTATATTCAAACGTGCAAAGGTAATTGAATCTAACATATCATCAATATTTTCTTCGAGGAATAGAAAGCTTTCCATTAGTTTTTCGCAGATATTGATAAATTTCAGTTTTGTTTCAACGTGACTAATTCTATCGCTCCATCGATTGATAGTATTTTCTATAATTTTAATATCCTCATTGAAAGTCTTTTCATCGACTTGCAATTTGCGAATGGTGGTATTGAAATTTTGGATAACTGATGTGGTTACTGAAATTTGGTTCTTTAATAAGTTCTCCAATTGGTGTTCATCGTTATTCAACCTATTTATACAGTTGGTATAGTATTCGCCGTCAGCGGCATCTAAATTGCCGGTGATTGTTTTGAATATACTTCCTATACCGTCGATCAGGCCTCTTTTATATCGTTTAGTATCTGAAATAGTTTCTCCCAATTTCTGTTCAATAGAATTTGAAATTTGGGTGAGAAGGCTGATATGGGTTTTTACCTCGGATCGAAATTCGTTCATTCTATATCCTGTAAATTGTATTGTGTTTACGAGAGTTTCTAGAATTCTACGGTTATTTTCGTAAGCATTTTTGAATACGGAAATGTCTTTATTTACAAGTATAGTCCATTTATCGTTAGTGAGTACGATATTTCCATTTTCATGGTAATATACGCCGATTGTATTATTTATTGGTTTGATTTGGTATTGAGACTCTACTGATCCGACCAGCAGCAGCAACCTGAAAATAAATTAATCTTCAGTATACGGCTTCATGCGATCGAAGTTCACTTTTGATCTTTGATTGGTTCGAGGATTCAGAAGTATCGCGGAATTTAGAAGAATTTGTTCTATTATGAAAGGACCATTGAATTTGTTGTGTAATTTATTCTTTATTTGGGATTCCTTGACACATACTTTGTCCATTACTTTATATTCTGGGGTTTCCTTTTTTATGTTGCGATCAAAACGGACTTTGGCTTTTTTCTTTTGTTTTAGGGTACGTTCGCGGGCAATTTTATAGAAGTGAGAAATTTTATTATTTGGTCTCGTATATACTTGGTGATTAACTGTTCTTGATTGTGAGAGTTTCGGTGGTCTACTGTCTGTGTGACCAAAGACTAGTTCGTGGGGAGTAAACCCATGTGTTTTATTCACAGAGTTATTATAGCAAATAACTGCGTATGGGAGGATATTGAATGGATGTTCGTTGGGATGTTCGGCCATATGTATCCGAATCATTTCGAGAAGGGTTGCGTGAAATCGTTCGACTGAACCGTTTGATTGTGGGTGATGCACACTGGAATATGTGAGTTTAATGTCATAGAGAACACAAAGGTCTCTAAGGGTGGCATTGTCAAATTCTCTGCCGTAGTCGCAGTGAATTGGGTATTAACTATACTTCGTGCGGTTTTGTCGTCTAATGTGTAAACTTGCGTGAATTTCGTTAGTTCGTCTCGTATGCTCAGTGCGTAATTTTTCGTTGGAATTTCTACTATGTCTATGTTGATTCTTTCGAATGGTGTTCTAGGGGTTTCGGTTATGACGAGAGGGTTGTCGAGGTTTTTTCTATATATTTTAGTTCTGTGGCAAATTTGGCATGTTTTTATATAATTAATTTCCGGGCCAATTTTTTTTTTAATTTTAAGGTTTTTTTCCCTCAATACTTTTCGTGAGTCCGGGCCAATTGTATTTTTCTTTATAATCCAATGGTCTGGGTTTGGATTAGTTATCAAATTTTGGCATACTTGAATTTAATTTCTTTTCTGAGAAAATGAAACAAAGTATCTCAAAAATCGGGAGTTCTAAGTTATTATCAACGCAATAGGTGTTCGAGAGATCGATTTCGTTTTGATGTCTATACAGGGTTAGAAATAAATGTTCTACTACTGTATCAACGTCAAATGGTAGAGGGACAATATAGTATTTTCGATTTTTGATCGTTTTACTCGATACGATATTGATTTTTAAATTCCTAAAGTCATAATTCTGTTCGAATATATCGTCGAAAATTTTGTAATGAAAATCTTTGAGGTTCTTTTGTTGTGGGAATATTAAAATGTGTTTGTTTTCTTTGTCAAGTAATTGGCAGTTCGAGTATTGAACTTTCGAGTAGTCAAGGAGTGATTTCGTTTGATATAAATTTATGAATGTTCGGAATTCTTGTTCGATATGTTCAGCAGAAAATGTTTCTTGTTGATTTTCCGGGGTTTCCTCTGTTTCAGAAATATTTTCTGTGTCAGGTGGTTCTTCTTTCAGTTCTGGTTTAGGTTCGTGCTGTTCTTCTTCACTGTCGCTAATTGTTTGTATGTCAGAGTCTTCGTTTGCGGGTAATATCAATGTACAGGGAGAGAAAATTTTTGAATTTAGAATGAAACATCTTTCGGTGGGTCAATCTTGATCCTGGAAAGTGCATCGGCATTTTTGTTTATCTTGCCTGGTTTATAAATTATTTCGTAATCGTATTCCTCAAGTTTGAGGCGCCATCTGGCAAGTCTGCTACCAGGGTCCTTGATAGAAAATAGCCACGTGAGGGGCCGATGATCAGTGATTAGCTTGAACTTTCTACCAAACAGGTATGGCCTGAAATGTTTGACAGCCCATACTATGGCTAAAAGTTCCCGTTCTATTGTGGAATATTTGGATTCGGCAGAACAGAGCGTCCTTGAGGCATATGCGATTGGTAAGTCTTTACCAATCGGGCCTTGGGAAACACCGCACCAATGGCAAATGCACTCGCATCTGTCGTAAGCAGAAATGTCTCTTCGAAATTAGGGTATATGAGAATGGGTGTCGAAATGAGTGTTTGTTTCAATTCTTGGAAGGAATTTTGGCATTCGTTTCCAAAAATGAATGGGGTATCTTTTTGGAGTAATTTCGTGAGTGCTTTTGAAATCTTAGCGAAATTTGGGATAAAGCGTCTATAATATCCAGCCAATCCAAGAAAGGATTTAATCTCTTTCTGATTTTTTGGTTCAGGGAAATTCATTATACAGTCGACTTTGCTCGGATTTGGTTTCACTCCATCTTTGGTAATGAGATGACCAAGATAGGCTACTTCCTTCCTGAGAAATTCACACTTGTCCGGCTGTATCTTTAGATTTGCTTGTCTGAGTCTTTTGAAGACTTCGTTCAAACGAGATATATGTTCATGAATCGTAGGGGAATAAATGATGATGTCGTCCATGTAGACTAGACATCGCTCATTCTGGATTCCGAGTAAGATATTATCCATTACTCTTTGGAAGGTAGATGGAGCGTTCTTCAGCCCGAATGGCATACGAATAAATTCATAGTGACCATTCTCGACTGTGAAAGCAGTTTTCGAAATGTCTTTGGTATCTATTTCTATCTGGTGAAAACCAGAGGCTAGATCCAAAGTCGTGAAATATTGGCATTTGCCAAGTTGGTCAAGGAGGTCAGCTATCATCGGTAGTGGGTATTTGTCGTCTATGGTAAGTTCATTCAACTTCCGGTAATCGACAACAACTCGCCATTTCTGTTTACCAGAAGCGTCGATTTTTTTGGGGACGACCCAACAGGGGACGACCATGGGGAGATAGAAGGGCGTATGATGCCATCTTCTAGCATTTTGCTCATCTGTCTTTTCACCTCCTCTTTATGAATCTGAGGATAGCGATACGATTTCGTGAACACGGGTTTTGCGTCTTTAGTATCAATAGAATGTTTTATTTCATTGGTGAACGTCAATCGATCACCTTCTAAATAAAATATATCCGAATATTCAAGGCAAACGTTTGTAATGAGTTCAGTTTCTTCTTCGTTCAGATGTTCCAAACGAAGTTGATTTTGAATTTCAAAATTTCTGTCTGTCTGTGTGTCAGAATTTTCATTTTCGTTGAAATTATTAATAGAGTAATTTTGAATTGGTTCGATTTTTATATCGGAAAAATTGATAGTTTTGACATTGCATTAGCATTAATCACAGAGGTGAGAAATTCTCCTTTATGATTGATTTTCACTAATGCATTGGGTAATCTAACATTTTCTTTCACTTGGGCTAACAGTATAGCTTCGGTGTTCAGTAGGTTACATTTTAGTCTGAAAATCTGTTCCATACGGGGTTCAATAGAAATTGTATTCGGTATGTTGTTCATGGACGTTTCAACTACATTTTCAGAGGGTTCTCAGAGTCCGTTACTTTGATCAGGGAATCGTTTTGAAGTCGGTTATAAGTTGCTTATTTTTCAAATCGACAATACAATGATAGTGTTCCAAGAAATCGGATCCTAGGAGACCATCGAAATCTATATCTAAATTGTAAATGAATACTTTATGAGGATTACCTATACAAAAGGGTATCATTACTGATTCAGAAATGATAATTTTTGATCTGTGATACCTTGTATCACCACATTTTCATGGGATCTATTAGAATAATTTTGAACTGTTTTGGCTTGAAGATTGATAGACCAGCTCCGGTATCGATAAGTATTTTATAGGTATTGGTTGCGTCCATGATATAATACAAGTTTTGGAATTGATTGTGAGTGATTTAGTTATAGGAACATTTGTTCGGGGAAGTTCAAGTTTGGGTTGAGATTGTCTGATATATTCAGGGCTTGCACTTGGGCTTGGAGCTCTGAAGTGGGATCTATCGATTGATTGATCGGTGGATCGTAAGATATTAGGCCTATTGGAAAATCCTGAAAATTTTCGTATTGATTCAGTTGGGTTTCCGAATATCCAAAATCATACTGATCATTAGTATGATCGGAAATATTTGACTGGTGTTCCTGATAATTATCGGTATAACTTTCAGCACCAAAATTTTGGGAATCTTGATAATCATCTGTGTAATTATCGTTTGTGGAATATTGGTATTCTTGATAATTATCGGTATAATTATCAGCACTGGGGTTTCGTGTATTCAGGTGGTGAGTTCGCTGAGAACTGAATTTGTTAAAATTCGGGTTTTGTTGGATGGCTGAAGGCCTTTGTTGATTGAAATTAGGATTTGGCCTAATTATTGGTGGTCTGAATTGGGATTGATTCTGATTTTCGATTGATTTGGTTGATTTGATTGATTCGGTTGATTTGATTGATTTGTTTGATTAGGTCTGAAGTTTTGATAGAATCTAGGATTCTGTTGGAAGTTCGTATTTTGTTGGGGAAAATTTGGCCTTTGGAAATTTTGTTGCGGTTGTTGAGATTGTCTTGTACGACATTCATTCAAAACATGGCCTTGACGTTTACAGTAGGAGCAAAATTTCTGTTGATTGGGATTTGAATTCATTTTTCTCGGTTGGTTAGAATGCGTATTTGGGTTTCTATTCAATATAGATTTCTGCTGTTGAAAATAATTCAATTGCATTTCCCTTCGTACTCTCTGTGTTGCAGTTAGTATGTCCGTAGGGTTACTTGCTCTAATAAGTTGTCCAATTTGAGGTTCTAAACCAGCCAAAAGACTATTCAATGTCATGGTTTCAATGAGTGAACTTTGAGATGTTTTTTGATCGGGAGTGAGATTTTGTTTCTGAATTGTAGCGTGCATTTTTGCATTATGTGTTTGTAATCTATTTATGAAAGTCAGAGGTGATTCGCCAGGTAGTTGGTGAATTCTTTGGAGATCTTGTATCAATGAAGTTAAATCACGAGTATCACCAAAATATTGATTCAAAAGTAACTTAATTTCATCCCAGGTTTGGGGATTTCGAGAACTTATTAATTCTGCCGCTTTCCTTTTAATTTATTTTTGATGTGCAAGATTACCAATGTTCTTTGATCTTGTATGGCCATACGGTAAGCAGTGTTACACGCATGGATGAAAGTATTTAAAATATTTGATCACCGTCATACTCGGAATTATTGAAAATATTTCATTTAATCTATAGGGTTCAACTTCAGTTGTGGTATTTGGAGGCGTTGTAGGCATAGTGGATGAGTTGATAATAGAACTGGTTCAAATTGAAATCAATTGAATATTGAAAATAAACGAGATGATTCTTATATTTTCTTACCAAAGAATGTCCATGCGGAGGATGCAATCCGGCTTCACAAGCATTGCTCCGAAGGAAGTTAGCGTTCGCGTGTTCTTCTTTCGTTGAAGAGACCGTCCTTCCGTGGTCCTTTGGTGTTGTTTGTTGCTTGAAGTGTCCAATGAGCTTCGTGCAGGTTCTTTTTCCTTTGAAGGATTGGGATCCACCTCCTTCGGTTAGGTTTTCCGTGTTCCGCAGGAGTTGAAGGATCCTACAGCGACTGCGCCAATTGTTATATCTCACTTTTCACTAAAGACTTTTTAAAAACAATTACTACTTCAAAAAGGAGTATAGTAGACTCCTTTGGACTTTATTTGGAAAATATAATGATACAATTAAAACTACTCGACTGAGTGTCTGAAAAACAACTAGTAACCAATGATGCCTCGCAGGGCTATTTATAATGTTAGAAAAATGGTGACGCTGCTTAGACCAGCGAAATATTATATGTAGTCAGTTCCTGAGAGCGGACGTGATGACCCTGGGAAGATAGCAAGTCAGCAGTTTCCTGGAAGGTAACCTGATACTCCTGGGATAGCCACTAGTTATCTTGCATATAACATATATATATATATATATATATACATATATATATATAGGGTGACGTGCTTGAATGAAATATTTATCCACGAACAATAGAGTACTCTGGCATGCTGTAAAAATAAAGATGTCAGTTGGAGTGCATACACACTTGACATCTGATTGATCTACTTTTGTTTTGCTTCCGTTCCAATTTGTTGTTCTAGAATTTTGAGTGTTGAAAATGGATTTTAGAGTTCGTATTGTTATTTATTAGAGACTATGGGTTTCATAGAGTATGCAGACTGATTTTCAGGATTTATTTCTTTTTCTTGTATGATCAACTGTGGAAGTTGAGAAAAGCGTAACAGTCTGTGCAGTCAGAGTTTATCAGAATTCATGGTTGATTACATTTCAAACATAAATCGAATGTACATGCATTTAACCGAAACCACACTTAATATGTAGCAAGATTTTTTTTACTGGTGAGTAGGTTCAGAAATACTTAATGATATATTGTAGTATAACTTCAATTCAATCCCACACAAACAAATCGATAATTAGTGCAAAAGTTATTCAAAGTGCAAACCTCTACATTTCTAGGCACTCTAGATAAAATGATAAAATTGATAAAACAAAATGGAGACACACAATGTGAAAAAATGTGACCCTCGAAATGCCCTGGTGATTACTAAAATACAAAAATATATAGATTGTTCTATTTGAAATTCAATAGAAAGGTCTCTTTCCGGTGAAATAGAAAGTGCTAAAATTAAACGGATACGTTTTAATGTGCTTCGTATGCTGTAAATCGAATCGAATATAAAAAAAAATCACAAACTTCAATAGCGATTCCAAATTGTAAGTATCCAACTGAACCTTGGATTTGAGAAAGGGAACATAGTAGATTCCTGAAACGTCATCAAAGGAAGCATATTTTGTATTAATGTTTTCTAATATTATTTTTGTTGGGAAATATTTTTGGCACATTTTTTTCAAACGGTACGTTACAGTCAAAATTGAAATTATATCAGTTAATTATTGACAACTAACTGAGATTTTTTACTTTCAAGGGGAGAGAAAACCCAAAAAATGGAAATCATTATCCAGTAATGTGTTTAGGAGAGTGTTACTTTTATAGATACTGTTCTAAACCTATTTATGAAATTTTATGAGTGAATACAGTTTTGGAATTTGAGGATTCACCAATAGAACATCTTATTTTTCCATAGTTGAACTTCTTAGATTTGATCATAACGAAAATAAACAATAAATACGATTTTTCAATTTTCCACAAACCTTCGTATACAGATATTATAATAGATGATATTTCGACTCATCCCTACCAACACAAAGTAGCCGCATATAATATGATCCACAGGCTAGTGAATGTTCCTGTGTCAGAAAATAATTTCAATAAAGAATTAAATATAATTAAATAAATTGCAGCCAATAACGGATATAACTCAAGTTTAGTTGCCAGCATTATATCGAAAAAAACTCTATAAAAAGGCAATTCAAGAAGTTTATCCAACCGATTTAAATGCGAAGTCAAATTTCAAGGTTATTACTTATTTCGGCAAACCTTAAGAAAAAAATTCTAATTATTTAATATATAAAGATATTAATATTGCTTACAGAAGAAATGATACTTTGTGAAAATGTATCAAAAACAACAAAGATCGAATTGAAAAGTCCGACAAATCTGGAGTATATAAACTAATTTGTGGTACTTGTCTCAAAGTTTTTACATAGGACAAACAGGTAGAACTTTCCAGCAACGCATATCCGAGCATAGAAACAGTTTTATTAAGGACAAATCTTATTCAACTTTCGCTAACCATCTCCTGACTGAAAATCATTGCTTTGCTAATGACTTTGAACTTTTGTATGTGGGAAAGAAAGGTCAAAAACTCAATCTCCTAGAAAGCTTAGAGATTAACACAGATAAGAACTCACAATATTTATTGAATCACCAGATTAATTTGAATAATTCGCCCCTTTTATATCTGTTCACTAGAAATTGAATGATATTTCGTCCAATAATCACTTAATTACCTAATTTCTAACTGATTACCTGCTCCTATTATTTATATCGAACCCCAGTAATTGTAATTTAGTGTATCCCCACTTGAAAAAGCTATAGTATAGTGAAACATGTGTCGTGTGCTTTGTAAACCAATTTTTTGTGAAAATCGTAGTGTTGCGTCTAGTCAAAATTTGAAAAATCATAATTAATATTCCAAAAACGTTTCGGGAGACGTATTGAGCGATTTTTTGAAATATTGTGGTGACAGCACACGGTTTGTTCGAAATATTCTTATTGAATAAATTAAAATCATATGGATTAAGGCGAATTGCTCTCGACTGGATATAGTCTTTCACTAGAAAAAGTTAATCCTTGATCTGATAACAGTCACAATAAATTCAATTCTGATTCTCAAACTATGACTGTCGGAGTACCTTAAGGATCAATGTTGGGATAGCTGCTATTTATATTACATTGTAATGATACTAACGCTACGGTTGCTGATACTACATGCATCATGTATGTAGGTGACATATCACTTCCGATTTCAGACAAAGACGACAAATTTCTAAAGGAAGGATGTAGCATACGAATAATTTGGTTTCCTAACTCACTTCATTTAAGCTCTCATAAAACTTTATCTGTGAGGTTTCACCACAGACAAAATATCTCTTTCAACATAGAAATCAATGTAAATGAAAACACCTTTTCTCTAATCGATAAATGCAAATTTTTGCGACTCACGCTAGAAACTGTCTAAACTGAAAAAGTCACTGTACTGAACTAACATCAGAACTAAGTTCGGTTTCGCATTTGATACGAACTCGATTTTGATCATTGAACAGTAAGAAAACTATCATTATGCACACATTGAATCAAGAATAAGAATGGCGTTTGCCTTTGGGGATGCTCCTCACTAGCTTCAAATGTATTTATTACCCAAAAAAAGATTGTGTCTTAATCAGAGAACCTCTTGCAGGGACTTACACACAAACGGTTAAAAATTGTAACTTTTCCGGATATTTTTATTTTTTAAATATGTATATTGATACACATTACAAGTCGAAATATGATCGCAACACCTCTTACCATAACTTAAACACGAGAAATCCCTACAAATGCAGATGAATAATGTTTTGCAACCATCGTGGTTTTTTATAATTAAATATGCAGCACAAATACCAGCAGCTACTAGAATGTCATTGGACGCCATTTTATATTTGACTGAACAACTCCAGATGTGGACAGGATACTTTTGCGTTTATTAATATCGGCCGACTCTCCGTAGGAAAGGAACAGTCGGCCGACAATGTTGAACCGATTGTATCCAAGTCTGTACTTGAATTTTTACCTATTTTACTCTTCTAAAGAGTTCTTAACAGAATATTATCGGGTGTAGAAAGTCTAATCATTAAGTTTCTGCTTTCATAGAAAAATAGTTGAGCCCTAAACTCACTTCGCAACGCAAAACATTTGAAACAATACTCATATCAACACTGTAATCTCTCGAATATGCATAATATAGGACACAAAAGCGTTCAATAGTTCTTGGGGGTGCCGCTGGCCGTGTTTTCAGGTTTCGAAAACATGTATAGATTCATCGTTACGTTCCCGGCTTAGTGCTCAGTAATCCCGAAAAGTGCTGAGGTACTCGGGAGCACTTTTCGGGATTACTAAGCACTAAGGCTATTCGTAAAATGCTCGAAGCACTAAGCACGAGCACAAAAGTGCTTTGAGTGCACTAAGCACAGTGCTTTGTGTTAGCTCTGTTTGAGGAACAATAAACACTATTATTTCAAATATTTGACAAACATCTCATTGATAAAGAATCGCTTGCTACATGTTTGCAAAACGTCCTTACAATACCGTCTAAATGGTGATTGAAAATGCATATTATAATGCGATAGTTTTTTTGACTCACCAGCGATTCTGAAGGAGTAATTATGAAAATGTATTTTTTGATCACGGTCCACAAAATGACAATTTTGGGTACAGAAAAGAGTCCTCAAAATTGTAGGTACTTGAAGTCGTCATGGTAACATTTTAGCGGACTCTTTTTGTTTATTCAGAAAACTTATAATTAATATCGTATAAGCGTTTCAGGAGACTTAATAAAATATGGATTTCTTGAAATTTAGTAGCGACAGCACACAATTTCTTCGAAATATTCTCTTGGAATACTCATTTCAGGAACAATGAAATTAAATTGATTTGTTTGGAAACATATAAAGAGGGTGTTGAAATACATAAAATCAGATGTTGAATCATCTGCGACTCAAAGATGAAAGTCACTATCGACCATCGTTCAAGATAATCTCTTGGGTGTATTCGTGTTGAAAAGAGAAACATTCTCAATTAAATATTGAATTGTAAGATTTTTCTGTGAATTAAAAAATCCACGATAAAAATGAAGTTGATTTTTGTGAATATCCAACAGAAAACAACTACTTCCCCTGCTAAAGCCACTCTGGACATTGAAGTACATCTGATAGATATTTTAACTAAAAAGAAAAAATCTGAAAGTGAAAATTTGCATTTTTTTTTCAGATTCTTATTTGGTTATCCAGTCTCAATTTAGAACTCATATAGATGAATGAGCAAAGAATTTTTTTTTCAAGAAGGAGCACTCACCAGAAATTATTTGATGCAAGACTGGCATCGCATTCACTACGTCTTCAATACATTTTTGTCGACGAAAATCAATTTCACGCTTCCACGATCATCAGGAAGACCGGAAGAATGGGGAAACACGTTTTCCAGAAGCAATCCCAGTCAACAAAGATGGAAAAATGGAAAGGAACAAGACCTCTACTCGATGAAGGCAAAGAAGAAAACTCAGAAATCACATCTTCATCGAGTAAAATATGTTTATTAGCCTCTGTGGTATTTATATGCTGCTTTTTCAGAGCTTAACCATCATCAAGCATCTGCTGTACATGAGAATTCGGATCCATTCTGTTGCATTCTCTAAAGATCTTGCAGCACTCATAGATACATTGAACATTCTTTGTCGGTATTGATGTGACCTCATTTGTGACACTTGATGCATTGAACATTCCTGACTTGAATTCCAAATGGTTGATCACGAATTTATAAATCTCCCTTACAATAACTCTCACGTGGATCATTATATTTCCTGTGCCACTCAAACTTATGCTCAGGTTCATTGTCTTTTCTCTATCTTGTTCTTTCCTGGCCCCAGGAGGGGGCTCATACATGAAACTTATGCTCAATTTATCTTAGCTTTCTTTATTCAACATAGCTTTGTTATCATGGAGGTCTTGTTCCTTTCATATTTCCAGCTTCTTTGCGTGAGATTGCTTCTAGAAAATGTGATTCCCCATTCTTCCGGTCTTCCTGATTATCGTGGAAGCGTGAAATAGGTTTTCGTTGACAAAAATGTATTGAAAACTCAGTGAAGGCGATGCCAGTCTTGCATCAATGTCACAAATGATATCTAGTGAGTGCTGCTTGTTGGAATTTTTGTTTCTTTGTCTCATTCATCTTTATGAGTTCTCAATCGAGACTGGAATAGAAAACCAAATAACGATCGGAAAGAAAATGCAAATTTTCACTTTCAGATTTTTTCTTTTTAGTTAGGGTCAGATGTAGTTCAATTTCTAAAGTGTCTTCAGCTGGGAAAGTAGTTGTTTTCTGTTAGATATTCACAAAAAATTACTTAATTTCATCGAGCATTTTTCAATTCACAGATAAATATTTCTATTCAATTGAGAATGTTTCTCTTTGCAAAATGAACACTAATATTTCAAGTATTTGACAAACGCGCTTACTACATCCTCGAACGGCTTCCTTACACTACCGCATGGATGGTAAATAAGAATGTAAATCGAAAAATGGATTTATGCGTGAATGTGCCTGTCCGATCATTGAAGAAATTTGAACCTAACCAATGGAAATTCGGTATATTGTTTTTCTCTACGAATTTCCTAAACCCTCTATCCCATTTTTTCACTTCAAAATAGAGAATGATACACTTGAAAAAAAATGAATAATATATTTTTTCAAACTCGATGTCTATAGTCGTGTTCTTCAATAATATTCATGAAAAATATGCCATAACTCAATTTTCCCTAAGAAATTGGATGGAAAAACCTCATAACCTTATTTCCTGAAATGTCTATTCTCTGAAAATTCTGACTTATTTTTCATATGATGAACAATATTTAACGACTAGTGTAGTCGGAAAAAATATTTTCTGTTCATTTGGAAAGCCAAAAAAAATTGTTCTATGGAATACTTACCCAAATGGCTTTGGCGGACATCATCTTCACATTTCGATTGTTTCGCAAAAGCCTTATGTTGAGAACTCGTTACATAAACTACTATTATGGTTGTAAGAATGGAATCTGGTAGCTAAACGAGTATGAAACAAAGCATCGAATCAACTTACCATAGCCTGTTTTGTTGTTTGGAGGTTCAGTAGTACCAGTGAGTATTGACGTGCCAGTAGTTGTTTCTGGTGTCGTTGTTGTTTGTTGTTTTTGCCGCGCAGCTGTCGGTTTCTTCTTCTGCGCTTCAGTGGTCGTTGATGGATCGATATTTTCGGTGTCGTATTCAACATCATCGTACTCTTCGGGAGAAGTGACTACCTTTTGGCGCTTCCTGTACCTGTTCCTGTTTTTGTTTTTGTATTTCTTAGGCCTGTTTGTTGTAGAGCTCGATGTGGTACGCCTCCTTTTCTTGTGCGGTCTGGTGGTTAATTCAAACGATTCATAGTCGTATTCATCTTCGTCGAGGTCGCTGTAACTATCGTTATTGCTTTCACTATCGTCGTAAGAATCAATAATAGGTCTCCGTGGTCTCGACGATCTTCTCTTTGGTTGGTACCTCCTTGTGGCCGTACTGTAATCTTCGTAACTATCATCGTAGTAGTAATCAGGCTTAGTTGTTGTTGGATTCCTTTTCCGCTTTTGCTGGATGAACTTGTTGTTCTTCCTCACTTTCGTGTACTTATCCGGAGTGCCACGTTTCACAATTTTCTTCGACGCAGTGGTATTCGACAAAAACTCTGCAAATCTCATCGGCATACTTTTAGACTCTATCGCAAAAGGTTCATCGAAACCTGGTTTTTCTATACTGGTATCAAGCTCTTGGAATCTATCACTTTCAGCTAGAAGTAACGGTGATACAGTCTCTGTTTGATCAGGCTCACCCCCCTCTATGATAATTTCAGAAGGGCTCTCATGGATGTTGACGATTTGTTGTTGTGTTCCCGGGGAAATTTGGTGATGATGATAAATATGTTGAAGTTCATGGGAGTCTGTAGGTGCCTTTGTTACTGGTGCTGGGGGACCTTGTGGATTGTTTATCGGGTGCCAGTAGTTGTAACCAGTATGTGAGTCTTGCGTATGTGAAGGTCTTGGTAACCAAGGTACTGGATCGTAGCTCAAACGGAGGGCTCCCAGAGATGCATATTTAGCTAGGACTGTGTTCGAAATTAAATTCGCTAGTAGGAAGCCCAGTAGAGGAACGTATCCAAATCTCGGTTGTCTATGTACCCCAATATGATCGAACGTTGGTATAACTGAAAAGGTTGATCATTATTGGATATCAGTGCGAATAGCAAAACTGATGATTCAATTTCATGTAATAGATTATTGTATTTCATTATTTCTGCTGGTAGGTAGAAAACAGATCTTTGTGGGAAAAAATAGTAGTATAGTACGATCAGAGATCTAACAGACTTATTACGAATGGTAATCCCTCACCCTCATAATGGCCTATTGTTTGAGCTGTGAAGGTTTCCAGATCTGGGGATTTCATGTCCGGATTTGAAAATACGTAAATTATATCATATTATATTACACATTTATGAGCAAATTGAAATTTGTCAACATAATTTGATAATTATGGCTAATTGAAAGTGATTCTTTCTACCCTGTTTATATTAATTTTGGATTATGTTATAAACTAATATCCTTAAAATAATTAAGACAGGCTCAAGTTTCCATGCTGATTTGTGGTTTCAAAATACAATTAACACTTTGTTTTTGGTTTGAAAAGAAATTAGTATTCCGTACGTGGAAAGAACCCAGTATGTCACGTGGGGTACGGGTGATGGCGTCACAAGAAGATGAGTAAGGGACAAAAAACAATTGAAGTGCGATGTTTTATCAGTTGACACGAAACAAAAGTTATATATGACGTTTATACCACACATAGTGAAGAGAAAAAATACAAAAAGACTCTGGCACTTCTAAGAAACTGGATGTGGATATAATTCGTCTGAAAGTATATGCCATGGATAGGAAACAAATAATCCCTACTTTTAAAACGTTAGTGCAAATATTTGAGAAAAGGACACGTGAATATAGTGTTGCCGTGAGACCATAAGAAAATGCATTCTACAAAATATATATAAAATTAAAAAATATTATAAACGGCAAATAATTAATATGGAATCGGCCGGTTTAAAAAGATGGAGGATGAAATATTCAATTGCAATCCATGAATATAGAGAAGGTGGGAGAAATATTTTCAATAAAAAAATATATTATTGGTAAGACTTTTCATTGTATATTCAATCCAATTGAACACATGTGGCATGAGCTAAAAGCATCGGTAAGGAGACGAATAATGTTTTTGCCAACTTTAAATTCATCTGTGATAGACTTGATTCAGTCAGATATACAGAATATTCCAAATGAAAGCTGGGATAATAGCGTAGTGCATGTTCAAAAAGTAGAAAAATCATATATAAGTTGCCCAGAGAAAAAATTGTTGTGAACTTGGATGACGGCAGTGAAAGTGAAAGTAAAACTGACTCGGATTGAAATTTACGAGTTATTTTTATGACACTGTATTTTTTGTAGGAGAGACCGGGCTTGGAAGTCACATTTTTTTGCAGTTTTAGTACCCATATTATTAGTTTAGCAGCGACCTTTATTTATCAATGTATTTATTCCAGTTAAAAAAAAAATACTTTTTCTCTAACTTTATCTGTTGAGCAAGTATTACAAATTAAGATCTTGTGAGGAAACAAAACTATTATTCTATAATTCTCAACTGTACACCAAATGTCATACTGAACAATTCAGTGTAATTTTACCACGTATATATTAGGTCGCTTTCGTGTCTGTCCGGTACGGCAATCGATTTTAAACATACTTCCCGATGAGCTAGAGATTTGAACCTTCAGAAATAGCTCAGAACTGGATGACATTACAATAATTACTCGTTTTTTGTCTGTCCGTTTGTTCGTTTTCTTGCGGAGCACAAAAAGTTAGATTAGGATCACACAACCTCTCCATAGCAGAATGATCGATGAGTGAATATACACTAAATTTAACTGCCTTTCAAATATTCTCTCAATATAACAACGAAATAAAACATTTGTGTGTACTAATAATAAATTGAGAAGCGATCGATTTTAAATGATTTTCACGATGAGCTAGAGACTTGAAACTTCTAACATAGCTCGAAACTGGATAAAATTTTTTCTTTTGTTGTTTGTTTTTTGTCTGTAATAATAATAATAATAAGGAGCAATCGATTTCAAACTAACTTCCCGATTAAATAGAGACTTGAAATTTCAGACATAGCCTAGAACTGGATCACAATGCAATATTTACTCCTTGTCTGTCCGTTTGTTCGTTTTCCTGTAATGATAATATTAAGGAGCAATCGATTTTCAACTAATTTGCCGGTGAGCTGAATTACACATGTCTCTATCATAATCTCATCAAGATGTTCAAAATCGATAGCGAAATTTCACACACACATGACTAAAAAGCAGAAAATAATTATTTGGAAATAAATAACTTTTTACAAATTCAAAACGGACTAAAAATTATAAAATAATTTCTCCTAGTCCCATTCAGAATTATAACCCCATACAAATTCCAAACCCCATACAGATTCTCCTGAAAATTTGTGCTTGTGAATTTTTTATAGCTATGAAAATAGTTGTAAGATTTAAAACGAAAAACGTGGAGCGCACGCAATAGATAATAGTAAGGAGTGTAGGCAGAAGCTGTCGTTGAGAAAACTCACACAACACTTCATATCATTTGAAGTGAAATACAATTTTTGTTTCATGCATCAATTACCTATTGCATGCGCCTAACTATTTTCATAGCTTCAAAAAATTCACAATGTTTTTAACATTAGTCACTTAAAACATCCTTTTTGAGACAATAAATCCGCTTTGAAGCCAAAGCTACTTGAGGAAGACTCATAGTAATTGCTTAATATTATTAGCTACAAAAAGCTACATTCACATTTCATACAGAGGGTGTTTAGAAATATAAGTTGAAATAGGTTGGGCACCTAATATATATTTTTGTTAAGTATTGTTAAATAGACCTGTCAATTTGAATCATGTTTTTCAGTTATAGTTGAAAGTAAATTACCCTATACTCGTGTAAGTTTCATTAATTTCCTATGTCTGGTTTTCGAAATATAAATATTGAAAATTGATATTCTATCGAAAATATTAACCAATCTTATTTTCAGGACAATCTGTATGGGGGTTAGGAATCTGTATGGGGTTATAAATCTGCAAGGGGCAAGGAGACATTATTATACTCTTTATTCCCTTCTATAAACGTGGTATATTAAAAAAAAAAACAATCCAAATTAGGCTTGTTTTATTGAACTAGTCCACGAAAACAATTCAAATACGTGAACATTTCATTGAGATTTGTCCTATAACTGATTCTACTGGTGCTGGCTCATGTAACTATGTGACAAATTTGTTAGTGAAATTGAATTTGAGTATATGAGATTTGCACGGTCAAGGCTATGATATATCAGCCCGCGAGTATTTTTTGTTCCTTGTTCACTCACTAAATCAACATGCGGCTATGTCTTTGAGGTTTCGGGATTCTTTGATATCGTTCAAGACTTATACCTATGTGTTTTCTCGCGTCAACAAAAAGATGGTCAGTTTTAAAAACGTCCTTTTCAGATTCAACTTTAAAACCACTTGCTGATACACGCTGGTCCAGAAGAATAGACGGTATAAAACCTTTGAGATATCAGATTGGTCAAGTTTATGATGACCTCTAAGTAATGGAAGCATCCGCATCTTCAAAAGATTTTAGTATCTCACATATTCAAAGCTACAAATTTGAATGCTCTATAGTGATTGGGTACAACATATTATTCAAAATTAATTCTCTCAATGAATTAATGCACAATCTAAGTATGAATCTAAAAGCTTGTTTAGATTGCGTAAACAAAATAAAAACTTTTTTCACAGACTTAAGTAATGATTCAATGAATTTCTTATCCATGCCAGAGAACTAGCAGATGAGATGAACATTGAACATTGAACCTAATTTTCTCCCTACACAAACTGTTCGTCAAAGAAAAAAGACAGAACAATTTGATTACGGAAGCAATGACAAAGCAATAACAGACCCGAAAATGTATTATAAAGTTAACGTGTTCTTTTACATACTATATAGATCCTTTTCTCTCAAGGGGTTGGAGCAATTTAATAACATTTTTGGATTTGTATACAAAGTGTTCAGCTTGACTGAAGAAGAATTGAGATTATCGTGCGAAAATTTTAAAAGATGAATGAAGATGAAAATGATTAATTTGATGAAATTAAATGTTTGACGAATTAGTTGAAGATCTACCAATAAAAAGGCAAAAATAGAAAGTTTTGATTGAAGTATTTTGATCTTTTTTTTACTGTTGTATTGAATGTTTTTTTGTTTTGTTACTTCTTGGTATTGTACATCTTCATTTCATTTTGTTATGTCGTTAATAGGATATTGTGTAGTTTGAAAATATATGACATGTAAGTATTTGCAGTTATGAATTAATTTTTGGTTACAACTTTGAAAAATGGCGTAAATTTATATTTTGCATTCAGTCGGCAGCAAAGCTTGACGCGACTGTTAATATTATTACGTCTAATAGATTAAAAAGTGTCCCTTATTAATCATACACTATTTTCATTTTTCCATACATAAAAAAATTTATATATATTTTTCTACTGGTGTTTGGAAAAAGGTACTTTGTCGCATACTTGTAGATAGAAACGACGTTTCAGTTGAAAAAAAAATGTAGTTCAGAAAACGAACTTGCTATATTGTACCACTTTCCACACTCGTTAGTATATATAATATTTATTACCTACGAAATAATATGTAGGATTGAGACGTCAACAGTCATCTTGTATGACAATTTCATTGTTATCAGCAAAGAGTACGTCCCTGCTTGCGATTGGTAACCCGCTGAGCCTTATCCGCAATGAATAATAAAGAGTCTGTTAGATCTCTGGTTGTAATATGATAAAGACTCACAAACAAATAAAAATACATTTTAAAATAAATATTAAACATCATCTTCGGCCTAGAAGTATCTTTATCCAAAGACAACTTTGTTGCACTATGATATTTAAACGGGTACTCACTTTGATCCGTCACGTTGAACAGCATTTTGAAAACTGAGTATCCACGTTCACATGCTACCTCGGCAGAACCAACAATGTAATTGGAAAGTAAAGCGACGAAAGTTTTTATATAGAATTATGCGGGTTGTTTGCAAGAGTACCCTTATGATGGAACCATTTTTTCATAACACCACTTTTCTTTTTATCTTTCTGTTACATATACATTTAATTTCAGAATATCCCCATTAGAATTCAATGAAATATGATAATCTGGCCATTTCCTACGAAAAATCGTTCTTCTCCTAAAAATACAATCGATAGCTCATTGTATTACGAATGACCATAAGAGAAAGACGTTCTCATGGTTAAATTAGTTATTAAAAATTTTAGTTATAAACAAATCAGGAAAAAAGCTTCGTTTTTTGCCTATGAAGAGGAGAAGATTTACAATAAAAAAGTTTGGACTCCCGGAACTCTATCTTGATTAATTGAATGTGTAATTTAATGTTGAAAATAAGGTTCCGTACGGGCCAGCGACCAATGTAAAAAAATATTCCATTAACTATCATTATTACCATTTCAAAAAATTATGGTATTAACAAGACACTTCGTGGAATAAAATTTCTTCGGAACTTTTTTTCATCCATTCTTCAACAAGAAACAGGGTAACTCATAAAATACAGACATTCACAAAGTTAAAATGTATAAAATTGTGACAAACAGTGTAAAGTATATTTTTTTTATTATTAAAACATTTTCATCCAGTGCCAGCGTTTTTCAATTTGCAATAAAAAAATGCATAGAATACAAAATTAGACTTTTGATTCTTTTCACATGTGTACTTCATAAGATTGAATCGTTCAATTATTTTCAGTTGTAATTTTTTGTTAGTAATTAATTCAGAAAGTTAAAAACAAATGAAAAATGTTTTTTTCCAGGACCATATACAGGGTGATTTACGTAGAACGTGCATTAAAGGTTTTTCAACTTGCAGTTGGATTAGAAACTTGAAATTCGGTATGCTGTCATGATCGGTCATATCCGTTCTACCGTAAATATCATTAGTTGAGACTTAATTTTTCTGAAAAAATTTTAGTAGTTTACGAAAAATATATGTATCTCGCAAACTGTTCAAAATTAGGAAACCAAATCGAAATCTCTGTACCTACCGAATTGTTGCTGAGGTCTCATTTCGTACAATACTTATATTAATATATGGAAACCAGTGGTAGACAGTTTGAACACTCAATTCATTGACAATGATAATTATTCAATAGTTGCATTGTCAGCTCTGGTGTCTATTGATTAAAAAATAAAGAGTTATTTTCCATATGTCGAAAATAAATCGACAGAATTAGATTTTTTTTGTTGCTTGATGTTCTGGGGACACCTACCTTTCACATGAGGTATCACTTGCATATGTCGCCATTTACATTTTTAGGGGTGGTGGTCACAGCACCAAGGAATGAACGGTATTGCAGGTGTCCACCCTTCGAAAGTGGAATTGATGTGCCCGGGCGTTTTTTGATACTCCGATTCTCTCACCCACACAGTCGCTGTTTCGTTTTCAATGGCACACTCTGTATATATATATATATATATATCTCCTCGCGAGATATCTGAGAGGTTATAATAAGGATCTTATGCGAACTCCTATTGCGAGGTCTCGGTGATCGCTATGTGGTGATCACTGGTATCCCCCAGAGAAATCTTGGAGTCCTCACATTCCATTTGCCAGGTTCCAACTTATTGCGAGTTCCCAAAACTTTCCAAAGATGTCCCGAAGGTAGTAACCTGAATAAGAAATTCTCATTGCGAATTCCTAAAGTTATCCCGAATGTAACCAGAACAAGAGAGTTGAAAGAATGAGAGAGACAACAGATGCGCGAGACATATTACACATCACACATCGGGGAATTCTACGATACAGAAAGAAACAGATCGTGAGTCGTAGATCGTGGAGATCGCCCATCGTTCCTATCCGTTCGACTGTTTAACTAAAGTGATTTTTAGTGCGTGGATGGCGTTGACTGCTGTTGCTCAAAACACAAGGTGATTGTTTATCGCTTGTATAATATGTATTCGACTATTTGTGTTTAATGAAGAGTGAGGATAGATAAGTGCTGTTTTTTACCATGTTCTCATTTTACGAAGTGTTTCTGACCTACTGATGGTGTGATAGATAAGAGATGTTAACTTGTTGCCGCCATTTTAGATTCATCCTTATACCCAGCAACCGACAAAAAGGAATTAATCAATTTCATCATATATCATTTCTATCAATTAGTTTCTACGTGGTTTAATTGGCGTATTAGAATATATTTTCCCCTCGAAAGATAAGTACCTTTCATATCTATTATTTAGAAGAACTAAATATAATGTCTGTTGGATAAAAGCCTGTTAGATACCTTAGCAATCAGCAGAAAATGCGCCGAATAAGCATGGGCATTCAAAGCAAATCAGGCAATAATGAAGATAATGCTTTTAATAATGACAATATAGCTAAACGAGTTTTTTATCCTAATTTAACTGGTGAATATTTTTCATTCAAATTTCAAATTGGTACCTTATTTTCTCTCGACAGCGCAAATTTTTTTGAAAGAAAGTCATTTAAGACATATTATCCAGTGTGCCTTACAGGAGGCTATGGAGATTTTTCAGTTTTTAGATTTGTTTTTTGAATTCCTTAGGAAAAAAAACAGCTAATGGTTCAAAATCAAATCAACCGTTATAGAGATATTCAAATAAAAGCTTGATCATTTTGTGGATTGATTAAGTAATAAAGAATTGAAATTTTCAAGAGAAAATCACTACCAAGTTTTAATAGAAATAAATCAGCAATTCTTGATGAGTTATTGTGAAAAACTTAATTTCTAATTTTCAACCAACACCTTGTGGGCTATTCAAAGGGCAGTGAAATGTATATTTGAATTGATATCCCGAATATTATGCTTTACCATTTGCTTTCAGGTCTACCGAAGGTGACAGCTAGATGTATGCCAAAATGTTCATTTTTTCAGTATTTTTGTGTAATTTTGTATTGAGATTCATTATTGATAGCTCTAGCTTTTCTTGTAAGATGAGATGTTTATTAAACTTCATATTAGTTCATCACTTGTTTCAATATTCTTCCTGTTTTGCAGTCATATTAATACAAAGTTTTTTTATCTTAAAACTTTTGCTGCAGCAACACACATGTTAAGTCCCTTATATAATATATAATTCAATTATGTGCTCAAGAGGTCTACCAACTTAGGTCATGAATAACGAGAAATGGCTATTATCTTTCTTCATACTGTCTGTGAAAAATAATCATTCATATGAGGAAGTAGAAAAATGTTACCAATTTGATACTGAGAAACATGTGGCCCTATATACTTATTATATTGAATCTATGAAAAAATATTTTTATCCTATTGATATAAGATTCACCTATTTTGTTCAGACTAATATGAAGAACAGCAGTTATTATTCATATCCTGAATAGTGACATCCGTAGCTCAGTTGGTGGAACTTTTGTCTGAAGTATGGAATAAGGTTAGAAGATAGATAGAATGAGAGTATGTGGGCGGACAGAACCATTAGCATGTAGGCCTCTCTATCGGGCCCGTTATGCACCTACCGCTGCGGGGAATCGGTTCAGCTTTGGAGTTATCCTATTTCGCGAATATGGTTATCTACAAAACCATTGAATGACTATAAATATAATATAAGAAATATAAATTGAATACACCTATTCTAAATTTTTTTAGATATGATTTGAAAAAACAACCATACAATATGCATTTGACTAAGTTTGAGTATCCCGATGGGAATTTCTCCCTCGAGCTTTCAGAGATATGCTGCCCCAACTTCCCAGCGATTTTACAAATATGTATCTCTAAAGAGTAACTAATATAAAATGACTGAAAGATAAACTTCATAAACTATATCTTTCATCGTTCAGGATAACCTCTTAGTGGGTTTTTCATGTTTTCATGTATTCTCAATTGAAAAAGAATACAAAATTAGAAAAAATCTACGATGAAAAATTGATGGTACTTTTTGTAATATTTAACAGAAAATAAGTATTGTGCGAAATCCCTAACTTTTAAGTTGAAGAAATTTGATTTCATTTTCATTCAGATATTTGTATGAGAAACATTTCATCCAATCTTGATTGAGAAAGTTTTGTATTCAAATATCTGAAAGAAAATGTGAATGTTCACTATAGGATTTTTGCAGGTGAATATTTAGGGATATTTCAAAATATATAAATATCTATATATCAGATGATGTCAATGTCCAGCATGCCATAGTGACTGGGAAGTAGTTGTTCGGTTAGATATTACAAAAAGTAATTTTTCATGGTAGATTTTTCCTAATTCTGAAAACATTTGTTTTCTAATTTTCAATTGAGTTCGTTTTTCCTTTTTCTATGAATAAGAATATCATGTACAACTCGCAATGCGAACTTTCGAAGACCACGCCAGAAGCACTGTGTGGGATATGTATATAAGAATATCTTGTACAACTCTTAATGTGCACTCTTGAAGACCACGCCAGAATCATAGCAAGCGGCCTCACATAGATCTCAACAAAAGCAGTTTGTTTTCCAAAGAACTCGCCAAAAGGCTGTATAAGCGAAGTTTCCACAGAACCCGCCAGAGGCACTACCTACGATGATTCCACAGCAAGCTTTCATGCGAGCTCACAGAGACTTCGACATGAGCAGTAAATGAGAATTTCCCAAAGTACTCGCCACAAGATTTCACAGAGAACTTGCCAGACTGTATTGTTCGAGAATATCTACGTGGGATATGCTGAGACCTCGCTGAGAATATCCCGGCGGCGGAAATTTGGATATAGAGGTTTCAACAACCTCTCAGAGAAGTTACAGAAGGCGTCACAATTTCGTAAAAAGAGTTCGCCGAGATATTTTTAGGAACTTTTTGTGTTGCCTGGGATATATATATATATATATATATATATATATATATGTATATATATATATATATATACATATATATATATATATATATATATATATATATATATATATTTATATATATATAGATGAAAGGGATGAATAGCGAGGGGACTGGTAAACAAAATAGAAGGAATTCAATGGGCATAGCCCTCAAAGAGAAGTGTTGCCACTTTTATTAAGAGCTATAATGAAAATTTGACTTCGCAGTGAGTTTGTGCTTGAAAAATGAGTGAGAATCAGCCTCCTTCCTTTTGTCATGTGTTACTCTAAACCTGTTAAATTTGACATTTTCTTCGAAAATCCTCAAAAAATCCGTTTTTTTTAGAAATTTCGAAAAATTCCAGGGAAAAAAGTTGCTCTCTACTGTTACTTCGACTTTTTTCCAATTTTTTTAATTTTTCGAATCTTTCGCTCTACCGATTCGAACGAAACATGATTCAAATTTCATAATTTTGATGAATACGAGACTTCAATATCATATCCTGCCCAGAAAATTCCCACATTGGCCTGTTACCAGAAAAAAAGTTAATGCACCTCCAGAAATTCGTCTTTGTTGTTGCAAAGTTCATCTAGTTTTTTCATTTCATTGTGAAACTTATTCGGATTCCTGGAGTATGGACGTCAATATGTCAGTAATCGAATAAACGAATTTCTCTTCATTCTTAATACACTCGTATTTCTTTTTTCAATAGATTTTTATCCAGTTTGATTATTTTTCTGACCAATAATTCAGTTACAAACAAACCCGAAATATCATACTTTTCTGTAAACTAAACAACGAACTACAGTTTCATAACTATTCAAAAGACTTTCGTTCTAGCGATTTGTACTAAACATGATATATAATTTCGTGATTTTAAACAATACAAGACTAATGCAACATCTCGGGAAGAAAATAGTACAATTGATCGAATCAAAATGACATTTTCCCTAAGTAGGCTTTTGAAACAAATTTTTAGTTTTGGTTAATGTCAAATAATTGCGTTTAATGAATCGAGTTGTTTTGTGTACAGATTCTCCTACATTTATAATTCACAAATAATTTTTATGTACAATGTTATCCACACGAGACAAAGTGGAAATCGTTTTTTTATGTGGTGAGAATGTGCCATATCCAGATGTTTCTTGTATTTTCACCGGCACCCAGGAAGAAATATTCACTTTAGTACCGTGGGAAGGATATTGAAAACATTCAAAGAAACTGGATCTGTGGACAATCGTTTGAAAAAACCACATAATACAGACTCTTAAAGAAAGAGATTTCGATATTCGAGCAGGATTTTCATTTTGGTTCCAAGATGAGAGAGAAAATTATATCACATTTCCCTACAGGATTTTATAGACAGACCAGGCAACTTTCACGTCGAACGGAACAGTTAGTTCCCATAATTGTCGCTAGTGGTCCAACAATAATCCAAATTTTGTAATAGAATGCCGTGACCAATATTCATTCAAGACAAATGTGTGGTGTGGTTCGTTACATAACCAAATAATTGGACCATATTTTTTTAGAGAAAATTTTAACGCAGACATGTACAGAAATTTCAGTTTTCTGAAGTGTTGGATAATCTGCCTCTGACGAAATTTGTGGTATCAACTTGACGAGGCACCGATCCACCAAACTCTAGAAGTGAAACAGTGTCTCAGTCAGATGTTTAGGGGCAAAGTGATAGGATGAGATTGGGAAGATTATTGGCCACCAAGATCACCGGACTTATCTCCAATGGACTTTTTTCTATGGGGTTATCTGAATAGGCACAGACCATATGCAAACAAAGAACATTTAGAGAATACCATTCGAGAGTGTTGTGCTAATATAAATCCCCTATTTATTAAAAATGCCACAAAGTCTGTGAATGAAAGGACTATAATTTGTATAGAACATACGGCATACTGAATGATGAATTCGGGTTCTTTATAAGATTATTGTGATAAAATGAATGTTACGATGTTTTGTTGTGAATTTGGTTATAGTTATTTTGGTTTAATGTTTTTTACACATCTAATGGTCAGAATAAAGAATATGAGATTTATAAAATTAATTCAGAAAAGTTTGCGAAAAATTATTATTTGCTCGAAAATTACATCAAACAGTTTACATCCAACAGTCACACTGTTGGGTGTAAACTACATCAAAATATTTCGAACTCATCTGCAGCTAACCGGATACAAATCTGTTAAAAAAAGAAATACGAGTGTAATAAGAATGAAGAGAAATTCGTTTATTCGATTACTGGCATATTAACGTCCATACATTGAAAATCCGAATCAGTTTCACAATGAAATGAAAAAACTAGATGAACTTTGCAACAACAAAGACGAATTTCTGGAGGTGCATTTATTTTATTTTTTTCTGGTAACAAGCCAATGTGGGTATTTTCTAGGCATGTATGACATTGAAGTCTCGTATTCATCAAAATTATGATATTTAAATCATGTTTTGTTTGAATCGGTAGAGCGGAAAATTCCAAAAATTAAAAAAATTGGAAAAAAGTCGAAGTGACAGTAGAGAGTCTAAATTTGGAGCAAAGGTATGAAATAGGAAATTGAATCACTTTTTTTTGGAATTTTTCGAAATTAAAAAAAAAACTGATTTTTTTACGATTTTCGAAAAAAATGTCAAATTTGACAGGTTTAGAGTGCCACATGACAAAAGGAAAGAGGCTGTTTTTTACTCATTTTTCAAGCACAAATCAACTGCGGAGTCAAATTTTCATTATATCTATTAATAAAAAAAACTTCTATATGTTCCATACTTTATCTGTGACACTGTATATATATTTGCTGACTAGTTAGGTACAAAACTAGGGGTATTGGGGTAAGCAACAATGAAGAAGTAAACTCTTTAATGTTTATTCAAGCTTTCGGAAATATTTATTTCCATCATCAGGGAGACTACAATAGAAGAAATAACTAATAGTAATACATATTCAAGTGCGAAACAATATGCTACTTACAACTTTGTTGAGGTTGGTTTCAATGATGTTGAACATATTCATCTAACATAATGATACAAAAGGAAAAAACGTAGATCAAGGAATAAAACAAAGTTCAATGTTACTACAACCACATTAGAGTTGTTTAAAATTATATAAATATAGATGTGTACTTTATGTGGTGTAACAAGTGAAACTGACAGGTTTGGAATGAATCTCGCAATTATATGTAAGCCAACGACACCTGACGGGTGTCACATGGAATGAGTTACAGTGGTGCCAACTGTTAGATTAGTACCAACTGATGTTACCAGGTGGCGGTAATGTTTAAAAGAACTATTATTTTATATTACATTGTTGTCAATTTTGATTGATATCTAAAGACAATAAATAAGAGATCTCGCTCAAATGGTTAATGATTTTTTTTTATTTTTTTTTATATATATCTTTTTTATTTTATTTATTATATTACATTGTTGTCAATTTTGATTGATATCTAAAGACAATAAATAAGAGTAGATCTCACTCAAGTGGTTGATATCTGTTTTCCATTTATACAATTCTGTCGCTAGCACTTTCACTGAATTGTAATACATCTGGTGGTCAAATTTATTCACATCTTCTGCCAAAGCACATCTTTCAGGATGCAATCAGCAGTCACTTTTATGAGAAATTATTGTGTTCGATAATGATCTTTGCGTTTAACCAATATATTGTTTATTACAACCATGACAGGGAATACTATAAATTACATTTGACATTGAAAGTAATGGAGTTTTATCTTTAACTTCAGAATACATCGACCTGATTGTTAGAACAGTTTTATATGACATTTAAAAATTTTCAGGATTGTGAAATAATCTGGAGAGTTTAGGAGTGATCTCTATTATATATGGTAATGAAGTGAAAAAAGGTTGAGTAGGCAACAACAATGAAACTAACAATAATAGTTCTTTTTAACATTTCCGCCACCTGGTAACATCAGTTACTGATATACTAGTTGGCACCACTGTAACTAATTCCAAGTGACACCCGTCAGGTGTCGTTGGCTTACATATAATTGCGAAATTCACTTGTCACACCACATGGAGTACATATATTTATATAATTTCAAACAACGCTAATGTGGTTGTAGTAACTTTGAACTTCATTTTATTCCTTGATCTAGTTTTTTTTCCTTCGTATCACTATGTTAGATGAATATGTTCAACATCATTGAAACCCACCTCAACAAATTTGTGAGTAGCATATTGTTTAGCACTCGAATATGTATTACTATTGGTTTTTCATCTATTGTAGTCTCCCTGATGATGGAAATAAACATTTCCGAAAGTTTGGATAAACATTAAAGAGTTTACTTCTTCATTGCTGATAACCCCAATATCCCTAGTTTTGTATATATTTATATATATATATATATATATATATATATATATATATATATATATATATATATATATAACCTCTTCGAAATCACGCGGGTATATTCACAGACATTAGCCACAAAGGAAAAAAAAATGGAAAAAAATGCAATTTCGACGCGGGTAACAGCTAGTACCTATATTGGGAAATAATTTTTCAATTAATCATTTGCAACTATCTCCCTAAGATATGAAATTATTTTTTTTCATAATTTCATTTTTTTTGTATTTGTAATTTGTTATAAATAACCACCGAACCTGTTTGTATTTTTTTTTTCTAAATTAAATAAAAAAATAACTTTATATAAAAGTGTATTATTTTTCAATTTTTCATAGAATCTTCAAGCTCTGTTCCTTTCAAACTATTACAGATATGATTATAAGCATTCAGAACAATTTTATAAAACACTTGTAACTTCCAGATTCATTTTCGAGATATATGCATTTGTTCATGGAAAAATAATCTTTTTATATCTTGTATTATTCTATGCTGACTGAAGATCCCCGTTACTCCCCACTGTTTATGTATATTATATATATATATATATATATATAAATATACATATATATATATATATATATAAACATATATATATATATATAATATGAAAAGCATCAAATTATAGATAGTGACACCTATAATCTGTGCGGCGAAGCTTAGACCTAATATCGTGGAATTTTGGCACGAAATTTCGTATACATTAACAGGTCACCAACAGATGTCAGCAAAGGCCAACCCATGACACGAATAGTCGTACTCCTAGTGCGTTCAGAGTAACGCAAAACAAATAACGAGAATGAGAGAAATCTGTTACGAATTCCACGATATTAGGTCTAAGCTTCGCCGCACAGATTAGAGGTGTCACTATCTATAATTTGATGCTTTCACATTTTTGTACTTGCCGATAGGTATTAAGTTTTCATCATTATTGAAAAAAAATACACTCTAGCACCTTTTTATGATCTCCATCGCATTCTACTTCCGAAGTTACCTCCCTCTATATATCAAGTAGAATTTGATTCTTAGGTTAGGTTAGCTGAAATTTGTTCGTATAAAAACTATATTCCTGTCAGAGAATGTACCAAATGAGGTGAATACGATGGGGCAAATCTACTTTCGATGAAACATCGGGAAATGATTTTAAAAAAATATCTTAATAATCAGTAACTTTTTATCATTTTTAGCAATTTTTTATGATGTCCATCGCATTCTACGTCTGAAGTTACCACCTACTACATATCAAGCAGATTTTTCGTATCTGGAAAAATGTAGATGTAATTCTTAGGTTAGGTTAGCTGAATTTTTTTCCTATAAGATCTATTTTCCTGTCAGAAGATAAATCAAATGAGGTGAAAACGAAGGTGCAAATCTACCACGATAGGACATCGGAAAATTGCAAAAGAAAATGAATTTCTCAATAATGAGATACTTTTTATCATTATTAAAAAAAAAGGACTCTAGCAACTTCTTACGATTTCCGTCGCATTCTACGTCCCTAGTTATCCCCTACTATATATAAAGTAGAATTTTCTCGCTTCGTATCGGGAAAAATATAGATGTGATTCTAAGGTTAGGTCAGCTGGAATTATTTGCTATAAAAACCATATTTCTGTCAGAGTATGAATCAAATGAGGTGAATACTATGGTGCAAATCTACCTACGATAGGACATCGGGAAATCACAAAATAAATATTTTTTTCTGAATAATGAGGTACTTTTTATCATCATCAGAAAATGATGTACTTTAGCAGTTTTTTCAATATGTCTATCGCATTCTACGTTCGGAAATACCCCCTACTATATATGAAGTAGAATTTTCTCGCTTCGTATCGGGAAAATGTAGATGTAATTCTTAGGTTAGGTTAGCTGAAATTTTTTCGTATAAAAACTGTACTCTTGTCAGAGGATGAATCAAATGAGGTGAATACGATGGCGTGAATCTACTTTCGGTAGGACATCGAGGAATTGTAAAAAAATATTTTTTCTCAGTTATGAGATACTTTTTATCATTATTAAAGAATAATGCACTCTAGCAACTTTTTATGATCTCTATCGCATTCTTCGTCCGAAGTTACCCCCTACTATATATCAAGTAGAATTTTTTGGTTTCGTATCGGGAAAATGTAGATGTAATTCTTAGGTTAGGTTAGCTGAAATTCTTTCGTATAAAAACTATATTCCTGTCAGAAGATGAATCAAATGAGGTGAATACGATGGTGCAAATCTACTTTCGGTATATTTGGGAAATTGTAAAGAAAAAATCTCAATATTGAGGTACTTTTATCATTATTAAAAAAATAATACACTCTGGCAACTTTTTATAATCTCCGTCGCATTCTACGTCCGAAGTTACCTCCTACTATATATCAAGTAGATTTTTCTCATTTCGTATCGGAAAACATGTAGATGTAATTCGTAGGTTACGTTAGCTGAAATTTTTACCTATACAATTTTTTATTTCTGTCAGAGGATGAATCAAATGGGGTGAATACGATGGTGCAAATCTACTTTCGATAGGACATCGGAAAGTTGCAAAAAATTTTTTTTCTCAGTTATGAGGTACTTTTTATCATTATTGAAGAATAATGCACTTTAGCAACTTTTTATGATCTCTATCGCATTCTACGTCCGAAGTTACCCCCTACTATATATTAAGTGGATTTTTCTTGTTTCGTATCGGGAAAAATGTAGATGTAATTCTTAGGTTAGGTTAGCTGGAATGTTTTTCTTTATAAACTTCATTCCTGTCAGAAGATGAATCAAATGAGATGAATAAGATGGTGCAAATCTACTTTCGATAGTACATCGGGAAATTGCAACAAAAAAATATTTTTTTCTCAATAATGAGGTACTTTTTATAATTATTGAAAAATAAGACACCCTAGCAATTTTTCATTGTGTCTATCACATTCTACGTTCGATGTTACCCTTAAGTATATATCAAGTGGAATATACTTGTTTCGAATCGGGACAAATGTAGTAATAATCCTCAATTAAGATAGGTAAGCTGAAATGATTTCCACAAAAAATTATATTTCTCTCAGAGGATAACTCAGATGAGATATAAACGACGATGTAAATCTCCAATGTCCTATCGAAAGAGGACATCGGGAAACCACGTGAAAATAATATTATCTCCTTGAAATTGAGATATTTTTCGTCATATTTACAAAATCTCGCACTCTAGCCAATGTTGATGCAGTCTATCGCATTCACGTCAGAAATTACTCACTATTACATATTGAGTAAAAATGTTCTTTCGAATCGGTAAAAATGTAGTTTGAATTCTTACATGGCTCACTATTCCAACCAGGATAGGTTAGCTGAAATTTTCAGAAACCCGCACTTTAGCAATTTCTGATGGTGTGTATCGCATTCTATGCCGAAGTTGCCCTCTTCTACATAATAGTATGACGCTGAAAGTTTTCTTATTATTGAAATGATCTGAATCACTGTTTGGAGGAGAATGAATGACTATATGCTTTCCATCTATAGCACCACAACAATTAGTGATGTTGATAAATCCATGATTTTCGTAATCGGTTATGTTAAAAAAAAACAGAAAATAATAAAATGCAACTTTTTTCTCAAGCACGTGGCATTTTTAAGGTATTATTTTAGTTTGAAAATAAACAAACATAAACCAATTCAACCAAACCTTCAGTAGACCAGAATGGATTACGACCGATTATTATAATAATCTTGGTATAGAATAATTTTCACAGAATATCAATTTTTGCTGAAGAAATTATTAATTTTTTAAGATGAGCTCTCCAATATTTGTCAATTACATATTTATCTTTCAATAACACCTGTTAACTTTCCAAGATAAGTACATAATAATAAAACGATTAATTGTCTTCATGAGCTCCTACTCCTATTAGTATTTTTATTATACTGCTATTCGAAAGTCAATTCTGGCTATCGAAACTTGTGCGAAACGCCACCGCGAGGGCTGCCCGTCTACAAGGGCGGAACTCCGCCCACTTATACGGAGGTAATACTTGTGGAAAAAACGAGACAATTCCTCTATTGATATTCATATACCTACTTAGGTTTCAGTCAACTTGAACCATCTGAAAAAGAAAATGTGGATATTTGTTAATCGATCGGGAGATATGTATGAAAATGCTATTTTCCATATTTCCGAACTAATGCATGAACCTCTGCACATGGTCTCAAAATTATATTCGAATATAACGGAGACCAAAACTCAGTAACGTTTCGAGAAAACTTCCGTTTCTTATCGGAACCCTAAAAGACTCAATATAAAATTTGATTCAGTTTTCGCGATTTCAATGCACTAGAGTGAAATTTTCTGTTATTTTTCTCAATAAACAACAGAATATTCGAACTTGCTGGTATTAGTAACAACAAACTCGCATATATTATTTTCCAACTGGTGATTTAAGACATGGTATTACCTAGAAGCAAAATGAAGTGAAGTCCCCAAAACTGCCCAACCGTCCTATGAGTACTGTCCGCAAAAGTACCGATCAATCTTATGAGGACTGTCCTCAAAACTACCAAAGGATACATTTATTCTTGTGAGGACTGTCCCCAAAACAACCAAAAAATATCCATCACATAGATATATATATATATATATATATATATTTAACTGTTGAAAATACGGCTATCATCGTTCGAATGAATTTTGTTGGTGTATAATGGAACTTTAATATTATCATTATTTCCTCTAATTTATTCGAATGATTCCCATAACAAAACATACAAATTCTCATTAATTTTTTTTTACTATAAGTGATCATTCATATTTTCAGTAAATTTATTGTTTAGTTTATTTATTAACAATCCGTCCCCATTATCGCAGATTCTTTTGATATTATTAAGAAAGTCAAGTTAGCGAAAGCAGCGAAAAATCGATGATTTTTGACTTATAATGCATTTATTCTTAAAAAAAAGTAGCTGGCAGAATGGACGAATTGATAATAAATAGTTAAAAATAAACTGAGCAAATAATATAAGGAAAAAATAATCATTATCTAGTTTTTTTAGATATATTTAGTCAAAGTCTGCGAAAATACCAAATACACGAGAACTATTTGAAAAAATACTTGTGTTTTATGATTACTGAAATCGCAGACTTGGCCGAGTAATAATATCAAAGTTTAATTATAAACCAATTAAATTGGCCTTGAATGAAGAAAGCTGTATCCTAAATAGTCTACGAAATATAAACAATACAAGATATGATAAGTTTGATTTATTATAATTGAATGTAGCTACAAAAATGACCAAAAGTCAATCTGGAAGATCAAATGGTGTTTTATAAAATAAAAAAAACCTTTTCCAATATATTGTTTAAATAACTGAAAAAAACATTTATAAAAAATTCATGCAAATGTATATATATATATATATATATATATATATATATATCTATATATCTATATAGACCAACTCAGCTTCCGTTTCATACATGGCCCACCAAGCATCCACGTGTTTATACAAAGCAAACAGTTGATAGCCCACTCAGCCTCCGCCACTATCTCAGGCTAGTTAGCCTCCTCTGTATATGTTACATACGTTTTTTGGGAGTTTATGTAACTTGGCCTCCTTTTGAAGCTATTGTGTATTTACTGGGCCTCCTGACACTGTTGCCAATTTTTCAGTCAATATTCAATTCCACAGCATGATAACAAATCACGCGGCCTGTTGAAAAGTTCATCCGGTAGTTGAGAGTTTGAATTTTGCTTCATATTCTGAAATGAAATTTATTTCAGTAGTATCGTATAACGAGAATATATAATCAACCTTCGATCATTCTGAAAATATTCAAGGAATAGTGGCTTAGAAGAGTTCCTAAAAATTATACTTGACAATAAGTATTCCATGATGAAAGCAGTAAACTATATTGGGTATATTTTGTGCTTATTAGTCTTCATTAATAGTAAAAATTCCCGTTCAAATTCTAACGTTCCACGATCTTTCACTACGGTTGACCACTCTTATTTTATTTTTTATCGAAATTTACCAAAAATCCAGTTGGTATCTATACATCAGTAAAATACCAGGAGAGTTCTTGAAACTGACAGATTCAAAGCTCTATACTGGTCACTGTTTTCGCCGGTCTTTGGTCACTTTACTGGTGAAAGAAAGTGCAAACTTAAGTTCTATCAAAAGACACAGGCGATGGAAATTTTAAATACTAAATTCAATTGGGGATTCGCTGGATAATTAGTAGAAATATTGCCAAAAGCCTTCTTTTGAAGGCGGCCACTACTGTTCATTCCATCCCTCCTACAAGAATACTAAATGACAAAAAAAAAACATACGAAGTGCAGAAGGAATATTTCTAGTTGTTCAGATTGTATAATAAATATTAATGTCAATGAAACTCAAAAAAACATTTCAATGTTATATTATATTTGTAAATAATGAATATTGCAAAGAAAATTGTTGACTCTTAACACCAGCATCTGAAGTAATCAACTTACAGTTCAACTGTTGACTTGAAATTACATTTCCAAAACTTACTTTGAAATTTATTCTTTCAACACTTGCTCGCAATAACATCATAAAAACGCGCGCCGTCGATAGCAATTAGTTGGTAAATAGCCGCCACTAGTGAACAGTTATATTTATGTGTTGCATTTCGAGAAAAAAGTGACATAACTGCTCTCGAGTGATTGTAGCGATCCACTGCGAATGGCGCCTCTCGAACAAAAATGTATTTTCGCTCTCAATACATACCTAATATTTGAACTCATAGTCAAACTGCAATGCTCATATCATACACTTCCTCATTGAATAGTGTGATCCATTGAAACCTCAGACTATACCATTGAAGGTTGATTCTGAGTATTTAGATTTGGAATGAAGGAAGTACTTACAGTACTTCCTTCATTTTAAGTATTTTTTTCACAATAATGTCATTTACATATTTTAGGACCCTGAAGAAGTCGGTCCATCGTATTAAAGAGTTTTTCATAGTTCAACACTTGTGCTGACTGAAGATCCCCGTTATTCCCCACTGTTCATACCAATTTTCAGTCGTTATTTCTAAATTTATATATATATATATATATATATATATATTTATATATTTATATATATATATATATATATATATATATATATGTAGGTTTTTATTTCTTTGTCTAGGAGAATGATATTTCCAGGGGTGAATGAACAAGTTTATTCAAAATGAACTGTGAATCAACATGATCACTGAGAGCTTACTGAAGTTCGTACGTCATCATATTCGGGTACCTATTTAATAAATTTGAACCCTTCTAGTTTCTTGGAATCTTTGTATATCCGTCGCGGCTCGACTCTGACAATATTACGTCTTTTCGTCTTTTTAGTAAATTGATATTCCCAAGAAAAACTTCTACTTTCTTGAAATATACCGTCAACGTCAAAATTATATTATTACTTGATTCCCTCGAAAACCAACCCCAGCTAAGGCGATTCCTACCGAATGCCGAAAATACAATACTGGGTGAAATAATAATGAACATACTGCAAGGAATAATAATGAAAATAACACAACCAACATAATTGATAAAAATATGTATAAACTGAAAGAATTAAAAATATCGCCAGTTTCTTCTTTTCATCCTTAATTTGTATATAACAATCCCAATTCTCAATAGCGGATCAAACCCTGGAAACATCTTTCTCGTATCGTTATTCCGAATCGAACGAGCCATCTCTCAAGAATAAGAACGATTTTTTGTAGGAAATCTACAAAGGCGAAGAACTGCCACATTTTTTTTAATTTCACAATTCCGACTTATACGTCGGAATTCCGACTTGTATCTCGGAATTCCGACTTATAAGTCGGAGTTCCGACTTGTATCTGGAGAGCTGGAGAATTGAAACTTTCAACGTAGCTCAGAACTGAATGACAATGGCAATATCTACTAGATTTCTCGTCTGTTTGTTTGTTTTTCGGTACAAATTTGGCAACAGAGTTCAGATTGAATAATTAAATGTGTAAGAGACAGAGAGAAACAGGAAAACAATTGTGAAAAATTAATGAAGTTTTGAATAGCTATGAAAATACTTGTAAGATTCAAAACGAAAAACGTGGGGTGCATGCAATTAATAATAATAAGGTGTGTATAGTATGACTTTCGTTGAGAAAACTCAATTCATATCATCTGCAGTGCAATAAAATTGTTAGTGACCTTGGTGAACTATTGATGCATCAATTGTATGCGCCCCACGTTTTTTGTTTTAAATCTTACAAGTATTTTCATAGTTATTATAAATTCCCAATCACAAATTTTCACTTGGTATTAAAAACGTGGCATCTTAATTTTTCATTTAAATAATTATTTCAATTATAGGTTGGTAAGGAAGTTGATTTCTACGAAGTGTAGACGTGTAGACGTAGAAGTGCCACACTTTTTTTATTTCACAATTCCGACTTGTAAGTTCCGACTAACAAGTCGGAATTCCGACTTGTACTCGGAATTCCGACTTGTATCTCGGAATTCCGATTCGTAAGTCGGAATTCCGACATAGACGTCATAACAATGAAAACACATTGAACAAATGAGATTATTTCAACATATATATGAATATATGAAAATTGAAAGTTAGGGTTGAACCGCGTCTAGAATTTTATTATATCAAAATTGGCAGAATCTTAGGGAAACGCGACATTAAAACAATTTTCACAGCAAATAATAGAATCTCTGATTTTCTCAGGTCTCCTAAAGATAACATAGCTAATGAGTCTCAAGGAATATATGAAATACTATATTCCGAATGCCCTAGGACATGTATAGGACAAACTAACAGGCGAGTCACCAGTCGAGTTAATGAACATCAACTTGCTGTCCGACACTCAGACCCTTCTTCGGCAATCTCCAAACACTATGAAGAGACAGGCCACAGAATGGATACCGACGATTGCCACCGAGATAACACTGCAAGCGAGGGTCATTCGTGAAGCCCTTGAGATCGAGAATACCCAATACTTGGAAACATCTACTTTCCCGGCTTACTAGTGGCTAGTGGCGAAACCTGGGGAGCTGGCAGGTTGAGACCCCAGTGTCGAGTTACAAAATCCTGAACCCCACCTAAGTGACTACAACCTAGATGTAGGCAGATCGAGACCTCGGTTGGAAATCATTTCATTTCCTAAGTGACAACACCTGAGGAGTAGGCAGATTGAGACCTCAGGGGAAATCACATTCCTAGCTCAGTGACTATAGCCTAGGAGTAGGCAGATTGAGACCTTTGTTGGAAATCACTCCCCTCATTTGCTCTTATCAATAACTTATATTCAAATATTTGTTTTCCCCTTTTTTGAAAATGGCTCCAAAATGGGAGCCGAAATTACCAAATTTCTAGACCCGTTTCAACCCTAACTTTCAATATTCATAATAATCATGACTTCGGAAACCTATATATATATATATATATATATATATAAATATATATATATATAGTATATATATATATATATTTATATATATATATATATATATATATATATATTTATTTATATATATATACATAAACAGGACAGAAATTGTATATTAGCCAGTAGAATGAATGAAGTTCGATATCCTGATTCAAGGTCTAGAGTCAGAGAGTTTCTGGAAGGTTAAAGAAAGATATGAGGAAACTAGCAGCGTAAGAAAAGACAAGAAGTAAATAAGATTGCACCAAGAGAAGAAATTGAATTAGTGGTGATGCTTTCAACCGTTGAGATTCCTCATGTTAGTACGAGGAACATTGAAAAAGAGTTAAATGTGAGTCATACTTCCGTGAACAGATTATTGATAAAAAAAATCTTCATCCATACCGAATTGAATTACATCAAGAACTCTATGAAAGGGATCATGATACAAATATATCGAATTTCAGTCGCGAGGAACCAAATTTTCTGAAATACATTGAGAAGTAATGGGATGGTAAATAGCCACAATTTGCCAGTACTACTCGACAGAAAATCCTTAGTGGGTCAGAGGAGTTGATAACCAGAATATATAGTCGATAAATGTCGGGGCATGATTGGAGATCAGATTAGGGTACTATATTTCTTTGATGGGCCACTGAATGGAGAAATTTACAGATATTTCCTCCGAAATGATTCACCAAATTTGTTGGGGAATGTACCTATTGACACCAGACAGAGGTAATATTGCCATGATAGCTCGCCTTCCCACAATCAGAATCGGGTAAGAAGATTTTTAAACACGTGGCGCAGAAATAAATGGATACCAAAAAACAGACCCATTCAGTGACCAGCAAGGTCCCCAGACCTCACGCCCCTAGATTTCTATCTCTGGGGATATCATAAAGGAGAGGTCTAACGCGAGAAACCAACGACACCAGAAGATATAAAGAATAGAATAAGAGAAGTTTTTCGCTCTATTACAAGATCAACTTCAATTGATGTCCGAAGCTAGCTCAAAATGGGAGATTGTTCGAACATCTCCTGTGAATTTACTCTCTTTTGAATCATTTGAGTTCACTTTGTTACCTCTTTTGTCCAGCATTTAATAAAAAAATCGTTATTGCTGATGACTTTTTCATACTTTCCTTAAGAATTAGATACATTTGCGATGGAAATTAAGTAGGCAAATACTACATTTGCTGCAAACACATAGTGGTATTCTGGTATAGCCGTATTTATAAGCTGCTCCATTTGAAAAAACTGAGAAAAATGTGATCCCGAGTTTGGTTACCCCTGTATGGAAAACGCGCTATTCGGCAAAATTATGAATAGGAATTGAAAATACACTATTTTGAAGAATATTGTGTGGAAAAATTATCTTATTGCAAATTATTGATTTTTATAAATTTGGTGTCGAATGAATCCATTTTGTAACAATAATTGCAACATAACTCCCGAATCACCTGGTATAAACCCATACCACCGTTTTTGGGGAACACTCTTCCAAAGGGATTCAATCGAGTGAAAATGTATGGGATATTTCATTTAAAAAACATAACTTTGATGAGTCACACGTTTATCGAACACCCTGTATGTTGGAAGTTATTTTTGAAACGGCTTTCATTGCTTTCTACAACTTTTATTTGAGTTATTTTTTCTTATCTCAAATAGGGAAGCAGCTATCGTCCACCCACGGGGAAATGACAGTCACCTATAGAAATTGTGATAATCCTTATTTTAATAATTAACTAGTTATTTTAAACTGTATTATATCGATCATTCATCCTTCATAATGTGTCAACCATTCCATTTCAACACCTGTATAATCATACTCAACAAAGATTCTCCCTGATGATGGAAATAATTAATAAAATTTCCGAAAGCTTGGATAACCTTTAAAAGAGTTCTCTTTTATTTGCTGCAAAACCCCACTATTTACTGGTTCCATCAACTAGTCAGCAAAGACTACCCGTTCACTATGTGTTTGCAGAAAATGTAGTGTTTTCCTACTTAATTTCCATCGCAAATGTATCTAATTCATAAGGAAAGTATGAAAAATCATCATAACAGCAATAACGATTTTTTTGTTGAATGCTGGACAAAAGAGGTAACAACGTAAACTCAAATAATTTAAAAAAGAGTAAATTCACAGGAGATGTTCGAACAATCTCCCATTTTGAGCTATCTTCGGACATCAATTGAAGTTGATCTTGTAATAGAGCAAAAAACTTCTCTAATTCTATTCTTTATATCTTCTGGTGTCATTGGTTTCTCGCGTTAGACCTCTCCTTTATGATATCCCCGGAGATAGAAATCTAGGGGTCTGAGGTATGGGGTATGACCTTGCTGGTCACTGAATGGGTCTGTTTTTTGGTATCCATTTATTTCTGCGCCACGTGTTTGAAAATCTTCTCACCCGATTTTGATTGTGGAATGGCGAGCTATCATGGCAATATAACCTCTGTCTGGTGTCAATCGGTACATTCCCCAACAAATTTGGTGAATCATTTCGGAGAAAATATCTGTAAATTTCTCCATTCAGTGGCCCATCAAAGAAATATAGTCCTCTAACCTGATCTCCAATCATCTGTCACGTTTATGTGTATATATATATATATATTTATATATATATATATATATATATATTTATATATATATATATATATATATATATATATATTATTATGTTAGGAAGGACCAGTAATATATTTTAAAGATGAAAAAGAAATAATTTCAGAAATAAACCACAAAAATAATAATTACTTAATAGTTAGTAGTTCATGAGAAATTGTTTTGAATTTTATAATATTGATAGGTAAAAATATGCAAATACTATAATGCACTCATTTTCATACATTGTCAAAATGATTACAACCTATAATTGTTTAAAATACAACAAAAAAGTCTAGATTTACAAAATCATTCTGAATTAAATGTGATCAACAAAATTATAAGCTTGAAACATACAGTATATGAAATTGTATCTAACTGAAAATAGCCAATGGGAGAACAAGAAACTTCTTGATGACAATAGCCAATCAGGGAACAGAGATGGTGAGATAAAAGATTTGAAATTGTGGAAAAGTAAGAACTGAGAAATGTCAAAAATAATCATAATATTGTATTTAGTTTATAAGAAATGTAAAATATATTAGTTCATAAGTTTTCTCAAATAACACCAAATTAATCAAAGTGCGACAAGGAAGTACGTGAGTTTGAAAATTCAAATAAAATGGACAAAAAAGAAATGGAACGCAAGGAATGAAAAAACAAAGCTGAGTGAGGATTGAAAAAAAAATTTTGAAGAGAAGCCAGGTACAAAAATTGAAAAGAAAGAAATACAGGATTTTATTAATGAGAAGGTAGTTTTTCAACAAAAAGAAAACCAATACAAACTCTGAATAATCTCGACACAAAATAAACAAGGATGAAAGAATATTACCTTTTTGGTTCTCCACATGAAAACTTGTCCAAGCTGATTTCGTGGAATTTGGATGGTTCCTTTTGAAATGGTGGGTTCCTGAGAGGAGTGGATGAAACAGGAATTCAGATTATGCCAGGTATTGCATCAGCGACATTCCAGTTCCAAGTATTGCATCAGCGACATTCCCGTTCCAGGTATAAACTTTTTTAGTGCATATCACAAACTGAATCACTTCACAAAATAACTCGTATATCCGAAGAACTCTATGATTTGATATTGAACTATAAAAGAATTCTTCCAACTCAAAAGAAGAAAAGTGAGATTGTTTTTACATATCCATCACTGTTTCCATTATTTTATGAAAATTTGTCAATTGCTCATAGTTATAAAATATCCTTCGCAGGCCAGGTTAATATAAGTTTTCCTGAATAAAGGAAATAATTGTTTTTTGGTCATTTCTGGTTTATTTTCCACAATGATATGCAACATCTTACTTATAAACACTGAACTAAAATAATTCGAGTGATATCTAGACAGGCAGTGGCTGTGTTGCCAGTTCCGACCCCTGAGGCGAAGGCGTACCAAGTGAGATTAGTCGTGGTAAGAAAAGTAATAATAATTGGCAACAACGTGTCGAGAAAACAGTAATGTTAGCTGGCAATTATTATTTCATAACAATTAGCTATTATCATATCACAATATTACAATTGGCTTCACAACGCGGATCTGAATAGCCAAAATTAGAATTAGAAATAAACCAAAATTGAAAACAAAAATATTTTCAAAGTCAATTAATATTATACAGGGAAAATAAAAGTTGACAATTTTAGAAATATTTTTACATTATCATTACATTACAATTGGTTTCCAAAGGGCAAAAATAACAGCAATTCATATTTACATAACAATATATATATATATATATATATATATGGGCGAATATACAAAAGTTGGGTAACTTTTCGGGATATTTTGTTTATGATAGTTTTTTAAATCTACTTCCTACAAATTCGCGTTATAAGATAGCTAATCTAATGAATATATTGCTCATGATAGGGCCAGTCACTTTTTGAAGTGGATGCGGAGATATTTCGATTTTTCCAAATTTGACTTCCAGGGGACTGACGAGGGTGACAAAGTACTGATAAAACGCACAACTTCATAAGATGTGTAAGAAATTTATTAAGATTCAGAAGAAATCTCTTGAAAACTAATAATGGCACATATTTTGAGTCTCTCTTTCAATCTTAATTAACTTAAGTAACATTAAAAAAAAATATTTACGTAATACTGTGAGGAACAACTTTCTCCGCCTTTGAAGCAGCTTCTTATCAACTTTATTTTACTAACTACTTTGAGGTAGTTTAACTTAACAATATACATTTTCTGCCTTAAAGATACCAATTAACGTAATAACAGTTACCAAGTAATACTATCTCAGTCTTCAAAACAGCCTTCTGACATGTCTAATAACGTTATGTTGCTTACAAATAATAATATATGCCTTATAGGTAAGTAATAAAAATGAAATCTTTTTCCCAACAAAAAATAAAGATAATCTTTTAAATAGTTTAACACTAAAAAAAATTACTTTTCAAAAACATCAATCTGCTCTCTAAATTGGTAAAACACTCTATTACCTTTTGTAATGATATTTGGTACAGGTAATTTTTTAACTACTTGTTCCATCGGAACATCTGCTACATCTTTTTCATTCAATTGAAATAGAGTGCCATTCCGTTTACAAATTTTGAGGAAAGTCACTCTCAATTCACCTTCTTCATCATCAACAGAACAGCAGATTGCTGCATAACTATATTCTGTATTCCTTGTTATATATTTTACCAATACATAATCACCACTGCTAAAAAGACTTCGTTGTGAATAACCGCTAACTCCAGGTGTTGATAGATCGCTATTCAATTTGGAACGGTAATCCATGTCATTCCCGTAAGTGGATAGTGGTATATCATCGTCTTCAGAGTCTGTAAATACGGTAGAAACATTTACACGTGTACCATGTTCAGCCACCATCTCTGTCTGATAATGAATAGATCCTAGCTTGAAATGATCGCATGCGTCAGCGTCGCAGAAACAACTTAGTGACTTCATTGTAAGATGATTGGGAATGTAAGCAGAGCCGGTCACCTGATGCACCAAGAGCGTCCCCTTAAAGGCGATCATTTGAGACGACTTGTCGTTAATCAAGGAATTCATCTTCTCCATATCACAGCCTTCAATCACCTTCACTTTTATACCTGGACATCTCTCGCGGATAACAGAAGCAAACTCCGTCAAGTATCACCTCCTGAAGCAATCACTTGATCAGCTGTTCGCTTGCATGTGGCCCCTATACCATCGGGTGCCCCCTTACCGTGTCCGACTTCATGAAAGTTCCAGGAATATTGCACAATATTAGGGTACATGTCTTGCAGTTTACAGCCCAATACAAAAAACATAGATTTGTTCCTATATTGCGTTACAGGACCATCGCTGAGAAAGTGAATCTTTTGAATGTTTGATGGCAGTGATGTCAGCACAGGTTTTAGGTGAGCCCAAATTGCTCCGGCGTTATGAGACAAATTAGAAGACATAGTGCAGTGTGAAGTCGTAGAGTCTCTCAAGTAAACAACCACAGTATGTAATGAAATTTGGGTCCGCGAACCGCCAAAATGAAAACTTTGTATTTCCTTGTTGTATTTGGTACAAAAGTTTTCTGAAAAATCCATATGCACCACGACTTCGTTTTCAGACAAAGATTCTTTCAGTTGCTTAATGACATTATACTGGTGTACTATATTAAAAGAATGCCGGAAAAATTTAGCCATGTCATTTTCAATTTTTTTTATGAGATTTGCAGGTAAGATTTCCTGTGTTTCTTTTTTACACTTCATTACAAATCGTTCTTTCTTTGTTTTCAGATCAAATATGGACTCTTTTTTACTCACCCACTGTTGCATTGAGATCGGTTTTGAGTTATCGAATTGTGCATAAGTCAACTTTTTTAAGGAACACTCATCACATGTTCTCTCAAGGCATTTTTCAGAATATCGATTGCAACAAAGCATTTTCAACATACTTTGATGATTATTCACTGTTGTCAGAATATGTGCCTTTTTTAGAGCACCAAGTTGAAGGTCCATGTTTTCGTGGACCGTGCAAGCACAAGTATCACGGTTTGATAGTTTAGGGGGAACCACCCAAAATGGTCGGAGTCGGGTAAATAGGGAATAGCCCATTTTAAATGGAATGGTTTTCAAGAACTTCTCATGCAGATTTTTCATAGTGTCCTGTAGATATCTTTTCTGTTTTTTAATTTGTTTACGAGTCACAAATTCTTTCTTGCCTGCTGCTTGACGGCTGTTAGAATCATCTTCTAAAATTGCTGAACTAGACATTGCACTTTAACTTTGACGTTTTTTTTTTTTGGCTGATTATATCCTGCTTTTTTAAAAGTCACTGCTTTGTTTGGTATTCTCCATAATTTGTATTTATCTACCACATTTCCGGATATAGCTTGTTTGAACTTTCTTTTATCTTCATGACTCTTTATTTTAGTGTAGTTTTCCTCTAATTGAATTTTGATAACTTCTCCGAAAAGGGCTTTCTTCACTAATTCCTTCTTTTTAGTTATATCTTCGCTCATTTCTTCAATTCTGGTTTTTGGAGTTTTTTCCACAGATTTTACAACTTTTTTCAACTGCCTTTTGACTCTTCTATATTTTTGACGCCTGATTGTTCAGTTTAGTTTTGAAACCATTGCTTTCATCTCTTTCAATTGCTTATTTCTAAACTTTCTCTGTCTTTCACTTCTCCTTTTTGTTTCATTTGCTCTTCGATCTTCGTTCACAATGGATCGTATTAGTTCACCAACTATTGGTTGTGCTTCATCGTCAGTAGTTGAAGGAGTATTCTGGCGTACAAAATTATCAGTATTATTTTTCAAAAGTTGTTTTTGTTGCCTGTACTTTGATGAATATTTTTTCCATTCGTTTCTAGTTAATCGTTGCTCTCGTGGCGTCATGTCTTTAATATTTTTTCTTTGTCCATTTTCTTTCTTTTTTAAGTATTGCAACCTTTGTTTCTCTTTGTATTCAGCTAATTTAATGGGGTCGTTTTTTATTCTAGCTAAGCGAGCCTTTTCGGCTTCTCTTTTCTTTTTCAATATATCTTCTCTATCCTTAGACCTGTTTTGTTTTTTTTAGGAGTCATGATGTTTTGAACTGAAATAAGTAAAAAAAATGCTTAGACACGCTCAAAAAGTCAGTACCCTGGAAACACGTCAGTCCTTTGGCGCAATATCAGACAACGGACTGACGCCAACGGACTGACGAAACAAACATGAATTTGAGGTTATCTTTAGAACTAACGTTTATTTTGATGTTTTCGAATATCAAGAAGCTACATTTCAACAAATCAAAGTTAACTATGTATAAATTAAAATATAACACAGATTTACAAGGAAATAGCGACTCACCATAGGACTGAAATTTTGTCTGGATCGGCACGTATTCACACGACAAACACAACTCTAGCACTGGCACAGTAATGGCGGCCGAACAATGGCGCGGTCTGCAGATAACTTCAGTACCAACCTTGAAATTTAACGCGGATTTGAATTTGAGTCGCCGGTATTTAGCGGGGAATTCAGATTCGAACAACACACAACGGACTGACGAATAAAACTGAACACAAAGTTTATTATTATTTTTACAACAACGGTGAGAATGATAAATTATGAATGTTGTGATTATATAATATTAAATACATTACAGATTATAGTGAAATATTAAGTTTCATTGTATTAAAGGTAATATTCAATACACAGCTATTTGATTGCGCGCTTTTGAGGTTGTGACACGCCAAAGTACTGACTTTTTGAGAATATATTGTGAAGTTTTACAAATTTGTATTAAAAATGAATAGCTGAAATTGGGTGACCAAATAAAAGGCTTTTAATTGTTTTAAAATTAATCATAAAATATAAACAAAATATAATTATACATCGTTTTATTGACTGATGACATTGAGTTACCCATTTTTTGTAGAAACACCCATATATATATATATATAGGTTTCCGAAGTCATGATTATTATGAATATTGAAAGTTAGTGTTGAAACGGGTCTAGAAATTTATTTCGGCTCCCATTTTGGAGCCATTTAAAAAAAAAAGGGGAAAAAAATATTTAAATATAAGTTATTGATAAGAGCAAAAGAGAGAAGTGATTTCCAACAAAGGTCTCAATCTGCCTACTCCTCAGGTGTTGTCACTTAGGAAATGAATTGATTTCCAACCGAGGTCAATCTGCCTACTCCTAGGTTGTAGTCACTTAGGTGGGGTTTGGGATTTGGTAACTCGACACCGGTGTCTCAATCTGCCTACTCCCCAGGTTTCGCCACTAGCTTCCTCTAAGGTCTCTCAATTTGCCTATTCCTTCGAGGAAACTGAGGATCAGAGGGTGGATTTGGAGTATTCAACCTAGGTGAATTCAGTGGAGCGGAATTTTGGGCACGGCTTGGTTTGGCAGTAAGCCGGGAAACTAGATGTTTCCAAGTATTGGGTATTCTGCGTCCATCATCGCGTTTGTTGAGGCAGTTCGTGCGCTTCTCGTTCTCAAGGGCTTCCCGAATGACCCTCGCTTGCAGTGTTATCTCGGTGGCAATGGTCGGTACCCATTCTGTGGCCTGTCTCTTCATAGTGCTTGGAGATTGCCGAAGAAGTTTCTAAGTTTCGGACAGCAAGTTGTTCGTTAACTCAACTGGTTACTCGCCTGTTAGTTTGTCCTATATATGTCCTAGGGCATTCGGAATATAGTATTTCATATATTCCTTGAGACTCATTAGCTATGTTATCTTTAGGAGACCTGAGAAAATCAAAGATTCTATTATTTGCTGTGAAAATTGTTTTAATGTCGCGATTCCCTAAGATTCTGCCAATTTTGATATAATAAAATTCTAGACGCAGTCAACCCTAACTTTCAATTTTCATATATTCATATATATGTTGAAATAATCTCATTTGTTCAATGTTTTTTCATTGTTATGACCTCTATGTCGGAATTCCGACTTATAAATCGGAATTTTGAAATACAAGTCGGAATTCCAATTTTCAAGTCGGAATTGTAAAATAAAAAAAAGTGTGGCACTTCTACGCCTTCGTAGAAATCAACTTCCTGACCAACCTATAATATTTGAAATAATTATTTAAATATAAAAATTAGGATGCCACGTTTTTAATACCAAGTAAAAATTTGTGATTGTGAATTTATAATAATTATGAAAATACTTGTAAGATTTAAAACCAAAAACGTGGGGCGCATGCAATTAATGCATTAATAGTTCACCAAGGTCACTAACAATTTTATTTCACTGCAGATGATATGAATTGTGTTGAGTTTTTTCAACGAAAGTCATACCCTACAAACCTTATTATTATTAATTGCATGCACCCCACGTTTTTCGTTTTGAATCTAAGTATTTTCATGGCTATTCAAAACTTCATTAATTTTTCACAATTGTTTTCCTGTTTCTCTCTGTCTGTTACACATTTAATTATTCAGTCTGAACCCTGTTGCCAAATTTGTACCGAAAAACAAACAAACAGACGAGAAATCTAGTATGTATTGCCATTGTCATTCAATTCTGAGCTACGTTTAAAGTTTCAATCCTCCAGCTCATCGGGAAGTTAGTTTGAAATCGTTTGCAAAAGTTGTACCGAACAGATAGACAGACAAGAAGACAGACAAACAAACAAGAAGACAGGCAAAAAAACCTTCATTGTCATCCAGTTCTGGGGAATTTTAAAATCGATTGCAAAATTTGTACCGAACAGACAGACAGAGAGACAGACAGGAAAGCGAGTTGATATTGCATTGTCGTCCAGTTCTGAGCTATTTCCATAGTTTCAAGTCTCTAGCTCATCATGACGTTAGTTTAGAATCGATTTCAATATTTTTACGGAACAGACAGACTTAAAAGTGAGTTAATATTACATTGACATCCAGCTCTGAGCTATGTTTGAAGTTTCAAGTCTCTAACTCATCAGGAAGTTAGTTTAGAATCGATTGCAAAATCTGTACCGAACAGATAGACAGACAAACAGGCACACAAGAAAGCGAGTTAATATTGCATTGTCATCTTGTTTTGAGCTATGTTCAATGTTTCAAGTGTTTTACTCATCGGAAGTTAGTTTGAAATCGATTGCAAAATGTGTACCGTACCGACAGACAGACAAGAAGGCAGTCAAGGAAGCGAGTCAATACAAGGAAGCGAGTTAATACTTAAATTTAAAATTGGTTTAAAACCGACTGCAAATTTGTACCCTACAGACAAGACGACAGACAAACAGACAGACAGGGAAGCGAGTTAATATTGCCTTGTCATTCAGTTTTGACTATGTTTAATGGTTCAAGTCTCTAACTCATCGAGGAGTTAGTTTAAAATCGATTGCAAAATTTGTACCGAACAGACAGAGAGGCAAGAAGACAGACAAAGGGATAGACAAGGAAGCAAATTACTTAATATGGCATTGTCCTCTAGTTTTGAGATATATTTAAATTTTCCTATCTCTAGCTCATCGGGATGTTAGTTTGAAATCGACTGTGAATTTGTACCAAACAGACAAGAAGACAGACAGACAAGAAAGCAAGTTAATATTGCAGTGTCAGTCAGTTCCGAGGTATGTTTGAAGTTTCAAGTCTCTAGATCATCGGGAAGTTATTTTAAAATTGATTGCACAAACAGAGAAACATGAAAGCGTCATTCAAACATGAAAGCGAGTTAATAGAAAACATGGTTAAAAATCGGATATAACAATGGTTGATTAGGTTTACTTCTTTCTATCTACACTTTCGATGAATAGTAGATACCGCCATCTTCTGTTCAGAACGGTAATCAGTTTTAGACGATTTTACAGACTTCATTCGATCGATAAGTTTCATATTGCCGCCATCTCTTGGAGAATTATTAGGTACACTGGGACCACACAGAAAACTGTTAACGTTCGTTTATTGATTTTTCGAACAGGTGGGTATATGTAGTCATCCTGAAAATAATTGATACTATTATAAAATAATACTCTATTGAATAATCGGTGGAGTGATCGGCAAGAACAACTGTAAGATTAGTTCATTCATTCCAGAAAAAGATATTACATCCATCAAAACATTATATGAATGAAATACTTGGAAAGAAATGAAAATATAAAATCTGAGAAATTCTTGTTGATTTGTATTTTTCAATAAATTTCATTTGTCACAGTTAACTATGTTGAAAAAGGGAACATTCTCAATTCAATATTAAACAGACATATTTTTAAGAAAATTGAATATTCCACATTAAAAAATGAAGTAATTGTTTGTGAATATCTAACAGAAAACAACTTATTCCCTAGCTGAAGCCACGCTGGACATTGAACTACATCTGATAGATATTTTGAAAGGACCCAAACTCAAAAGAAAAAATCTGAAAGTACAAATTTGCATTTTCATTCACATTGTTATTTGATTTTCTATCACAGTCTTGATTCAGATCTATAGATGAATGGGACATAGGAATATTAACCAGATATCATTTGCACCAATGATGCAAGAGTGGCATCGCATTCAATAGGCCTTCAATATATTTCTGTCGACGAAAATTTATTTCACGTGTCCAGGATCATCAGGAAGACCGGAAGAATCGGAAAACAAATTTTCTAGAAGCAATATCTCTTTGCTAAGATGAAAAAAATGTAGAAACATTTCTTTCGTAGTGGCACTTTGAAATCGGTATTTTTTTGACATTATAACCTGTGATGGGGTATCATAGATTGATTTGTTTGAAAATATGGAGAGGATGTCCATAAAATGCACTTTTATTATATATTTGACAAAATTAACGCCCTTCATGAATTTGATACTGCAATAATTGCAAAAAAGTACCTTTCTTATTCGTTATTTACAATACTTAATGTAAGATTGGTACAATTATTAAAAACAAGTTTTGAGGAACTAGAATCCGTGTTTTAAGGGATAAGTTAACATTATTTACATGTTCTATATTTGATGTCGATGGAAGGTCTGACAACTTATTGATCGATCCCAAATTTTTGGCTACGTTATTTCGATTATTTATGGACTTCTCGATGTAACAACCCCCAGCTACTGTCGTAGAGTGCCAGCCACCATGACTTTTTAATGTCGTTATATCTTCGCCACAACTAAGTGTGGATTCATGCAGCACAAAATAACAATTATCGAATAAGAAATAACAATTATCAATGAACAAGAATTGAAATGTAGCATTCATGCACTCAAAATAACAATTAAGAAATAAAAAGTAAGCATGCGCACAAGACGGAGATCCGAGGCATTTAAATTAGGTAATCCTACTTTTTCGAAATTCCATGTCCCCTCGATAATAAGAAATAAGTGAAAATTCAGAATGTCCAATAAACAATATGAAACAAAAACAATACCTCAAATATTAGAAAAAGTGAGGTTATTTTCATCATTGGTTTGACCAATCCGCGGTCATCTGCGTACTAGTTGCGCACTAGAAGAAAATTTCGTTGGAATAATGTAAAAAGATAAAAGTTGGCCAACTCCTACATGTTATTTCTTAAATGATAATTGTTATTTGTCTGCATGAACATAGTCATTGAAAACTATAGAGTTCAACTTATATTGCTAACTGTTATTTCTTATTTGTTATTTGATAATTGTTATTTTGTGCTGCATGAATCCACACTAAGATTGTATTCGAAAATCGGCGGAAACAGTGGCCGGTATATAACTCAGCATTTGAAAGTTTTAAATATGAAGCCCTTGACTATCCCATATTTCCTAATTTATTGATACCCATTTTTCGGACAGTGTATTTATATTTTTGATAATTCAGGAAAAAACAAGCATCGTTGATATTACTTGGTCGCAGATTCCATTTTTTTTACAATGTTGGGATATTCTCCAGTTATAGACATTTTTCGAGTGTTCGGGATGTGAACCAAAATTGGGGCAACTAATTCAAAAAAATCGTGAATTTTATTTTTTATATCTCATCTCTCCCGCTAGCACTCATAATTCACATGATTATATAATCTGCATTAAAAAAATATACCTAAACAATTATTAATTAATTAATTCAAACTAGATCTATTGTTCAACACGTTAAAACTTGCCTAAGTATCAATGTGATTGAGGCTAGAAGCATGAAAAAAGTTACCACTTATTTTAACATTTTTTATTTTATCTATACTAATATTATAAAGAGGTAAAAAAAATTGTTTGTATGTAGGGGGTAATCTCCGGAACTACTGAACTGATTTTGAAAATGGTTGCACTAATACAAAGCTAAACTATCCCTGAGTAACATAGCTGAGATACATTTTCATAAAAATAAGTTGTCAGTTTGAAATCTCAATATTTGTTGATTAATTCGGAAGAAAAATTATATATGTTGTTTGTTCGAGCATCACGCAAAAACTACTGAACCGATTCCGATGGAACTTTTTATGTTTGAGAGCTTATGATTAGACCTAAAAACTGATGTATTCCATGTCGCTAGCATGACATATGAAATATGTTACAATTGTTTGTTTGTTTGTATGTGGGAGGTAATTTCCGGAGGTACTAATACAAAGCTGAAGAGTTCCCACTGTGCAACCTAGATCAATTATTACCTTATGATTATTGTGCCCATAATGTCTCAATGACCATTTTAGAGTCGTTATGTCCACCAACATAACAAAATCGCAGATACGTTATATAAAAATCGAATCTGATACGTTATCTGAAACTCTTCTGTTACAGCAGAAGCACTTATATAGGAGTATGTGTAATGGAATCGTTACACAACAAGTCTTTTTTTACATCACTTGAAACTACTTTCTCACGGGAAAAGTACTTTCTCAAAGAGTAACTAACAACTGAGCTGTTATGTCTCAAGTCTCTTTATTTTAATAATAATAATAATATAATAATAATAATAATTTTATTTCCTTAAGACAGATACAAACCATATGGAAAAAGTCAGTTGCTTACATTCAAAATGTTTATATATCTACACACGTAAATTTTAAATAAAATAATACTAAAAAGATAAAATTGATTTCACAGCAGACTGCTACGACAAATATTCATCCAGTCTATAAAAACACTGTTCTGTCAAAAAGGATTTCAACTTATGTTTGAATGATTGTTTTGTGAAGCATTTTTTCACATTTGAAAGAAGAGCATTGTATTTTCTAGGAGCCATATGACTGGGAGATTGGTGAGTTATTTTGAATTTTCCAAATGGAATTGAAAAATCATTCTTTTGTCTCGTGTTGAAATTATGATTTTGTTTGTTCCTCACATATATTTCATAATTATTGTCAAATACTAGCATACTCATCTCTGATATGACTAGACATGGCAATGTTGATAACAAATGAAACTTTATTCAGAATTAAAAAATACTCAAGCAAAGTTTTAAATATAAAATAATATCAAGATGAAAATCTTGATTGAAGCCCGGGACTCGAAGTGATGGCGCATTTGCTGTTTCAGTTGGAGAAAAACCCGGAAAAACCCACAACACCATCAGAAATCAGATCATCAACTTTCTCATAGAAAAGGACACATGCTCCCTGGGAGCTGAGAGGATCAATCTTGGAAAATACACGGCAGTCATCGAAGAGGTGCCAACAATTAGAGTAAGGGTGTTTGCAATATGCAGTATAGTTAATGTTAATGTTAATATTTTCAGTTTTTTAAATATATCTCTGCATGAATCAGTCTGTGAAAGCCCCGTCATTGCTCGTAAAATTCGGTATTGTGCAACGAAGATATCTTCGTTTTGGTTTCTTTTGGATGTATTAAGTACATCATAAATATGCTATTGATGGATTATTTACAATTCAAGTCATCAGAGCTTTCCTAAGAAAATTCATAAAATATTTGAAAATACACTATCGAGCATAAAGTTTGACAAATGATATATCCATTTGTGCCTGAGCTTTACGTGCTCTGTCTTCAGTCGATTTTATATTACTATAAATTATAGTCAGTTGAAAATGACAAGACATATATTATTTGAATGTATGAATAAAAAATCAATTGAATGATTACGTACAGTGTTTAATAGTTTATATATATTCAGGTAATTATTGATACAAATTATGTGATTCAGTTGAATCCATATGTTAAATAGGGATGATACAACAAAAATGTGCATATATGCGGCATACATCATTTAAGTAAACTCGAATTTGGATTTTAAAAAATATATATTAAAACATAGAACATCAAACAAAAAATAAACAAAAATATACATTCCTCTGTAAAAATAAACTATATAAATAATCATTATTTACTGAAATCTCGGAACTTGAAACTTTTAAAATCCAAGTAGGGTACGTTTGATCCTGAACTTTCAGTTTTCATTACGATGACAGCCTCGATTTTTGGTTTCCCTTAATAGTCATGGTTTTGCATCTCGTAACCATTCCATGGCTATTTTATCGAATAAACAATCCGAAAATGTTGGGGCAACTTTCCGTACTGCACCTAAAAAAATATGTATTGAAATATTTTATTAACAATGCTGTCAGAAGTATGTCTCATTACTTCGCATAAGTCTGATAAAATCATTATCAGTTGCTTTTTTGAGTATTGGCCATAGGGTATTTCCAGATGCTACAATAAAATACAGGAATGCCTAAGTGTTCATGATGTATTTGCTTGTGTCGATCCTATATATCATGTTGAAGTTGTGATACAATTCAAATGCATTACCTTATTGTCCATGATGATATGGACATCCCAGAGACCATGAATATATCTCTATCTAATCGTCTTAAGGATATTTCCTGTTGATTCTTGGAATAAGGGTGCAAATTTTTTGGCAAAACTCATGCCACAAACAAATCAAACTATCATATTGCGATTTTATTATTCACCCGTCTAGTAGGAAATAATATGCTGTGATACATAACTTTTTTCACATGTTGATTTTCTTGTAGATAGGTGATAAATACCATCAATAATTTGATCACTCAAAAAAACTCACTAAATAGTATAAAACCGGCACGACTAGAGGTCGATAAACGATTACTGAAATACCGTCACTTATTTGAGGTTGACCGCAGAGCAGACAAAGACAAAACACAAGACCATATGAGAACGCGTTTACTCACAGAGCATGTCAATAACAGGAAACAGATCGCTAACCATCGCAATATTACGTCTCCATAACTTATAAATTAAGTTTTCTCAGAAACGTCATCACGGGTACAAGAATTAAACGTTAATAAACCTCCTGGTTATGTTTCTTGCTCAGTGTGTGTGAGTACCATAGGCTGAAATTCTTCTTCTTGATTTTATGGCTCTTGATGCATTCGGCCAGATCACTTCTTGGGGCTGTAATTCATTTCGATAAAAATTAGTTTTCAGTTCGAAACGGCATAAGGTAACGGAAAACGGGATAACGGAATAAAATGATAATGAGATAACGGAAAACGGGAAAACGAGATAATGGGAAACGCGATAACGAAAAACGCCATAACGGGAAACGCGATAACGGAATTACGGAAAACGGGATAACGAAAAGCTGGCAAATACAGGCATAAGCTAGATGAACCAACGCAAAGAAAAACACAGGCAGAATACAAATACCATGCGGACGAAGTCGCGGGTACCAGCTACCAGCTTGCCGGGACAGAGAAATCAGAAAACGATGACCATTGTAAAAATACTTTGAGATAAGTTTCGATTTTCCCAATATCCGTTACAACTGAGGGAATTGTTTGAAGGTATACTATTATTTTGTCATCCCTCTGAACGACTCAAACTGTGGGCTACGTTAAAAGACGATCTATGAGAAGATATTAGACACAGTATTCGATAACAAAATCAGGATTTCACTTTGCCTTTCAATTATGACATGTACAATGAGTAGAAAACAAACTTTCAGAAGTGAACGACAGAAACTTAAGCAATTTTGGTTTACATTCCCCTAACCGATTACGTTATAATGCAGTGGACACGATACTATCAGATACTTATTATATTAATGAGATATCAGTTTTTGTCAATGAAAATTCACCAAAGCCAGTCAAAGATCAAAAGTGAGCTTATAACGCAATAATTACTAGTGTAGAACATAACATAGGTGAATTATTTTCTTTGGACGCCTCAGGGCAAACATTTCTCGCAAATTTGATATTGGCAAAACTGGGAAAATCTGGAAAAATAGCACTGGCAGTCGCCTCTTCTGGAATTGCCGCAACTATATTACATGATGGGAAAACTGCGCACTCCACCTTTGAATTACCACCAACTGTATCTTTGGAGCAATAATCGGTATGTTCTGTACGTAAAAATGGACCGCTTGGAAAATTGTCACAAGATACATCATGAGTTATCTGGAATGAATGTACTATAAGTCACAGAGCACATGTTGAAGCAGTGAATCGAACGCTAAATGATTCCAGAAATTCAAGTGTCGTCATGGGTGGGGTAACTTTTGTTTTTGCTGGTGATTTTTACAAACACTTCCTTCCATTACGAAAGGAACACGTGCATATATTATTAAATCATCTCTGTTATGGGGTTCAATTCAAACACTCAATTTGCGGACCAATATGCGAGAGCCCATTTATATAACAATAGTCATATGTTTATTAGAAATAGTAATAGTAACAAGTATTACATTCAAGTAGATATAAAAACATCTGAATATCCCCCTAAAACCATTCGGTTGTAGGGGTTTAAACAACAATAACAATGTCGATTTCCCACAGAAACTTGGAGAAGGGAAACACGTTCTCCAAGCATTAATGATTGGAGTACTGAAATCGACCTGGACAATAGATTAGGTGGCCTAGTTTATCGTCTCGAACATCTCATAGATGGAATATATCCTGGTATTGAAACAGTCAGCAAAATTGAAGGCACAGTACACTACCCACAATAATTTTTGAATTCCTTGAATCTTTCTGGCCGGCCACCACACGACCTGATGTTAAAGATCATTCTGTTAAGAAATTCAAGCCCACCTAATATGTTTAATGGCACAAGACTATTATCTCGCAGACAAATTAATTGCAGCAACCATTCTCACCGGGCCAGCAGCCGGACAACTATGGAAATATTGTCTTAATTTTGTATCACCTATAGAACATTCCGCGTATTCCGATGATACTATATCTTTCAAGCAATTGCAGTTTCTGCTGAAAGTGTCATTTGCAGTCACGATTTAAATAAGTCCCAGGAACAAACATTTTCGCTGGTAGGTATAGATTTGAGAAAGGAGTGCTTTTGCCATGGACTATTGCATGGTGCTTATCTCGAGTGGGATCTCCCGAAAACCAATATATTTTGCTACCAGAAAATAATAGAACATTGAACATAGTTAACAGGGGAGGCTTGATGCGATGTTCTTATAATTTTCCTGGCCAAGTTCGTTATTAACATTAACATTAAAAAATCTCACCCTAGACCCAGTTGAATGCGTTCAGATGTTACGAAGTTTGTTCCATATTGTTTTATGGTAAAACTATTATAAAATAAAAAAAATTAATTTTGACTTTTCATTTATTGATATTTCCTGACTGATACTATACTATTATACTTATGCATGGAAATTTTGTTTATTTAATTTTTTTGGTTCTGATCGCGGCTTCACATGCATTGTACCCTCTATTTTCCCAGATTATATTTTTCTATATATTTGCCAAATTTCATCACAATCCGGTCGGTAGTTTCAGCGTTCAGTGGTAACAAACACATCTTCACATCCATTCTGTGACCTTCATAATATTAGTGTGATGTGATAGATATGTTTCGGGGTAACAAAGCCATACGAGTAAACTTTCGTGCAAGCTTCAAGCGGAGAGATACTTACGTAGTTAGGTTGTACATTTAACTTTTATTTTTCTATCCATGCGAAGCCGGGACAGGCCAGCTAGGAAAATATAAAATTATTATTAAACATACTTTTGCTAAAAGGTAGACGTTGTCTGGGGCTTTTTTGATAAATAAATTAATCTCCTTCGTTGTGAAAACTTTAGATTTTTTTGATTATTGATTCTAAGCGTCGTTTTCAACATACTGTGCCCATAAAGTGGAAGATTTAAAATTATTTGATATATTTCCAAAGTGAGCCATCAGCTTCTCTGAACGAGAACTAGTTTTCTGTTCTTTGGACCAGTTCATGAATAGGGTATGAGCAATTGTGTATTTTCCTTTAGATTTTTCAGACACCAAATGTAATGAAGCGTTATTTGCTGCCTTCATAACACTTGGCGGTGTTGAACTTGTTCCACTGACATTTTTCCTTGATTATCTAACTGTTAAATACCTTTTCCGGCGACCTCGTATTAACCATTCTGTTGAATCTTCACGAAATCGATCGTTAATGACCCCTATTAATCTTCAATTTAGCTTTCAATTAATGATTGTGATATTTGCGACCAAACATACACCGAAATCGACTATTAATAACCTATAAATGGTCGATTTCTCCATTAATGTATCATTGTGGTATAGGCAACTAAACATACACGAATTCGAATATCATTCAAATTCCAAATCATATTACCTTTCCGCTGTTAATTTTATGTATTTTCAAATCCAAATATTGTAAGTTTCCTCATAGTTGAAGGAAATGGATATGAAAAGTTTCACGTTGACCCCAGGAACGAGGTCTCCGGAATTTTTTTGTGATCAACTCCTATATCAAAATGGCGATTAATGATCTCGATCATTAATCGCCACCATTAATAAAATAGTTGATTAAATAACTATTAAACGTTCCTTCAACGAAATAATTTGAATTGTCATTTGTTTGTGTTTGTATTGTGCATGGTTACGGTGATTTTTGTTCGTCTACCCCACCTTTGTCATTGCGACGAAAATATATACGTGCGTTTTTTAAATATTGTGCATTAGTTGCTAGGAGTATTACAATGTTCTACATTTACAAATTATTATTGAATATACAGGGTGTCTCGGGACATCCTCTCTTCCTTTCGGGGATGTATATATGTATATGTAATATATGTATACCGCGTGTCCACGGAAGGTGGCTCGCCCCTATAACTTTTTTGTTTTCAGAGAGAATGGAATGAAATTTGAATGATCTGTTTAATGCATAAAACTGCATTTTTTGACAAGTAACTCAACTTCATGCTAATTCCGGATTCACCGGAAGTGACAAAAACTTTGGATTTTTAAATGGGACACCTGGTATATTTTCAGTTTTTTTGTCTCTATATTACATTTAGAATACAACCATATATCATTTGTTACTGTCTGTAACCGTTTTTTTATTTTATTTTTCGAAATAAATTTTAATTTCAGAGGGCTATGGATACGTTCAAATAAATAATTTCAGTCCTAAAATGTTTGTAAAAATACAACTTTACTGTTTTTGATAAAAATGTTTCAGCTATGTGACGTTTGATTTCAACATTTTTGTTACTATTTTTTTCAAATGACAATGGTGGCTCGTTGGGTTAACAAAAAGAGCATTTTATAACGATTAATTTGCTAACGCACTATATTAGGTTGTGAGAAAACTTTCGCTAAAAAACTGAAAATACCATAACGTTAGAACTTTTCTAAGGTGAAGCACCTGTAGAAAATGAAATAATTATATTTACCTATTTACTTATCTTTGGGGTTCCAGATGTTCAAAGTGACCTCCATCTTGTTGCTGGCAAAGGCGAACTTTTCTTTTTGTTGCTCTTACAATGTTTCTCAACTGTCTTGGTGTATGTAATTCTATGAATAGCTGCCCTTACTTTGTCTTTAATTCATGTCGTGTGGAAGGAGGTACATCACAAACCTCGTTTTAAATAGATCCCCATCAAAAAAAATCTAGGGGCGTAAGGTCGGGTAACCTGAACAGTTTTTTAAAAAGGAACAAATAAAAGTATAAATTGAAAACAACCCTATTTTACATCGCCGACCACCTAACTGGACCCATATTTCCAATCCAGTTTTCGTTGTATGTTTCATGCAGATATTCCGTAACTACCCTCAGGTTGTGTGGTGGAGCACCATCTTGTTGATAAAATAATCCAAATCGATTTATTAATGGAACTTCGTCCAAGAAAAGCTCAATTTCCTGCGTGAGGAAACTTAGATATCTAGACCTTATCAGGACATCGTCAAAAGTTATAGAGCCTAAAATTCTGTCCCCTAATATCCCAACCCAACAATTGAAACCAAACCGTTCTCGGAAATTTCCTTCCTCCATCAAGTGTAAATTGGCATCGGACCAATATTATTTTTGTTGAAATGTCCCAAATTAGTGAAACGGCTATTGTCAGTACCTATACATAATTTTATATGGAAATGTATCATCCTCCAAATATTTTCCAAAGAACCAATTGCAATACTCAAGTCTCCTTGCATTATCGTTTTTGTACAGGTAGTTGATATTTAAATGAATGATATTTATGTTTCTTCAAAATGTTAGCTGCAGGAGACTTCGAAATGTCACATTCGCTTGCGATCTCCCTGAGTGACGTATTAATATTTACTTGAACGTATGCCAGAACATCTATTTCTTTTTCTTCACTCACAACAAACGAATCGTTCTCATCATTATCAGGCTCATTTAGCATTTTTTTTAACCAGTTTTGGAAAATAGTGCTGGGTCGGGTGACGCCGATCAGGATATCTCTGTGCGTAGAGACGTGCAGCATCGGTTGAATTTTGCCTACACGCTCCAAAAACTAATAACATATCAACTTTTTCAGTTCTTGTATAAATATTATTATTTTCCATGATTTTCAAACAATAACTACCTAATTGACTTTGTAAAAGAGATGTAAAATAATGTGTCGACACGTCAATTTAATGATTTTGTTTCAGTTGTGTTGGTTACAGGCTACTCGATGATTTTGAATCTTATTTTAATCCCAATAAGATTCTTCATTTAATGAAAGTTCTAACGTTATATTTTAGTTTTTTATCGAAAGTTTTCTTACAACCTAATAGAGTGCGGTATCAAATTAATCGTAATAAAATGCTCGTTTTTTCTAACCCGACGAGCCACCATGTTGCCATTTCAAAAAAATTGTAATACAATTTTTAAAATCAAACGTCACATAGCTGAAACATTTTGATCGAAAACAGTAAAGTTGTTTTTCTACAAACATTTTAGGACTGAAATTAGTTTTTTGAACGTATCCATAGCCCTCTAGAATAAACATTTATTTCGGAGAAAATATAAAAAAAAGGGTTACAAACAGTAACAAATGATACATGGTTGTATTCTAAATGTCATATGGAGACAGAAAAACTGAAAATATACTAGGTGTCCCATTCAGAAATCGAAAGTTTATGTCACTTCCGGCGAATCCGGAATTTGCATGAAGTTGAGTTACTCGTCAAAAGATGCAATTTAATGCATTATACAGATCCTCCAAATTTCATTCAATTATCTCCGAAAACAAAAAAGTTATAGGAGCGAGCCACTTTCCGTGGACACCCGGTATAAAGGATCAAAATATCACTAGTACTTCATATCACTTTTTTCCCAAAATCCTTCGTTACGAAATTACGTACCCTCGAAGTTTCAAAATGAAAAATGTTTTTCTAATGATTATTGAAAATCAATAAAATTTTGGTAATTGACGGAGCAAATGGATTCCTTCGATGAGATTTCATGCAAGAATCAGTTGGTTTGCTACCAAGTCAGGAACGGACTGCCCCGATGGTCCAAACCCTAAAACTTTGAAATGATTGAGATTTTTCAATATTTTCCAACAAAACAAGGTTTCCTGGACAATTTTCTGAATTGCAGTACTCGTGTGTAAAGTCGATCAGAGCAACGATTTTGATAAAAATCCACTTTTAGTCGACGACATCCAACCTGATACGTCCATCATTATTTGAAAAGATTTATTTTTGTTGACAATATAAATGAAATGTAAAATATTTATTACAAATTTTAATAATGCAAACACTTTTACTTAACAAAATGTATAGCGTAAATATAAATCGCAAGTGTGTGAAGACACCAACTCTGTACTGGAAATAGCATTCCAGGATTGTTTCGTATGGCTTCACAATGTAAAAGTATTACATTCAACAATTCATCTGTTGTGTAAATAGGTGTAGCGTGGAGAAGGCTTTTGAGATGCCCCTATGGAAAAAACTCCTATGGATTCAAATCCGGGAAACATGCTGGCTCTCATAATAATCCATCTATTGGGAAAAATATGGTTCATGTGGTCACGCATAATCAAATTAAAATTAAGAGAAGCGCTATCACGCATGAGCCATATATCTAGTCGTGTTTGCAATGGAACATATTCCAATAGTATGTACAACTAATGGTGCTATAAGATGGTTTCCTATTGGTGTTCAATTTGCAATATAGGATGGGGATTTACTTCGGCCCATATGTGGAAATTGTGAGAGTTGATAATTTCATCTCTACTGAAACCTGCTTCATCAGTGAATAAAACTCGTTTGATGAAAGTTATATTCGCTATTTTTTATACATAAACCAATTGGAATATTTCAGTCGTGCTGAAGAATCTTGAGGTATAATGGCATGAACCTTCTGGATATGATATGGGCGGAGCAGTTGCTCTCTAATGATTATGTGAATACTGGTTTTGGATGTAACTGATCTGATAGATTTCTAATGCTCATGGAAGGATCATCAGCGAAAGCTTCCAAGATGTATTCATTTATAACAACGGTACGTACAGTCCTACGAGGGCCATCACCACCTTGTTCTGGCAAAAATGTTCCTATAATATCGAAAAAAAATCGACTGAACATTCTCAAATTAATTATCCATTGGACGTACCTCTTGCAGATTGGGAGAATGCTCGGAATAAAGACGGCGGGACTCTGTAGCATTACAGAATGCTTTTCCATAAAATACTTGTATATCTGCATATTTGTTGAAAGTGCACTTCTCGGCCATTTACAAAAACCTCTACAATTTCCAAAAGGAGCAATAGCGTCTGTGGATATATATGAGCAATGGAAAAATGGTGGCATTTCAGATGATTTTTTAATTATAGAAAAAAACTGCCTCCGAGCAGGATTTGAACCTGCATCCTTCAGATCTCTAGTCATATGCTCTACCAACTGAGCTATCGAAGACACAAGGTTCCATCTGCGCCTCGAATATCGCTTTTTCCTGGAATTTAATGTTGGTATGTTGTTGGGATGGATTAATGAGGTAGAAAGGGTCTCATGTACTATCAGTGGCCATCAAGCTAATTTTTACCGATCATCCTAACGTCGCCGTCGAATGACGGTTTCAGTCAAGTTTCGGGCGTTCGATCTCCGACCACTGAACAAGATTGCCAAATATATGCAAATTATAGTGCATGAAATCCTTTCTACCTCATTAATTCATCCCAAAAACAAACTAACTTTAAATTCTAGATAAAGCGATATCCGAAACGCAGATGTGAACCTTATGTCTTTGATAGCTGAGTTGGTAGAGCATAGGACTAGAGATCTAGAGCTCACGGGTTCGAATCCTGCTCGAAGACGGTTTTTTTTCTGTAATTTGAAAATTCGTCTAAAATGCTATTTCCCCTTTTCACAATTTATATTATTTACATATCAGAGACATTCATACCATGATCTATGTCTCTTGCACCATTGACTCCTTCGAGGCTTCGAGAGGAATTTTTTTTAGAAACTTAAAACGTTGTACTGCACTTTTATCTTGCCATATCTTTGGATTGTAAACTTCTTTGGCACTGGAAAACTGACTTTAAACGATGCAGAGAGATTGTCCTTTCTTGTCAACTTTACTCAAACATAAAATTTTATTAAAGGAGCAGATTTCTTAAGAAAAGTCGTCAATGAGTCGATAGTTTCGACATAATGAATAATCATAGTGGATTTATGTCAATCAATATAAGTAACCTTATGAATGTTGGAAAACGTTATGGTAGCCGCGATTATTTCATATAACTGAAAGAAATGGTATATTGTACCTTCAATTCAATGGTAATATAATAACTGAGAGAAATGGTTTATACCTCCATTCCAATGGTAATATGAATAAAAACGATGAGGTCACAATATACGTTGAAGATAAATATAAAAATGGCATTGTTAATTGCGAAATAATCAACATTGGGGAGATGAAAACAATAAATATTCCCAACAAAACGAATAAAACAAAAAATATTTCCAATACAGCCATTCATAAACCTCATGACGTAGCCATAAATGATTTCATAAAAAATATTCGGGATTCACAACGTAGTTAGGGTTGTGTGGTGGCAACTTCTATGATTTGTACTACAAAGTAACAAGGATAGCACCTATGGCGGTGATGCTAGGAGATAGTTTTTTTTATAATTTAAAAAATTCGTCTGAAATGCCACAAATCTTCCTTTACTCATCCTCTACAATGTCGATCAGTAAGTCTATTCTCAGTTAAACTTCTCAACATTCAAGCTGTGAAAAAGAATTTGAACCATTCAAATATTAAGTTTTATGAGATAACCACAGTTTATTAATCTGATAACAGACCAACACGAAACGTGATTATTCAAAATAAGTACTGAATTCGATATTCCATAATAGAGTAGCTCTTCAGTTGAAAAACACCATGAATCTACAGAATTTTATTTGAAAAAATATCTGCTTTCGAAATTGTGAATGAAACTTTCAAATGAGTACTGTATTTTTTGTTAAAGACTTTTTTACATCATGTTTCTAATATTTAAGATAATGAATGAAACTACATTTTTATCAAAAATCGTTGCTCCGATCGACTTCACACACAAGTACTTTTATTCAAAAAATTGTTCATTTTGTTGAAAAATATCAAAAATCTCAGTCATTTTGCAGTTTTGGGATGTGGACCATCGGAAACAGTCCGTTCCTGACTCTGTAACGAACCAATTGACTCATGAATGAAACCTCATCGAAGGAATTCACTTGAATTCACTTGATTCGTCACCAACATTTCAGTGACTTTCAATATTCACTTGAAAAGTTATAAAAGAAAAAAAAAACTTTTTGTTACTTCGAGGGGCCCGTAACTTATAAACGAAGAATTTTAGGAAAAAAGTTTCATGAAGTACTGGTAATACTTTGACCCCATCTATACATTCCCGAGATGAAAAGGGGAAGTCCTGCGACACCCTGTATAATGAAGGCATTTCTTGACAGTCGTAGAAAAAATATAATCATTTGATTATCACCGTGAGTGCACTTAAAACAATGATTGTTTACATAAGGCTTTTCTACTTCATTACTGGATAATTTTGCCCGATGATTGGTCGAAGTAAAATTTTATCAAGCCGAAGTATTTCTATCCGAAGTTTGTAAAGAGAATTTCTGATCGAATTATGAGTACGTATCTGATACATTAAAAATACACCGGATCGCGTTGAATTCAATTGTTCAATCAACCCTTCTAGAAGAGAAGATAGGTACGTTATATTTTAAGAGGGATACATTATTTCATTAAATTCGACATCGAGATATTCTTAAAATACATATAGAGTGGACTGGATTCTAGCAAGAACTTTTGAGAATACTATTTTTACATACACAAATATAGAAAAAAAGTTTTTTTCGTTTGTTGTTCAACAGTTTTATCTGTTGGAATTCTTGTACGCAATCATTTATCAGAGTAAGAATATGTATTACATAAACGAATGGAAATTTTTGTATGAATTCTGTATTGTAAAAATGTATATTAGTTGCGTGAGAAACATGCGCAAATATTCGAACAAAACATTGCTTATAACCCGGGAGGCTGCGATGCAAATGACAAAATCATTTCATCCCGCATGATTTTTTGCAAATGTCTTTCCTCGGACAAACATTCAAGGATCTGAGCGTCAGCTGCCCCAGCAGTGGTAAGACTGGCTGGCAAAAAAATTAAATGAAACTCCATTTCAATACACTTGAAAATTTGTAAAGTTTTAGTTGAAATTATATTGAATGGAAAAACAATCAACATCTGCATTGATATATATATATATATATATATATATATAATATATATATATATATATATATATATATATATATAAAAACTATGAATTTGAAATAAACTTAGTAGAAAGGATATTCCTTGAGGTTGCAGTCAGATTTAATGGCCAGTGAAAAAAAAAACTCTTTCTTATTTAGTCAAGCTTTCGAAAATGTTTATTTTCATTATCAAGACAGCTGTGAAAAAAGAAAACACAATTGTGAAATACGATTTTAAACAAATCTATAGAACTTACTAAGGTGAGGTTAAGTGAAGACAGCGATCTAATCACCATTTTGTGATTGAGGAACTTTTCAAAATCATATCACTATGAAACACTACTAGTAATATATATAAAAATTGAACAATTGCAAACGCACATATTGTTTAAGAAACTTAATTAAAACAATTTAAAATTTGACAAGTACAAAAATTACCACATGGTTAAAGCATGACTGAAAAAGGAAAATGGTGGATGACAAGAAATGCAAGACATGAAGTGTCAAGTGTAATATGTCAAAGTCAAAATGTCATGGGAGAAACATGTGTTTTGTCCATAGAACAAAAGGAATAGTACCAATCTATACGCCAAAAATTGATAAATGAGAGAAAAAATCAAGAAATACTAAGCTGTTTTTTTGTCTTTCAAAACTTCAATTGGAATCAAGTTTCAACAAGTAATTGTAAATGACACTTAGGTTGGAAATATCAGATCGTTTATTCATGCTATTTGGTTCATTTTTTATGAACACCATTTCAAGGAAATTCCTTTTGTGGAAGTTATTCTCTACTGCTAAAATGGAAGGGTTGTTGAAATTACTAAAATGATTAGAATTTATATTATGTTCAGCTAATGCACAACTGTTTTTTTTAATTTTACAATCACTCTTATGAGATGCTATGCGACCTGTTAAATTCCTACCGGTCTGCCCGATATATATATTTTATCACAGTTTAGGCAAGGAATACTATAAATGACATTTGATTTTTCATAAATCGTTAAAGGGGCTTTAGTTCTGGTGTAAAGGCTAGCAATAGTTTTAATATTTTTGTTGGCAATGCGTAGTTTATCTAATTTAAACACATTAGTCAGTTTAGAAGTTAGTTCTCTTACATACGGTAATGTTTTATAAATAAATGGTTCTACTGGTTGAGGTTGAACAATTGAATTTATTTTCGGAGAATTTAATGTTACAAGGTCTAAATTTATATTCGCATTTCCAGGTTCAATAATAGTAACACTGGGTTGACGATCAGTTACTATTATTGAACTGACTGCAACCTCAAGGAATATCCTTTCTACTAAGTTTATTTCAAATTCATAGTTTTTTTCAACTAGTCCAGTCACGAGACTATCCTTCTTCAACACTATATATATATATATATATATATATATATATATATATATATATATATATATTTATATATATACAGTGTGACCCATTTATAATGGAACCACCCCTGTAGAATACGCATTAAGTCATTCTTGAAAAAAAATTTTATAACTTTAGTTTCATTTCTAAGGCACTCTATGGATTTTTTTCTTCGTCAAAAACGGCAAAAGTTCATTAGGCAATTTTTGTTTTCAAATTTGACTACACCACTGGATTTGTAGTCGTTAAAAATGAAAACCATGATAATTTCATAAGAAGATATTGGTTAACAACGAAGTTACAACAACTTTAATTTTGGAAACAAAGTATTTGATTATAATTTTTATTTAGATTATAGACATATTTAAAATCTGGCAACACTGCCGATACAAAGAAGAACACCAGTGAATTTGTACAGCGAAAATCCGAAGTCAATAGCTCATTCTGTTCTACAGTTATAACTCCTGAAAATATGGTAATGTGAGCGATTTGTGGTGGAAGCGATTTTGTAATAAAAAAATTACTACGCCACTGGATTTGTAAATTATATTCCCTTAAAATCATTTATTCAAGGTTAGGTTATAAGTGTATTCGGAAATAACAGAAAATTAAAAATTCATTTTTCAGTTATGCAGTCTTCCATAGCCGATAAAAACAAAATGAACCGAATCAAGTTTTAAAGTATCAAAATTATTTATTCAATAATAAAACAGAAAGCAGGACAGAAAATTTTCCTTTTAAATTCTGCAAAAGCTGAACTAATACATTGTATTGTACTAAATCAATAGTAGGCTGTGATTTAGTACACCACAAATCGCTCACATTACCATATTTTCAGGAGTTATATAACTGTAGAACGGAATGAGCTATTGACTTCGGATTTTCACTGGTGTTCTTCTTTGTATCGGCAGTGTTGCGAGATTTTAAATATGTCTATAATCTAAATAAAAATTATAATCAGATACTTTGTTTCCAAAATTAATGTTGTTGTAACTTCGTTGTTAACCAATATTTTTTTATGAAATTTCCATGGTTTTCATTTATAACGACTACGAATCCAGTGGTGTAGTCAAATTTCAAAACCAAAATTGCCTAATAAACTTTTGCCGATTTTGTCAAAGAAAAAGAACCATAGAGTGCCTTGGAAATGAAACTAATGTTATGAAAATTTGTGTCGGAATGAAGTTTTTGCTGCTTAATATTAAAAAAAATATTTTTGAGATTGACTGAAAAATGCGCATTCTACAGGGGTGGTTCCATTTCAAATGGGTCACACTGTATATATAATCATTTGAAGCTGAAGCTATACGTCTTTTGCTGCCGAAGAGCAACTTCTTGGTAATGGTGAGTTGCAAGCTTTCATAGTATAATGAACTAATAGACTAAGAGCTGACTACAGAAAACCTGGCCAATCGAGTAACAGAATAAAATGTATTAAAAATGTTAGTACGCACAGCAAACATAAGAAAAATCATATGCTGCCTGGGCAAAAGTTGTGAATAAGTTGTGTATGGCCTTTTTTGGGAAAAGCAACCATATCAATGTAGTTACAGGTTGGAAATACTTTTGACATCTACTATCTCTCGAGTTAGCCGATCGATCTAAGATCTACAACCAAATTGAAGGTTAAACATTTTTCTATTAGAAAAAACAGTTTTTCCACGTCTATGCCTATTAGAAATACCTGGCACAAGTCTTTCTATTTTTCAAAGTCTTATGCTATTCCTAATATATCCCCTCAGAGAAGTAAAACAAATAATCATCCAATAAACAATTATAATTATTTCAAAAAAATTGCTTAATTTATTGTAATATTCTACATAATACAATTAGATTTTTTCTCATATGTACCAAAATGAAATTAATAAAAACTTATACATCTTATTTGGGATCAATGTTGGTCCCAAACAAATCATTTCCCAATTTCGAAGGGAAAAATGAAAAAAAAAACTGTCAGGTGTGGGGTTCGAACCCCTTCACCTGTCGAGAACCAGAGCTCAAATCTGGCGCCTTAGATAGCTCGGCCAAGTCGAGAGATAGTAGATGTTCCGAAAAAAGGCCATACAAAATTTATGCACAACTTTTGGCCAGTCTGCATATGATTTTTCTTATGTTTGCTGTGAGTACTAACATTTTAAAAACATTCCATTCTGTTACTCGATTGGCCAGGTTTTCTGCAGTCAGCCTCAGCTCATACTTGATAGTAGAGAAAAGCATGGATTTTAATGAAAGGGTGAGCATTTTTTAAACGACGGAAAAAAAGGAGGAGGTTCTCTAGTCGACGCGTATATTTTTTTATGTATGACCACGCATAACTTCTTACAGAGTAGTCCGATTTTGATGATTATTTCTTAAGTGGATAGGGTATACCTCGAGAAAGAAGTAAAATAGGGGATGATTATTGGTTCACCCACTGAATTTTTACTCCCTAACCGATTCTTTCACGCATAACTTTGTACTGAGTTATCCGTTTTGGATAATTCTTTTTTAATGTATTGGGTATGGTTACATGCTCGCCAGTCATCATCAGCGAAACCAACACGCTCCACTCCCTTTTTTCTGTATGTCAGTCCATAGTCGAGTGTACTTTTCAAGTATCCCAATACCCCTACTCGCTTTGCCGTATTCCACTGTTACGAATTAAAATTCGTATTAAATTCACTCAATCACGGAAAAAAAAGGATTTGTTAATTCAAATGTGATGGAATTATTATATTGGGGTGACAAAATGGATTTCTCAATGAAATCCTAACATTTCTTTGATTTGATATGTGTTCATCTATCGAAACAATCTCCGAATCATATTGAATGAACATTTGTTTCAACACAAATATAATATTTATTTGAATCAAACAACACAAATAAATCAAAGAATAATATATTGGTTGAATTATATGCGTAAGATGGCGAAACTTTCGCACAACTTACCCTGACTTAGATAATGTTACCGAATAGCAAAGCCTATCATTGTTGCGACGTCTGGACTCAAATGTCTGGTATAGGCTCTCATGATCGGTTTCCATATTTGTCAATTCAGTGGATAACAAAATGATTACTCAATGGGATAAATATTTTCAGTGAAGAAAGCAGCTTATTTTGTTGAATTGACATTTTATTGAATTCATCAATTCGACATAAATTCTTGTTGGAATGAATATTTTGTTAAAGCAATCAGCAAATTTTGTTAATCTCATTATTCAATTCAACAAAATACTTACATGGTTAAAACAACATTTCTGCTGAAACGAGTAATGAATAGAGATTCAATTGATTGAAACTTTAAATTTGATCCAAAACCAAGAAATAATTTTACTCATTTTGAGATTATATTTTGTCGTGCATATATGACACTTTTATTTGTTTGATTCAAATACATTTTATTTGATTCAACAATTTGTCAGGTCGGTCGATAGTAAACCCAGCCGCCTAACGGAACATGTACTAATGTAAACTCTGCCTGCTAGTCATTTTCTGCCTTAATTTTCATAAGTAAACTCTGCCGGTAGATACCTACGCTCACCACAGCAACAACCTGCTTTCCAAAATGATTGGTATTGAACACATTTGTTGTTATGAAGGGGTGGCATATAACTTTCTTTCTTTCATTACATATAATGCAGAGTGTTAAAGAAATAGTTAGTCAACGAGGAAAAGTTATGATCTTGGTAGATAACTATAAGTTTTATTTTGAAGAAAAACTCAAAAGTGGCGAGAAAAAGTGGAGGTGCAACACTGCCAAGTGTCTAGCACATATTTATAGAGTGTGCCCGGTGAATACAATATCGAAATCGCCCCCATTTGAATTTTAAAAATTACACCATTGAGGGTAGAAAAATGGGGGATGATTTATTGATTTCACACCTGTGAACCGATTGTGTTGAAACTTGGCACACATATGTAGTTCTGATGACACTACAACATAATGGAGGCCCGTAGTTAATTTGATGATGGAGACGAAAGCCAGTCGAGGAATCTCCTCAACGGTTCACAGCAGCTACCTCGTGTTTGGGGTAAGATGTACATATATAATTACATGTTACCAACTGACTCACTGATTGACTGATATACGATCAACCCCCAGATCAAACCCCTGGTCCTGAGAGCTAAACTTTTGACAGCATATTTTTTTGATATTCCATCCCTAAAATGTAAAAAGTGGGTGAGAAGGCAGTGAAAGTACAGTTGGTTTCGAAATTAGAGTTATGGAAATAAGTATTTGGGCTTTTTCTCCATCACAAATTGAAATAAATGTATTTCAGGGTTTTCGAAAATTCAACCCCAACGGAGTAAAATGGGGATTGAAAGTCTGTATAGTTAGTTTCAAAGTTAGGATCATGAAAATTGGTATTTGGGGGTTCTTGTTACAAATAAAAAATTCATTTTTTCGGTGTTTTTGGAAATTCAACCCCTAAAGGGTTTTAATTAAAAATTGGTTTGAAGTCTTCATTGAAAATGAGGAAATATGTATTTCAGTGTTTTTAGAAATTCAACCCCTAAAGAGGTGAATGGGGGTGAAAGTTTGTAATGGGGGTTCCGTTAGTTTTCAATTAGGGTAATAAAAATTAGTTTTTAGGTCTTTGTGAGGAATAAGGAAATACATGTTTCAGTGTTTTTATAAATGCAACCCCTAGGGGGGTGCAAGATTGTGTAAGGATTCCGTTAGTTTTGAAGTTAGGGGCATGAAATTGGGATTTGAGGTCTTTGTTACAAATAAAGAAATACATGTTTCAGTATTTCTAGAAATTCTGGCTTTAAAGGGGTGAGTGAATTTGTAATAGTCGTCACAAAAAAAAGTTCAACGCGGTACCAGCTAGTTATAGTATATAACAGTTAATAGTTAAAGTAAGGTGTGTAAGTAAGTGTTTTAAAAATAATCCAAATCAAGTAGGTAGCAATTAGTAGATTTTAGCACAAAAAATTAAAAAATTTAAACTTTTTAACACAAAATAAAACCGACGAAAAAAAAATTTTAAAGCAAAAAATAAAATGAACTTTTTCAGTTTTAATAACTGAGCTCCTAAACCAATGTGGGTAACTAATTTTGAGTTGGCGCCAAACAAACAATCAACGAAGATCATCAAATTACTTTGAAGAAATGATCAAAACAAAATAACATAAAAATGCAACGTGAAATCTCCAGCGATAAACAATAACATTCCAAAAATGCGCTCGCCGCGACATGTGCTCTCACGTGTGTACCCGTTCGGGTAGCTGTCTCGCTGATATTGACTTCGAGAACGCTCGGCAATTTCCAGCGAAGGGAAATGTATACTTATATTAGTTTGGGAGTTTAATTATAGTAATTGACTGTCTTAATTGGCAAAACAGAGGTTTTTTTAAGTTTCTATGAGAAATTTAAGTGCATGCACATCAACCCTCAATAACCTAGTGTTACATATATGTATAGTTTTCCCAATATCAATTGAAGAAGCATAAAAAAGTCTTGCGGCGAAATCCTGTGAGCAGCAGTGGCGGAGATAACTAATTTTATTTAGATATTTAAAGATTTTAAAAATACTTCATAAATAATGGAAAAGACAAAAAAATTGAAGACAAGCTTTTATTCATACAAATACATTAAGAAAGAAAAATAATTTCTTTCATTGTTTGATGTAGGTTATTATTATATCCTAAAACGTATTTCGATTGGCACACACCAAGACCATAGACGCTACAGGTTTTTAATCTTTCAGAGCTATTAAAACACAAATATAACGCGTGATTTATGACCTCCCATCGTAGACACACCTGCCAGCATCGATGTTCAACTCGATTGGCCCAGACGAATCGGGTGTACAATAGACAGCCGCCACTCGAGTCCACGTTGACTATCGGCTCTTTTGATCTACCATTTGCCGACGGAAAATGTTTACGAGTAGTACAGATTATTTTTCGTTCTGTTTCTTCGCATATACGCTCGTGTTAGCGAAGTGAGTTTTCATTTGCTCCCTATAGAAACAGCTTCTGCAATTGATATTGGATGGACTATAACGCAGATTTCACTGAAGAATTTATTTTATTTCTTGAAAACTGTGGCTACTAGCCAGTAGATGTCTCTGTTAACACTATTTGTGTTGTCCGTTTTAACAAAATTTCGTCACGTTTTGAGAGTTTAGCGTGTCTTAATATTGTAGCAAGTTGATTCATCAGGTGTTGTTTTCAATTATTGTGGAAAATGGAGCCACGGTTTGAGTAGGTATTTATTTTATATATATCACCTTATTAATAAATACTGAAGCATGTGTAATGTTTTGCTAATGAGCTTATTTTTTAAATCAATCAACATTTTCAATAATGAAATTGAAAAAAAAAATTAGTCGTCCATAAAAGTTAGTGTTACATATAAGTAACGCTAGGATGAAATCGGGTCCAATTTTGAAGATTTGTTAGAGTTGTATATTTTTTAGGGTTCTGATGTTCGATGAATTTTTCTTGTCAAAAAGTTATTGTTACGGGTGTGGGTCAAAATGTAGTATGACTAATACGGACAACTTTATTTTATTGACATACATATTTTTTTCAGGCGTGGGTTTACCCTTCAAGAAGCTCTAGAAATGGCATATGCTGATGAAAATATAGATATAGCTGCGATTTATACCGAGTCCCCTGAGGTGAGTGCACTCACAGACGAGGATTCTGGTGACGATGATGTGAATGGGGATCTGGATAGGCTGACGGGGCGTCAGCTCCGTGCACCAGTGGAAATTCAACAGCGGAATAATATCCGGATAAATAGTGACGCAATAGAACAGAACACAAATTCTGATGCGGATAGAATAGAGCCTCTTCCTAAAGAAAAACAGATGGAATTTACATGGATATCTGGGGATCTTCAGAGCAGAAGTACGGAATTTCATTTTCCAGATTATTCCGAATTTTCCAATCGTACACCAGTTGTAATTTTTGAAATGTTTTGGGGTGATGACGTTGTTGAATATCTAGTGCAAGAAACTAGGAAGTATGCTCTCTTCAAAAATGCCACTCATCCTAATATTACAGCTGAAGAGCTAAAATGTGCTTTGGCTATACTTATTTTGAGTGGATATGATGTGAAACCAGTCAGGCGATATTACTGGGATTCCAAACCACACATGGGGAATGAAATGATAAAAAAGTCAATGCGAAAAAATAGGTTTGAACAAATGATGCAGTTTTTGCATGTGGCAGATAACAATAACCCAGATATGAATGATGAAGGATGGAAAATTCGTCCACTAATGGATAACTGAAAGAAAAATGTTTGGATCACTCTGTACCTGAAGAAAACATGAACTATGGTAAAGTATTTTGGAAGGCATAGTTGCAAACAATTCATTAGGGGAAAACTCATACCCTCGAATTAGTACAAGTGATGAAGTGCTCTATGGAAAATCCACCGCACCACTGGTAACAATGTTGAGATAATTTCCTGAAAGTAAAAAAGGTATGCCTTATAAATTGTATACAGACAATTAATTTACCAGTGCAACGTTACTACGTGATATGCGAGATTCGGGTATCTGGGGTACTGGGACGATACGAGATAATTGTTTGCCCAGAGAAATTCCATTACCTAATATAAAAAGTTTGCAGAAGGAATCTAGAGGTGAATATTACTCTATTTTGGACCGAGAAACTGGAATATTCTTCGTTCGTTGGATTGATAATAATATAGTTACTGTAGCGCCAACTTGCTTTGGAATCGATCCAATCTCATCCGTGAGGAGATTTTCTAGGTGTGAAAAAAAAATTATCCAAGTTCCTCGACCTAACCTAATTGGAAAGTACAACAGTTCGATGGGTGGCACGGATTTGATGGACCAAAACATCGCTAGGTACCGAATTGCCATACGATCCAAAAAGTGGTGGTGGTGTCTGTTTTCATGGATGTTAGATATAAGCATTCACATTGCATGGTACCTTCACAATAAGGCAAATGATTCGGTACAACAGCTAGATTTTCGCAGAGATATAGTCCCAGACAGCACGGAATATTCCTAGAATATTCTCTAAATATCCGAAAAGAGAAGTATATTCCGAATATACATGGAATATTCCTAGAATATTCACATGCCTCTAGCATATTCCAGGAATATTCCAATATGCATATTCCTGGAATATTCTCGGGAGAATGTACCACAAATATTCTCGTGAGAATATTCTTGTATGAATATTCATAGAATATTCCTGTGTGAATATTCATGGAATGATCATGTATGAATATTCATAGAATAATCGAAATTGAATATTCTGTATTGTATATTCATGGAATATTCTCCCTTATTCATAAGGAACACCAATAACCATTTTCGAGTTCAAAATATGGGAAAAGTATGAGAAAAAGTGCGAATAGATGTATTTGATTTGCAAACAGAGTTTTTGTTCAGACAAGCTGACAAAAATACACTACTGTACTGAGAAAATTATAATTGGTCGGAAAATATCGAGGTGCACTTTTACGACCAATCAAAACCATTCCGCGCGCGTCAGCGACTGTCGTTCATCCGGTAGTCGTAGCTTAACCCGATGGCAGAGCTGTGAAGTTGAATGCATTTGAAATTGACATTTGATATCTTTTGTTTTTTTACTGGTATGGGTTACTTTTGCATATTTCTATGTGAAACTACTGTGTTTGGAATTGTTTCACAAATATTCTTAATAATCACCACAGTGTGGTAAGTACACTTTTATGTTACCATTCATTTCATTCCATAAAAATTTCATTTCTATATCACTGATCATTACATTTTCAAGTCGTTTTCTACAATATGCCTAAAAGAAAAAGAAGCAGTGCTTGGTATAAGGAAGTACACCAGGAAACTGAAAATATTCTTAATGCAATTTTTACACAAACTCCGCCACAGCCTGCAAAAGGACAGTTAAGTAATCAAGTTGAAACTATTAGTGATAGAATGGATTCAAGTTTTTCTGATTCAGATAGCAGTAGTTCGATCTTGGAATCCTTGTTTTTCAGAGATATCATCATAGTGACAGAAGAAACGTGTAAATAGCATATGTGTTATATCATTTTTATAACTACATAGAAATAGACCTGTTCAAATTCATGTTGTTTTATTTCATTGTAGGGAAGGGGTGCGCAGTCTGCGGAAATCAAATGTTTTTTTTTCTGAGTGGAACCTGCAATTCCAATCCACAAATACTCTGAGGAAAACAATTACGTATTGCACTACTATATAATTTTTCAAATGAAGTTTTGTCTCTTGACGAATGTAAGCAAATACATTGCTTGAATTGTCAGGCATAATTGTAAAAGTTCATATTATTGAAGTAAAAGTGCCATTCAAGATTTTAATTTGAGGATACTTATGTGGGGAAACAGTTGTATTTTTATTAATTTTTTTAATTTCTGAAATTTCAGGGAATGGTTATTTTGTTCTGAAAACCCTTCAGGATATTACAATCATATTCCTGAATTACTTTGAATATTCTCGGAATATTCGTAGAATATGTTCATGGAATATTCTAGGATTATCCTTTCTGGAATATTCATGGAAAATTGTAGGTATATTCTGGATATACAAGGAATATTCCCAGAGGATATTCCAGAAGTATTCTTTCTGGAATATTCTGAGAACAATTCAAATTATAATAAAGCTAATGTAAGTTGGTGTCCTCTTGCTCATAGAAAAGGACGAATGCTTCTTCACTTATAATGGATTGTGATGATATCGGTGATATTCTGGAGTCATTGTACTCGTGCCATATGCCTGCGTAAGGGTGCTTACAGTAAGCCGTGTAGTGTCCGCTATAAGTTGTTCCGCTATGGTTGGATACAGCATACAAGTTGTATTGACATGGAGCTACATTATCTGCTGCATAATTACTCATATCCAATCCTTTGAGAGGAAAGTCAATGTTGATATTTAATTTTCCCATAAATCTCCCCAAAGGCGAAAATCGTTTCAAGTGAATTATTAATATTTTGGGGAATTTATATATACATGATGACTTTGTTCATTTTATTCTTTCCTTACATTTACAACAAGTTGGTTTCTCTTCGCCATCTAAAATTTCTTCTCTAATAAACAAGTCTAAACATTGTGACAGACTCGGCTGGCCAGGTATCTGTGGAATATCAAGTGAAAGGTCCCAGAAAGGGTCAAAAGAGACAGAACAATGGCCACAAGAAGAACAGAACAACGATGATTTCAGTTGACCAACAAAGTTATCAACCATTTTCGAGTTGTCTATTCTTAGATATCTTGTCCTAGACTCCTGTGCCTTTTCAAGATTGCTCAGTTTTTCATCAATTTCTATCAAAATAGGTTTGGGCTTTTCAATCACTCTGTTTATATCTTCATGAAGACCTTCCAATAAATATCTGAGCGTCCTGTTGAGCGTGCCCCATGAAGCGAGGTGCGAATATTTCTATCTGGCATTTCAAAGAAACAGTATTTACCACCCTATCAGACAAATCTTCTGACCAAAGTTCTTTTATCACAATCGCAAATGCTTTTATCAGAGCACCTTTCATGCTTGATATGCTTGTGTTGATATCCCTCATATGCTCGTCTTTTCTCAGATACTCGAGCAACCATCTGGTGTTCGATAAACATTGTATTGTTACGTAAATAAACTTAACTTGGTTTAAATAATTTATTTCACACTTAATCTACAACTTAATTTATATTACTACGCTACTGAATAGCTCGATCGTATGGGCTCGTTCAGACTGTCCTCTGAGACTTGAGGGTTGCCTATTTATCTCCGATACAGCATTCTCGATGTTTCGAATTCTTTCAGTTGGCGACCGGCGTGTTCCAATTGTTTCCAATATTGACCGTTGTCTTCCGCGGCAGAGCGCACTGGATGGTTCTCGAACATCTCCGGGGATGATCTCATCGCTGTCGACGGCAACGTGCGAGGCGACAGGTCCGGCCTAGGTTCGTTACATTGCCCCCTTCTTAAAGACATTTCGTCCCGAAATTTCATCCTTGGAGTGTGACGATATCTGCATGACTCCCCATATCTGCACCGTGAAGTTCGATGGAAGTAACACTCCACGGTCTTCATGATCGGTCGTGGAAGAGGGTTACAGCAAACCAAAATCTTGACGCCGCTGGATCTGAATATCGCCTCCAGCATACTTCTTATGACTCTCCAGTCCAACCCATCAATACCACAGGATAATTTTGGAATTGCTAGATCCACCAGATTCTGGTCCACCATAGTATCTCTTAGTTTGGTGAGACTCTTCCAGACATCTTCATAGGACGGTTTATCTTGGGAATGCCTCTTGGTAACTAGGTAGTAGATGTTTCTCTGGCCTTTCTTCAACTGTAGCACCCACCAACTTCTGGATTCTGCCCCGCAGTGTTTGGAGTTGACCAAATTTCTTGGAGAACACTACGGCGATGCCCCTGGACATTCGAAGATCTTCTGCCACACAGTGCGCTAGTGCGTAGTCAGCAGGCACCTCGAAAGGTCTCGTGACTCCTCTCTAGTAACCCCATGTAGAACTTTCTGCCCGTTTGAATACAAGGACATAAACTTCTCGAACGTCATATCATCCTCCGGTGGCTTGAGGGTGCGAACTTGGTCATGGTTTCCAGCGTAAGGGGCCAACCTGTTGAAATGGACGACCCTTGGTTTCCCTCGGGTGGCTTATGGATTCGGTACAAAGGTCGTTTATCCTTTTCACGATTTTATACGGGCCTTCCCCCGAGTTCCGCAACTTTGGTGATAGTCCACGACGACGTTTGGGGTTGTACAGCCAAACCAGGTCATCAACCTTAAATCCTCCAGCGTCGGCCTTGATGTCATAGGTCTTCTTCATTTTATCGCTGGCACTCTGGATGTTCAACCGGACTCGTTCGTGGATGTCGTCCATTCTCTGCCGAAGTTTGCTGACGTAGTCCTCTCCCGCAGTGTCTTGTCCTGGCGGTATCCCAAACTTCAGGTCACAAGGCAGTCGCAGTTCTCGGCCCATTATAATACTAGCAGGAGTTTGACCGGTTGACTCGTGAACTGCGGATCGATAGGCCATCAGGAACAAATGAAGATACTGGTCCCAGTCTCTTTGATGGTCAGAGACAACCTTGGACAAGTGGCGGTTGATCGTCCTGTTCATCCGTTCCACCATTCCATCGGACTGCGGATGTAGTGCCGTGGTTCTTGTCTTGCGGATGTTCAGCAGTAGACATATTTCTTGGAAAAGGTTGGATTCGAAATTTCTGCCTTGATCCGAGTGCAGCTCCATTGGAATACCGAATCGACATATCCACTCTTTCACCAAGACGTCGGCGACGGTGATGGCCTCCTGGTTGGGCAGGGCATAGGCTTCCGCCCACTTACTGAAGTAGTCCATTGCCACAAGGATGTATTTATTCCCGTGGTCGAATACGGGAAACGGGCCGGCGATGTCAATGGCGATTCTCTCGAACGGGCTGCCTACGTTGTACTGACGCATCGGGGCCTTGGGTCGTATTCGAGGTCCATTGCTAGCAACGCATACAGCGCACTTCCTGCACCAGTCCTGGACGTCAGCTTGACAATTGGCCCAGTAAAACCGTTGCCTTACTTTCTGCAGGGTCTTCGTCACTCCCAGATGTCCTCCGGCGACTCCATCATGGATTTCCCGCAGCACTTCCTCTCTTCTGTTCCTGGGAACAATTATTTGGCGTCTGTCTTCCCCACCAATATCGGCCTCCAACACACGTTTCAGGATCCCATTGTCCAGAATGAGAGAGTTCAATTGTGCCCAATAGGACTTAACAGCCGGCGAGTAACCTGCGACTTCCTGCCATGATGGTCTTCGATTGCCCTTCTTCCAGCTGACGACTAAGCCAAGGTCGGGGTCTCTCTCTTGGTCTTTCTGGATCTTGCTGTCATTCCAGTTGTCATCCATTGCCGCGGTTCTACAAAGTGTTGCTTCTTTCTCTTCTGCTCGTCGGCAATGTGAGCAATCATCTGGACATGGTCTTCGCGACAAGGCATCTGCATTCTTATGGCTAGTTCCGGCTCGATGTTCGATCTCGAAATCGAATTCTTGGAGTCTCTCGATCCAACGTGCTACTTGACCCTCAGGATTTTTGAACTGTAAGAGCCATTTGAGAGCTGCATAGTCAGTTCTCAACAGGAATCTTCTTCCATGCACGTACTTGTAAAAGTGTTCCACTCCCTTTACAACAGCTAACAGCTCTCGCCTGGTGACACAGTAATTGCGCTCTGGTTTGCTAAGCGTCTTGCTGAAATAACCAATGACCTTCTCCTGTCCCTCCTGGATCTGAGATAGGACAGCTCCAAGTCCACGTTGCTGGCGTCCGTATCCAAAATGAATTTCCCTTTGGGTAGGGGATAGCTCAGTATAGGTGCGTTGATCAAAGCTCCTTTCAGCTTCCTGAATGAGTCTTGACATTCTTCGGACCACTGGAACTTTGTTTGGCCTTCCGTGAGCTTGGTCAGTGGTTTAGCGATGTTGGCGAATCCAGCACATATCGGCGATAGTATGTGCATAAACCAAGGAAACTTCGAAGTTGGTGAATGTCTTTTGGGATGGGCCAATCCTTAACAGCTTTGATCTTCTGGTCGTCCACTGCTACTCCTTCCCCAGAGACAACGTGGCCGAGGTATCGTACTTATTTTGGAACAGATGGCATTTCTTAGGGCTCAGTTTCAATCCGGAGTTCCTCAGTCGCAGGAATACTTCCTCCAAGTTTTCACGTGGTCCTCAAACGATCTGCCGACCACAATTATGTCGTCGAGATACACTAGACACGTGTTCCATGAGAGTCCCTTCAGTACTGTTTCCATCAATCTTTCGAATGTGGCGGGAGCATTACAGAGCCCGAATGGCATAACGGTGAACTGCCACAATCCTGAGCCGATGGTAAAGCAGTCTTTCTCGATCTTCCTGAGCCAGTTCTACTTGCCAGTATCCACTCTTCAGATCAAGGGTCGAGAAAATCGTGGAACCAGCCAACGTGTCTAGGGTGTCATCTATTCTCGGGAGAGGGTAACTGTCCTTCTTCGTGACATTATTAAGTTGGCGATAGTTTACACAAAGCGTGTCGATCCATCCTTTTCTTCACCAGTACGACTGGAGGACCAGGGACTGTCAGATGGTTCGATAACTCCTTCTTTTCCCATATCGCTGACTATTTTGTCAGCCTCTTCCTTCTTGGCAAGAGGAAGTCTTCTTGCTGATTGCCGGATCGGTCGGGCACCCCCAGTATCAATCTTGTGCTGGACCACATTAGTTCGACCTCCTTTTCCTTGTCCGGTATCGAAGATGTCTTGGTACTTCTTAACTAAATCTCTTAGTTTGGGCTGTTGAGCTGGTTTTATATCTTTGGAAGAGATGGCAACTAATTTTTCTAGTTCTGTGGGCAAGTTGTTGGGTTGGCTAATCGTACCTCGTACACTCGGATCACTGAGGAAACTGGCGAGCAGTGCCCCAATATTGTTCCTTTCTTCAAGGTCACTGGAAAATAATTGACATTCATGACCCTTACAGGCACAAATTTGTCAGCACGCAACAAGGTCTTCCCTAGTGCAATCCCACGTCCAATTTTCTCATCATGAAGTTTGGGCTCGAACATCACCACGTTTCCACTGCTCGTACTCCCGTCCAGGCGAGCCTCCAGAATGGTTTCAGCCCTCTCAGGTACGCTTACATCTTCAGCCAACAATACACGGATCAACCCCTCACTTCTCCCATGAAGCACCAGCTCTTCTCCGTTGACACGTAGGACGCCGTCTTTGAAATCCAATTCAAACCCTCTGGAATTCATGATGTCCATTCCGATGATTGCATCGTCTTCGATGTCCGCTACAATTGCCTGATGTTTCACTTTAGTGCTGCCCAAAATTATTTCAATCGGTAGCTCGCCATATACAGTAGCTGGCTCCCCTGTTGCTGTGCGTAGCTTCAAGTTGTCGGTTCAATCCGTTCCGGTGTTCTGGCAAAGGAAGGCCCGAGAATTGTTCTAGTCGCACCTGTATCTAGCAGCATGGTGCAAGGCTCGTTATTGATGAGACCGTCTACGAAGACACCTTTGTTCTGTCGTTGAAGGATAGCGACATATGCGTTGTTAACCGGGGCTTGCCGGACACATGCCGACGATTGCCCCTTCTCGTCGACCTTTTTTAGTTTTCCTGCATCGGAGTCGATGAATGTTGGACATTTGCTACGCAGATGTCCAATTTTGCCACAATTCCGGCATCTTATCTGTCTTTTCTCAGGCAACACTTCCTTCATCACTTTTCTTATGGCAGCTTCCAAGTTAGCAGGCTCCGGTGAGTCTTCCTCAATCGTTTGAACTTTACTTTGGGTTTTGCAGCATTGTTTTGCTGCTTCGAATTCCAAAGCTCGTGCCAGTGCGTCTACGAGATGTGTTGGACGAGCTAATATCAACGCTTGTCTGGTTTCTTGGTCACGGAGTCCATCCAAGAATGCTTGAACCGCTAGTCGCTCCATTACATTTTCTGGTGTGGATGGATATGCGAGACGAACCAAGCGTGCAATGTCAGTTTCGAATTCTTGTAAGGATTCGCCCAATTTTTGGCAGCGATTTTTCAGCTGGGAGTGGTATACGTGTTCCAAATGGGCGTGGCCATATCGTAATTCTAGATGTTTAATCAGCTGATCATAGTCCTCCTGTTCTTGGGCGGTGAGAGTTTGTAGAATATTTGTCGCTTCTCCACGTAATGCAAGTGTCAGTGCTACAGCTCTTTCCCCTGCATTCCATCCGTTTGCTTTGGCCGCTGCTTCAAACTGCCGGCGGTAATTTGCCCATGGAGTTTTTCCGTCGAACTGAGGCGGCTTCATGGAAAGCTTCCCTATTTCTGAAATGACCTTGACATTTTTTATACCCTCTTGAACTTTATCCAAGTTCAAACTCAAGTCCAGCATTGCATTTTTGTTAACCATCTCTGTGGAGGGCGCACTATCAATTCGTTTTTCCAGCTTACTGATCGTTTCCTTTATTTTGTCCATTTCTGCCTCGATTCCGTCTTTGATTTCATCGCTGATTATTTCCTTCATCTTGTCCATCTCTGCCTCGACGGTTCCTATTCTTTTTCTAGACGATTCGCCACACCACAGAGTTCTTTTTTTAGGCCTTCTGTGTTTTCAAGGAGCTTATCTTCCAGGCTTTCTAGAAGCTTCTCTTCCAGATTTCTAGAATTTTCTAGAAGCTTCTCTTCCAGATTTCTAGCATTCTCTTCCAGGCTTCTAGAATTTTCTTCCAGTTTATTCATTACCAAACTTAAATCACCTCCGGGAACTTCGAATAAAAATGTTTCGGGGTCCTCACCTTCTTGTATAAGTCCTTCTGCAAGTCTTTCCTGGAGTACTTGCTTTTTACCTGTTGTTTCCAGTCCCTTTCCTCCAATTCCTGTTTCAATTCCGCTACCTTCAAATCCGCAAGGCGCACTTTTCTTGAACACATTTTGTCTTTGACGAGGTATCAGTCTGTTTCACACGAAAAAGTTTATCAGTTTGTTAAAAAATTCACTTCGCGAATTCTTTTCCACGGGCCACCAGTCTATTGTCTGTTTCACGCGAAGAGTGTATCAGTTTATATTCCCACGCACAATTGTCCACTTCGCGAAAACCGGGCCACTGTCTATTTTCTGTTTCACGCGAACAGTGTATCAGTTTATATTCCCACGCACAATTGTCCACTTCGCGAAAACCGGGCCACTGTCTATTTTGGGCGTACAAAAAGGTCTATCAATTTATTTTTCTGACTATCCACTCCACGATCACTTGTTTATTTTCAAAATCTCACTTCCGACACCAATTGTTACGTAAATAAACTTAACTTGGTTTAAATAATTTATTTCACACTTAATCTACAACTTAATTTATATTACTACGCTACTGAATAGCTCGATCGTATGGGCTCGTTCAGACTGTCCTCTGAGACTTGAGGGTTGCCTATTTATCTCCGATACAGCATTCTCGATGTTTCGAATTCTTTCAGTTGGCGACCGGCGTGTTCCAATTGTTTCCAATATTGACCGTTGTCTTCCGCGGCAGAGCGCACTGGATGGTTCTCGAACATCTCCGGGGATGATCTCATCGCTGTCGACGGCAACGTGCGAGGCGACAGGTCCGGCCTAGGTTCGTTACAGTATTATACTATTCATGAAGCAGGTATTGCCAATGTTCGTCAATCCATTGAGTCCGAGTGGTCTAATGGTATTGTAGTTACTTGAGTTGGATTGAGATATGTCAGAACAAGTTATTTTTTGGGAAGAGAAAAACAAATCATTTTTCTTCAAAGTTTTTCTTCTAGATGTGTCTTCCATTTCGTCAGAGTTCACTCCTTCTATTTGCCTTGATGGTGAAGAAGTAAGAAGTGGGACTGTAGAAATAATTGAGGAATTGCTCAAAATTCTCAATCCTGGAGGACGGATAAAAATTTCATCCAAACTTTTAGAAGTAGGTATAGAACCCAGGACAGATGCAGCGTTTCCTCTCTGGATTGCAATACTTATACGTTGAAACAGGAAAGTCCTCGCTCTCGGATCATTAGTTTTATCGATGAGTTTATGACCAATAATTTTGAAAAATTCCAATGCATATTTACCAAAAGAACCGTAGGTTTCGATAGCTATTGGATAAAAATTATATTGATCAATCAAACTGGAATATTTTTTAATCTTCAATTTTTCAGCAGAATTTGCAGCACCACCAACAGTCTTTGATGTTAAATTAATATGTGAAGGAGCAACAGTGTCTGCACAGGTGAAGTCCCAAACTAGTGGTTTCCCATGGCTCCAAGGAATGAGAGACATTCCATCTGGACGTTTACCATCGTCACGAATTATTCCTAAGGGTTCCAAAACAGAAGGAATGTCAGCAGTTGACAAAGCACGTTTAATTAAATCGTTAACAGTGGAGTGTCGTGAGAAACGTCCCGAACTATATTTACAACTCAAACCATGAATACCTTTATCATTGACGTTGGATCCACACCTGCATGTATGGCTAACACAAATCGAACAACCCAAACGTAGACCAACAGAAATCCTGAAGGATTCATTATCCAATAACGTTCCAAGGAATGCAACAGGAAGGGCGTTAAGCCAAGCTCCAGATTCCTTAGTGCATACTGCCTTGAGACGAGCCTTTTCGAATTGAGAGTTAGCAGCTGACTCAAGGAGTTTTGTAGATGAAGATTCGATAAGAGGAATATCCCAGGATTTCTGTGAGAGTTTATAACTAGGTGTAGAGATACCTGTTTTCGAGAGCCAAATAGATTCGCATTCTATGTAGAAAGAGTCTGGTGAATTGGTGAAGTAATTAGGTATAGGATTGGGATCACATCTCGGTTAACTTTACCGCTAAGCATAAAATTGCAGAGGTTGGTTAAAGACCGAAGAAGTTTCTCGCCCATAGATCCAGAACTTTCAGATAACAAATCTTGAAGATGCGATGGTCTCAAAGAATCTAGGCCTCCTGCACATCCAGTACGAAATGACTTCACTGCATTCAAAACTTCAATTTCGTTAACTTTCAAAGGGTTAAAGATGTCACTCCCTGTATATATAAATTCCGTGTCAGCTGGATGTTTTGATTTGAGCTTCAACAAGGTTGTTTCGTCAAAAGTAGCTATTGTGTCAGTACACGTCAAAATACGAATAGCAGATGTGAGATCACCATCAGAAACTTTGTTGACTATACGTTTAGAGAGATTATATTTCGATGTTGAAGGATTAGTAATTGTTGTATTTTGCAGAAGATTGGGACTCTCAATGTTTCTCTTGATGATTGTTGTTAGAGATTCTTTTCGATTTTGATTGATGGGTGGAAGGCAGAAGGACTTGTATGCGAAAGAAAGTAGATTTTCCCATGCTTCTGTAGAGTTGGAAATGATACAATTGTCAATTGATTTACTCAAAGCTTCAGCAGCACTCACTCTGGCCGATTTGGGTATCCTTTTAGCAATATATTAATTGAGTTTGTGATTTGCCAAATGATTATTAAGTCGATTAGAAGACTCGTTTTCAATTTCATTCGATTCCGTGGAACTATCAGAAGAAATAAAACATGTTCTAGAGGAGAAGTGCATTTTTCTTTTGTGGATATTCAAACCTCTTTTTGTGTTGAAACTTCTGTTGCAAAATTCACAATGAAAATCCAGTTTAAATTTTGGAACACCTGAATCAAGTTTTTCCATTATATCTCCCTTCTTTGAAGTTGAACTTGACACAATTCTATACTTTGACATCTTTGTACGGTACTTATTTTTGGTTCAATTTACTAAATTTGGATATCTGGAGCCTAGTTCATCTTCTATTCTCCAATGAGAGTAGCTTAAATTCACAGAAATGCTGCCAAACTGATTTTTTCCAAAGTTTTTCCCACTAAATAGCGGTCTTGAATATGGGATTTTTGACAAACTGTGGTGATTTTTAAACTGTGTATTCCGGGAATATTCCTCATGGAATATTCAAGGAATATCTGGAATTTTCCTCACCAGCACATTCTAGGAATATTTCAAAAAAGATATGTATATCCCTGGCACATTTAAGAATATTCCAATATCCCAAAAATAATATTCTATGAATATTCATGGAATATCCAGTGCTGTCTGGGGTAACAACATATCTTTCAAGATATGGTACCACAGTCAAAAATGCAGGTATACCTTCGACAGCATTATCTAGCACATCGGCAAGCAGAGTAGGCAATGATATCAGATATTATAGAAGTGGTCATTTGATAACAATTATCCCAAATAAGAAGAGAATACGTTGTGCACGTGAAGGATGTAGTTCTAGTGTTAGAACAATGTGTTCAAAATGTGATCTTGGTCTTTGCATCGATTGTTACGTAGCTTTTCACACCAAATATTTTTTAAATTTAATTACATTTTTGTTAAACTATAATTTCTGCACCCATATCTTCCTAGCGTTACATATATGTAACGCAGTTTCTTTTCTGAACTAATAATTTTTTCAATAAAAAATTAGTTGTTTACGTTTCGTACATCATCACAAAGGACTTTTTTTTGATATAAACAATATTTTTCTGAAAAAATTGAAATTCAGGTTATTAAGGGTTGATGGGCTTGTTTGGTGAAACTGAGGTATATGAGTTCTGTTTTGGAACGTAGTTTTGGTTTAGTGTTTTATTTTAATTTATTTGATTTTTTATCACTTTGTATCGTATTTTAATTTTATTTCGTGTCAACGTTATTGAAAAGTTTTATTTTGGGGTGACAGTAATTGGGAAAATTAAGAAATTGAAAGGTGAATTCTATTTTATGAGAAGGAAGTTTGAAAGAGGAAGTTATACCAAGTTCAAAAAGGGATAATTTTTTTGAAAATAAAAGACTACGCATAGTAAGCCTTCGCCGAATCACACATCTTTGAGGGCATATGTGACTAAAATTAAACAGTGCCTTGTAAAATTCCCAGAGATTCATACATTGAATTACTTTGGGAAGTGAAACAATATCAACGCATATCCGCATGGAATTCGTTAAGTAACACAAAATTATAATTATATTTATACATTCCCATCACTTGGGGCGTCTCCAACTCCAAGATTATACCAAAATGAACTGAAAGTGAGCAGTAATTGCGCATTTCACCCCAAGTACTTAAATAGATGGAAATGAATTCTCTCAAAACTCTATAAAGACTGGTTGCCAAGTTGCGATATAGAAACATGGACGAAAATTTCAAACCCGCATTGCACAATTGCAAAAGTAATAAACAATTGCATATTCCAAAAAAGGAGCCTAGTTTTTTGCAAATCACTCGTAAACTACTGATGTTGGAGAAATAAAAAAGGCTCTCAAAGAGGAGGAAAAAACTTTGACATCCGGAACTTCATCTGTATAATTAATACTTTTAATTTAATGTTGAAATGAGGGCTCCGCGCGGTGAGCGCTGTGCCGTTACGCTGGCCGTTGCAAATAATTTTTCATATCATTGAATATTAATTTAAGAATTGAAAAAAACTATGGTACCTATTATTCTGATACATGAAGGAAAAAAAAATCCGCAGGTTCTCTGTGAATAAGTTATAATAATATGATATTATTTAAACTCATAGAAACTCATCTTGTCTTAAGTATTTTATAAAATATACTGAACACCTGCTTCTTTTCTAAATTGATCCATATCCGATCCCCTATACCTGGTTTCGGTGTATTGCTGTATCTCCAATAGTTTTTAAGAGGCGAAGCAAAAAATGCCATATAAATTATTAAAAAATTCTACAACCTTCATAGGAGCCCCCACAGAAATTTCAAAGATCGATTATTGCGATGAGCATGTACCGATTTCAAAGTATTGATGGCGTTAACAAAGCACGGGTGGCTACATTTATGAAAGCATATAAAATGAATGAAAAACAGATGTTCTGATATTCGAGAATAAAATTGACGGAGCATCATTTCCACCATGCAAATCAGAGCTATATCAAAATGAAATACAAAATATCCCAATTCAAATGTAGAAATGTGTGAATGATATGAACGGTAGAATGGATAGAAACAAGACGATTGAGAGTCTAGTACAAAAATCGAATAAAGCCTCAGGACTCAACCAAATCCAAACAGAAACTTAGAAGTTAACAGTTGATTATATAACTGAACCTCTCATGTTCTTCATCAATAAATCATTAGAAATTGGTGTTTTTCCAGATGCCTCGGTGTTTTTTCAGTTGTTATTGTTTACCCAGTATATAATGCGGTCAAAATATGTCACCAAATACCGTCCAATCTCTTTGATTTCAAAGTTTGCTAAAATATTTGAAAAAAGTATTAAAAAACAGATGTGCTCCCACCGGCAAAGAATATAAAATATTATCGGACAATCAAATGGTTTTCAAGAAGCTATATCAACACATGATGCTATAGACAAACGAAATCTATGATGTGCTAGACAACAGTGACGTTTCTTTATGCATCTTTGTTGATCTAGCCAAAATTTTCGACACAGTTAGTCAAGTAGATTTGATATGTACGTCAGGAAGTATAGGGTTCAGAGAAAAAATGTTAAAGCTGTTAGAAAGCTATTTGTCTGAAAAAAAAACAAATAGTGAAAATTTAGTATGAGATTAGCAGAGAAAGGATAGTAGAATACGAATTTCCATAAGGAACCGTACTCGGACCAATATTGTTGATTATATATATTGACGAACTTCAGAATTCCAATCCAAGTAAAAACTATTACTTTCGCGGATGATTCTGCAGCCCTCTTCTGAGACACAGATTGGACTATCCTCAAACACGAAGTCGAAAGGAATTTTCCTTCTATAATGGAATTACGATTCAGTGAAAGTGCTAGCGACATACATCTAAGAGAACATTCTTAGAAATGGCTTTCGTTTCCCAAGAAAACAATTGTATATTTAAAAAAACAGATATTGACCATTTTAGTGAGATCTACTCTTATTTATTGTCTTCAGTTATCAATCAAAATTGACAACAATGTAATATCGAATAATAGTTCTTTTTAACATTACCGCCACCTGGTAACATCAGTTGGTACTAATCTAACACCACTGTAACCACTCTAACAATTTCCAAGTGACACCCATCAGGTGTCGTTGGCTCAAATATAATTGCGGGATTTATTCCTACCTGGACAGTTTCACTTGTCACACCACATAAAGTACACATTTATATAATTTTAAACAATGCTTATGTGGTTGCATTAACGTTGAACTACGTTTTATTCCTTGATCTACGTTTTTTTCCTTTGTATCACTATATTAGATGAATATGTTCAACATCATTGAAACCAACCTCAACAAAGTTGTAAGTAGCATAATGTTTCGCACTTGCATATGTATTACTATTGGTTTTTTCATTTTTTGTAGTCTCCCTATAATGGAAATAAACATTTCCGAAAGCTTGGATAAACCCTAAAGAGTTTCCTTTTCCATTGCTGCTTACCCCAATATCCCTAGTTTTTATATATATATATATATATATATATATATATATATATATATATACATACAAATAGTTTAAAATTGGGAAACAAGACTGATTATTTTAACGTGGATTGTATTGAACATTACCCTTGAGCGGGTTTAATTGTTTTGAATGTTTGTTTTTTGTTGAAATATGGTTATGTAGTTGGGGTGAGTATCATGAATTCATGGTTAAATGATGGGAGTTCCTCAATGTAATAGTAAATGATTCTTTACACATTTCTTGAATTGGCTGAAATTTAATGATTTTACAGATGTTACAGATAACAAAAAACTGTAGGTGGTGGACATACGAAAACCCAAAGTATGTGAAGAAGGCCAAGATCTATATTCTCTTAGGACAAATGTGTGGTGCAGAGTGATTGGCCCATATTTCTTCCGTAACCGACTGAAATATCACTCACAGAATCCCTGGAAGCCCATCAATTATACTATCTATCACTTGTCTATCATCACAAAAACAAACACAAACACGAGCGCATTTAGCACAAACATGAAACACGCTTCAAAGACAAAACAACAACTATTCCAAGAGTTAATCCACGGAAATGTCAAAGATCATTCACTTACTTCTCTGTCCAGTCTTATATAACTTCCGAGTAATAAAAAAAAAAGACTGAAAGATTAGCAGCATACGCATCCGAGAGAAAAAATACACCGAGCAATTGAAGGATAACGTGAAATGAGATTCACTATGCCTCCCATATCTTGTGAGTATGTAAACATGTATATGCGATTGTACATGAATATATGAGGGGAAATTCTTCAAAACGCGTTTTGTCCACTTCGGTACAAAATCAAGTTCGATGCGGTTCTGGGGTCACTATGATTGTAGCTTGGATGCCCATATACGAAACACACAAATCACATTCTGTCCCAGCGTTATTTAAATGCCAACTCGAACCACCACATCTAAACGAGTTATGTCCATCGAAATATGGAAAATACTGTGACTGTTGATGGTAATAGTGAAAACATAAAAGAGCACGAAGAGCACGAAAACAGGTGAGGGTGCGAAAACAGGCGTCGGACATTGTATATAGCTGAGGGGATTAGTGAGAAATCATAAAATTTAATACCTTCTTTAATTATTATTATCACAGATGCAACAAAACGCATTATGTCCAAGAATTATAATCGTTTTTCTGGAAACTCATACTGCTTTTGATTTGAATATGGTTAATATTCAGATCTAAGTCAGTATTACGATAAATAATTGCCTTACGACAAATAGGTTTTTGTCTCTACTGATAAAACGGTTTTTTGGGACATAATGCGCTTTGATAAGTTGCTCCCCAATATTCTCTCTGTAATAAATATAATAAATATATATATATATATATTTTATATATATATATATATATATATATATATATATATATATATATATATATATATATTATATATATATATATATATATATATATATATATATGTGTGTGTGTGTGTAAAGAAAGAAGCCCATGTACAAGGAAAACCTTTTTTTGGGCGCTCTGTATTTATTTACTGCCTTTTATTATCAGTGATAGTTATATCTCAGAGTATACATGTGAAACAGCTATATAGTATTCCTATAAATCTATGAACATTTTATTCTAAAAGCGTTTTCCCGCTGTAAAATTTGCTACAAAAATACCAGATAACTAACCATATAGCATTAATTTGAGAACTCCTCCACTCTATTTGTTTATCTCAAGACTCTCCTCGTAAAAGTTGTACACGTGGCCCCTGAAGTGAATACACATCCAGCAAAATGAAAATAATTAATCACATTAGGAGAGGAATCAACTGAGCAAAAGCCCTGATTGATCGGGCAGTGCATCAGGTTGAAAGTGAATGTTTACTTTTTCCAGGATAACCCTAAGTGGAAATGAAATCAACGAAATCCTTTTATCTCTAATTCTATCCCATCATAGGCTGAGTGGAGAAAGTCTCTCCCTCCGACAGATAATAAGGGTGCGGTATATATTCGCTAATATTACTTCATGTTATGGGCTATGATACGGAGTATTCATTCAGCCCGCCTTGCTTTCATGTTGGGCAAGTTATTTCCCAAGAGTTTTGATGAAGTAGCATATTTTACACTTCTGAATTCAATTGTTCATAGTTTTCTATAAATAAATAAGACATCGTCAATGCGTTTGTACGACATGATTTCTCCTACCGCAGATTTTGACATAATAGATCACTGAAATATTAGTTAGGTACTCGAAAGTATCTTTTTGGGTTCTGTACAGGGGAAAAAACAGAACTCATGAGTAAGCCAGTCTGTATGTCTGCCTGTCCGTCCGTTTATCAGAGCAACTTCTCTCGGACAATTTCTTATAGACTGCTAAAATTTGCCATGGTAGAGCTTACTCATATTGGTTGGTTGGAACTTCTATCTATAAACATTTGGGGTAGGGATAGTTTGGTGAATTATATTTCTTTGTAGTCGGTCATGTGGGCTATCAAGCTAGATATTCAAAACTAATTTTTTCAGTATTCTGCGATAGCTAGTTTTGGAAATATAACTGAAAAGTTTCGTCAAAAACCAAGTTATATATAATAATAATAATAAATTCATGTATTGTTAACAATAATAATAATAAGGTACATGGTTTTAAGATATAGTAAATATAAAATCAATGAAATATGTGTCTATGTTTAAAATTAGATTATATCTATTCTAAGGATTCATATAATTTAACAATAAATGATACCGATAAGTAAATTAATACTTGTTTCGAGAAATAAACATAAATAGGACTTATACATATATGTATAGAGGACATGTAGGACTTATTTGAACTAGGTATTTGTAGAACATAGAATAAAGATCATAATTCACAGTATGTGTGACCAAGAATGAGTGCATGTTAAAATGGGTTACGTTTATAAGTATTTTGTTGATTAATAATTATAATAATAATAGTTGATAGGAGGTACAGTTAGTCATTAGTCACACGAAATATTATGTGTTCTCTGTTAAGTTTTTAATCGTTTCCCTGATTTTATTGAAGATATGTTTTTTAATTCTTTTTTGAATGGTAGTAGGCCTTCCCATGTTTTGACGGTGTCAGGTAGCGAATTATACAGCTTGGGTGCCATGTATGAATATGATCTTTTTGAAACCGACTTATGTACAACTGGGATTGTGTGAAGATGCCGTTTTCGTGTGCAGTAGGTGTGGATAGGTATTTTGGCTGAGTGTCTGTTTTGGTCTATTTTAAATTAACTTTATAAAAATATAATTGCCTTATGTCAAATATCTTGGCTTCTGAGTATAGTGAATTTGAACCGTATCTGTGTGATTTTGACAATAACAGTTTCAGAAATCTTTTTTGGAGGATCTCGAGGGCGTTGATATGGGTTCTCAGAGCTCCACCCCAAGCTGTTATACCATACTGTAAATGGCTCTCCACTAGTGCGTAATAAAGAGTTCTAAGGTACTGGGCTGGTAAAGATTTTTTCAGATATTTAAATACGTGCAAAATACTTTGCAGTTTTCTTATTACGTAGTCTTTGTGACAATCCCATCTGATATGCGTGTCTATTATAACCCCTAGATACCTAATGTTTGTCTTGGGCATAATTGTCAGTGAGGTGTTTTTGGTTTTCACTTCAAGCGTGCTAAAAAGCGGAGTATTGATTTTGTTGCATGTAAATGGAACATAATTAGTTTTTTGTAAATTTATCGTAAATTTTTTATAATCCATCCACTTTTTAATTTTATTGAAGTCCTCTTGCGCTTTCATTTTTAACTCATCCCAGTCGTGTGCTTTGTAGAAAATAGCTGTATCATCCGCGAATCCGGTTATTTCTCCGGCTACTCCGGAGTGAGAACAGGCCGTTAATGTAGATGTTGAATAATAGTGGACCTAACACACTGCCTTGAGGAACACCGTAACTAATTTTCTCCTTTCGACTGAGTAAGTCACCGACCTTCACAGACTGATTTATATATATATATATATATATATATATATATATATATATATATATATATATATATATATATATATATATATATTGCGTTACTCTGAACGCAGTAGGAGTACGACTTTTGGTGTCGTGGATTGTCCTATACTGACATCTGTTGGTGACCTATTGATGTGTCATTAAATTTACGATATTAGGTCCAAGCTTCACCCCACAAATTATAGGTGTCACCTCTATAATTTTGTGCATTTCATATCCTATCGGTTGGCTAAACCTGTCATAATTGCTTTTTTTCAAATTACAAAAAATTATTATTTCTCAATATTTCGAAAAATATTATATAAAAGTTGTATTTTTTTCGGTTTCCTACCCACCTACCGAATTTGAAACAATTTGAACAACTTTGATTTTCTAATTCAAATTTCGTAAAATCTAAAAATACCAGTTGAGATGTAATCTGCTGAAGGGATTTTTTCTGTTTGAAAATGATTTTAATCGGATATTTTGAAAAAAATGTCTAAAAAAATTATGTCTTACCAAATCAAAGTGGCTCTAGTTTCAACATTCTACATACAAATTCGCTTTATTAATTTTTATCACATACATTTCCTGCAAGTGCCATAACTCTGAAAATCAATATGCCCATCAAATTATTCTCCGAACCAATACTCAAAAATAATTCAATCTCTGTGTGCTCTTGAGCTAAGAAGTATGCTATGAAAACAACAAAATTGAATGTCATTGAAATTGAAATAATGAAGTGTTTGTCTAAAGTTATGAAATATTAATTTTTATCAAATAAAAAACAAATTGTTTGTCTAAAGTTATGAAATATTAATTTTTATCAAATAAAAAAAATGTTTAAACAGGAATAAATCCTGATAACAAGACATACATCCTTATCACTAGGCGAGTTTACAGTTTTATATAATACCAATACATATAAAAATAACCAATATATACCTGTATACACATACAGACATATATAGGTACACACATAGGTACTACATGCATATATAACATTCTACTTTGAGTGTTTGGAGAAAAACATAAATAAGGAAGAAAATACATAATTCAACCTGATCACGATCAATTGAATAATCTTTTATAGTAAAGTAACAAGTTCATTTTGGTCTTTCGCCAAAGCTGTGGGAAGAAACTTCACTTCCAGCTCATTTCCTCCTCTAACCAAAGAAGATGGAACACTAGCAACGATTGCCCAGGAAAAAGCCAATATCTTTGCGCACCTATTTGCTGGAAATTCCACTCTGGATTCATCGGGAAAACAACCCCCGAAAATTACACCTATTGACAGTCACATGCCCGAGATCACCTTTCGCCAACGTACTATCAGAAAGATTTTGCTGGGTCTCAACACCAACAAAGCCTGTGGATCTGACGGAATCCCGCCGATTGTTCTCAAGAAATGTGCCCCCGAACTAACACCTGTTCTTTGCAAGTTGTTCAACCACTCTTACAATTTGGGGGTATTTCCGTCCAATTGGAAAATTGCAAGAGTACAGCCAGTCCCTAAAAAAGGCAAAAAGGCCCTACCTAGCAACTACAGACCTATCGCACTGCTATCTATTATTTCAAAGCCATCAACATCGAGCTCAGGAATTGTCAACGATAGGCAATATGGCTTCCGCCATCAGAGATCAACTGGTGACCTGCTCGCTTACGTCTCACATATATGGCAGCTATCTATTGAAAAGTATGGAGAAACTTTAGCTGTGGCATTAGATATCTCCAAGGCGTTCGATCGAGTTTGGCACCAGGGACTCCTCGCCAAGCTTCCGTCTTATGGCTTGCCCCCTCAGCTGTGTTCTCTGCTTGCTAGTTTTCTCTCAAACAGGTCTCTCCATGTAGTGGTCGATGGAGTTTCATCTGACACTCTACTCATAAATGCTGGTGTTCCGCAAGGATCTATTCTCGCACCAACACTATTTCTACTTCACATCAACGACCTGTTGAAAGCAACTTCATGTCCAGTACACAGCTTTGCCGATGATAGTACCCTCCATACCGCTTTCTCTTCCAGGGCCCCTATATCAGCCCGTGAAACCAGAAATGAACGAGGAAGAAATGTTAATAATATAAATATGGACTCAGCAACAATTCTCGAGTGGGGATCTAATAACTTGGTAGAATTCAATGCAAACAAAACACAAGCATGTCTTTTCTCTAAAAAAGCCGATCTTACTCTGCCTAACATAACTTTGTCAGGAGTAACCATACCACTGAAGTCATCCATATCGATGCTTGGTATTACTATCAGCAATAACCTTTCCTGGGAAAATCACGTGAGGTCCATTGCCAAAAGAGCATCCCAAAAACTTGGTTTTTCGTTTCGTGCCAAGAGCTATTTCACCCCCACTCACCTGCTTATGATCTATAAGGCACAGATCCGACCTGTCCTGGAATACTGTTCCCATATTTGGAGCGCGGCACCTAAACATATCCTGAGGCTATTGGATTCTGTCCAAAAAAGGGCAATTCATCTCGTCGGTGATGCCTCGCTTACAAACTCGCTCACTTGTCTGGAACACCGTAGAAAAGTTGGCGATTTGTCTCTATTTTATAGATATTTTCATGGGCGATGCTCTTTTGAAATATCAACAATCGTTCCTGCTTTGGCAGTCCCTTCGAGACTAACCCGTCAAGTTCAGTCATCACACCCCTTCGTGGTCACTTTGGAGACCTGCAGAACATCACTTTCCAAAGACTCGTTCATCCAACGAACAGCGAGGCTTTGGAACTCATTGCCTAGGGAGGTGTTCCCCGAGGCATACAACCTCCAGAAATTTAAGAAGAACACCAACTCCTACCTTCTTTCCCTTGGTTCCCACGATGTTCTCTGAACATTACAGGATATCCCTTTTCGTGGGAACCAGAACATAAAAAAAAAAAAAATACAGACTAGGCTCAAATATTTTGGCTGGTTTGTGAAAGTTTCTTAATATTGTTCTTCATTTGACCAATTGGTTCATAATATATATATCAAGATTGGTACAGAATTGATTGTATAGTTTGCTCATTGCTACGAGTGGTGACTTGGGTAATATATTAGTTCTTGAATTGGGTAGGTAAAAAGTCAATTAATTTCTAGAGCTTAATCGTGGAACATAAAAGTTGAAATGGGAGAGTAATTCAATCAGATTGTTCACTAATTTGTAAATGAAGATAATTGAATAGTAGGTTCTTCGGTTTAGGAGGCATAGTAATTTGAATTTATTCAGTAATATTCTATTGTCGATACCTTGTTCGGGGTAGACTCCATTTAATTCAAATGAAATATATTTCATAAAGCCTCTTTGGATGGACTTCATTCTGTTTATGTGTATATTGTATATGGACTACCATATTGAGGAACCATATTCCAGCCGAGATCTCACGTAGGCATTGAATAGTGCTAAAAAGCTGTCTTGGTTACGAAAGTTCTTACAATTACGATAAATGAGACCAAGCAACCGTTCAGCTGCACATGTCATTGGATTATAGTGGATTTGAGTCAAAAATGACACCAAGATCCCTTATCGGAGTGATTTTTTGAAGGGGAATATTATTTATATGGTAATCATGTTGGGTATATTTAGAGTATTTACATTCATTTGTTTTGAGGGTGAGATTATTTTCGGTACACCAAACGTGTAAGAATTCAAGATCTTTTCGTAGGAAATTCATTCAATGGGTCGAAAAAATTTCAAATAATTGGCAAAAGGTAAAAATTAGCTTGAGATATTATTTCCTATATCGTTTATGAAAAGTGAGAACAAGAGAGGTGCTAAGTTGCTTCCTTGTGGAATAAATTGGAAGGATTCATGACCTCTATAATCTACGAACAGGATACGTTTGGTTAGGTAAGATCGAAAAAGGTTCAGGAGTTGTGAGTCAAGGAGTAAAGTTTATTGATGAGAATATTATGATTCAACTTATCAAATGCCTTCGAAAAATCCTTATAAACAGTATCATTAGATGCATTACTTACTAGTTGTGTGAAGCACATCAAGTTGGTAATTGTAGATCGTTTACTGAAGAATCCGTGTTGATTATTGGAGATAACATTTTCAACATCAGGAAATATCCTAATAGTAGTAGAATAAAAATGCTGACTTTGCAGGAAAAAATAGAAATTGTACTCAGTTGCGGGGAAAATACAACTCATCGACAAGTTGTATATTTTTTCAATGCACTATACACTGAAAAAAATATTCGACAATCTATTGTGAGCAAGATTATATCAAAGTTCAAATCGACGGGTTCAGTGCAAAATACTCTTAAAATACCTCATAATCCAAAAGTTTAATTGTATGCTTGGATGTAACATAATAATGAGTAAATACATATTACAGACATATTTATGACATGTATAATTGGTGCTAAACAAAGGAGAAAATGGAAACCAACTTAAAGCTGAGAACCACTTTATAGAAAAACGCTGAGGATCAGATGGTTTCGTGTAACTGGTATTACATGAAACCCCTGTTATTATTCCTAAGCGCGGAAAAAATTAGTTTTACAGTATATACCAAAGATCGTAGATATATGTTATATAGGTTATATATTACATCAGAGGCCAGCAGTTATAGAAAGAGAAATAATATATATATATATATATATATATATATATAAAATAAAAACACACAAATATATATATATATATATATTTATATATATATGAAATAAACACACACAAAGAGAAATATATATATATATATATATATATATATATAGAAAATAAAAATCATTTTTTAATGTTACAGCTATGTCAGTTATCATTTATCATGTATAATGTCATTCAACATTAAATTTTATCTCTCAGATATTTCTTCAAGTCCTGCTTGAATACACTTATGAAAAGCTTCTTACTATCCAGGGGTAATGAGTTGTTTACAAGTGATACTTGGTAGGAGAAAGATCGTTTGAGAATTTCCGTTCGGTGAGAAGGAAGAGTGATAGTTCCTTCAAATCGAATGTTGATGTTATGGACATCTTCACGAAATAATATTTTTCTTCCTAGGTAAGGAGGTGTTTTTGTTCCAATTATTCCATGATAAAGGCAAGCGGAGTGAAGTACCTTTCTGTTTTTCATATCTAGCCATTCTAGGTCTTTAAGCTTGTGGGATATATGTTGCCTACGTCTGACTCCATAAAATAATCGAAGGCACGGGTTTCGCATGATCTGTATTGCTCTAGGATCCTCATAATCCAAGCAAGGGCCATAAACAGTATCACAATAATAAAATTTGAAAAGAACTAATGCATCGCAAAGGATGGCTTCTACTTTTTGGTTCAGAAATGTTCTGTTATTATAAATCAGCTTCAAATTCAAGGAAGCTGAGCAACGAAGTTTCTTGACATGTTCTTTGAATCGCAGATCATCAACAAAAGTAAGACCAAGATTCCTAGCACTTTTAGTAGAGGTTATTTCCATCGAACGAGTTGGACTTGTATATTAAGCTTTTCAATATATCTCTGGGATACCCGCTGTTTTCAAGAATGTCAAATAGTTTTTCAAATTTTGTTTTATGAAAAACTAACTGACCTGACGTTGTCCTGTCCAAATTTCTATATTCCCTGATTGTTTTTCCCGAAAACTCTCGTCCGCGTAGAATTTCTCTTTTCCTATGTTTTTTTTTGGGTTGTTCCATGCCTTTGACCCTGCCAGCTTCCTGTTATCCCGTTTTCTCTTCATCCCGTTTTAACGTTATCCCGTTACCGAGTTATCCCATTTTCCCGTTATCCCTTTTCCCGCTATCACATTTTCCAGTTATCCCGTTTTCCCGTTTTCCCGTTTTTCCGTTATCCCATTGTCCCGTTTTCCAATTATTCCGGTATCCCGTTATCTCGTTTTCGCTTTCTCCCGTTTTCCTGTTATCCCGTTTTCCTGAAAAAATTAGCCAAATCGATCCAGCCGTTCTCAAGTTATGAGTTTACCAAAACAAACAGACATTCATTCTTATTATATATTCCTGGAAACTTTTCCAGGACAAAGAAATTTCCAATAATTTTTCTGAAAATCCTCGCTATTCCTAAAAATCTTATTCGCTTTTCCTAAAAACCTTATTCAAGAAAACGATTAGCCAAGTCAGTCCAGCCGTTCTTTTTCTAAAATAAAAAAAATGGTACCCTGACTGGGATTCGTTCCTGTGACCTTCTGCTTGGTAGGCTATTTCCCCGTTTGATAATAAATGACGCGATAGTCTTTTTCTTCGCCAAATTTCTTATATACCCGGATTTTCCAATTTCCGGCAACCTGTCTAATTTTTTCGTATCAACCATTCTCTGGCTATTACGAACATTAGCCAAATCGGTCCAGCAGTTTTCATGTTTGGCGCTTACAAAGAATGGAGATTAATTTTCATTATATAGATTAATGAGATATATGAGTTATTCTTTTTTTCCTAGTTATCACTGTGTTGTATTTTTTGTTTGTGGAATGATTTGAAATAATAAAAAACCTTTTTAAAAACAAGATTTTGTTCAAGTGCGTTAAAAAGTAAAAAATAATTTGCTTTGGATGTGTGACGTAGGTTATTCCGTGAGTTATAGACTCAAGAGCTTGTCGCGCAAAGTTTTCAGTTCGAATACAAAAGCGACAAGCTTTTGAATCTATAACTCATGGAAAATAACTTGGGTCACACATCCAAAGCAATTCTTTTTTACTTCTTAGCGCATTTGAATAAAATCTTGTCTTTAAAAAGGTTTTTTATTAATTATTTTATTCCGTGCTTTTCAGTAAGTATAATCTATGCAATTTTGTTAAAGGATCATTGTTGAGTCCTTTTTCCTGTGAGTTCTGAGCTATCTAGTTCTTCAATGAGGAGACCATCTAAATATTAAATCGTTTGCCATCCTGGAGCTACCATCTTCCATTTAGGATTTTGACAGAAAATCAATAATCCTTAACTAAATTCATGATCTCCGATCCCAAAAACCCCGATATACCAATTTTGAATAGAAACTGTCCATAATCACAAAACTCGTCCACCATCTTGGAGCCGCCATCTTGTATTTATAAATTTTGACAATAAATGCATAATCTCTGACCCCAAAAACCCCCACATTTCGAAAAGGGAAATATTCTCAATTGAATATTGATAGAAAGATTTTTTTGTGAATTGACGATGGAAGATAATGACTAAAGTTTATCTTTCAGTCGCAGATGATTCCACATCTGATTTTATGAACATCCTGTTTATATTTTCAACAAATCAATCTCCACATACCATTTTGAATAGAATCAGACCATAATCACAAAACTTGTTCGCCATCTTGAGTTCATGAATTTCGACTAAAAATTCATGATCTCCGACCCCGAAAACCCTACATACCAATTTTGAATCGAATTGGAACATAATTACAAAATTCGTCCGCAATCTAGGAAGCGCCATCTTGAATTTGTGAATTTCGACAGAAAATTCATAATCACCGACTCCGAAAACCCCCACATACCCATTTTAAATAGAATCGGACCATAATCACAGAGATCGTTGGCCATCATGGAGCAGTCATTTTGATTCTATGAATTTTGTAAAAAAAATCATAATCTTCGACCCCGAAAACCCCTACATACCAATTTTGAATCGAATCGGACCATAACCACAAATCTCGTCCGCCATCTTGGAGCCGCCATTCTGTTTTTTCTGTATCAAAAATTCCATAACACATTGTCACGGTAACTTTGAACACCTACCAAATTTCACGTTAATCGGACAACTAGAAGTGGGTCAAATTTAACTTATAAGATTTCATTACACACATCAGGTGAAAGTGAATAAAAGCTTTCGTTTTTCACGAATATCTCTAAAACTTCTGCAGTTATCGCAAATTAAAAAAGTCTGCCAAAGTGCAGGAAATTTTGTTAAAAACTAGTTCCAACATCCGGAACTCTACCACCAATATTAATACTTTTAATTTAGGGGTGAAAATAGTTCTCAAAACGGAACATGTGGCTCGGCATGATTCCCTCATATTTCAAAAAACAGAAAGTCTACTCATTAAATATGAATATTAGGGAACGAAAGAATTCGTATCGATTAGATATATGATTGAACAATAATCCGTGGAAAAAATTCGCAGGTTTTCAATTACTTATGCTTTTGTTAATCAAGCAATTTTTATAATATGTAAATCAACATAAAATCCAGTGTAATTTTCAAATTAAAAACCTGAGATTTTTTCCAACTCAGGAATTCTTGTTTCAAATGGTTTGAAAGAGCTCCCCGTTTATAAAATATGTGAATTTTTAGTTTTTACTTTTTTAATAACAATTCATGGATATAAAACCAAAAAGAGCTATTATTTTTTTTCCAAATCTTTCGATTGTTTGAAATTATTTTCACTGAAAACTATATATTTTAAAAAATATTGTTTACTACATTTATTTGAAAAATTCTTATAGACAAACGCATTGTTTATGGCATTATCAAAAATTTCCTTTTTGGGAATTTGACCATTGATAAAAATTATTATTTAAAAAAACCGTTTAATTTTTTAAAAATGTTTTCTCTAATTAATTTTTTTTGTTGCTAAAAAGTAATTATATATTTTTTCTGAAAAAAAATCAATTTTATCTGTTTATTTTAAAAATAGTTTTTCATGAACAAATTAATATCCATACTAATTTTTTTCAGATCCTAAAAAAAACAATTACAAATTACTTTCTGAGGAATCTTCTTTTCAAGTTTTTTAATTTTATTCCAATTATTCTCATGTCTTGTCATGTTTTCAAAAGCTCAATTTATGTATTATTTAACGGAGAATAAAAAATGTCCCGGTCGTATTGCTGATAGTTTACCAAGTTATTCACACTGCAATGATAAATAACAAAAAAAAATGGCAAGCAAAAATCATGAGAATATTTGAAATTATATAAAGGAAAATAGAAAACAAAATTCTTCAAAAAGTCATAAATGATTGATTTAATTTTTTTTGTAATAAAAAAAATAGTATTGATATTCATGTGTTTATAACGAATTGTTTATTAAATTAACAGAACATTTTTTTTTCAGATTTTGACAGAGTACTAGATATTTTATATTTGAAAAAAATGGTTCTTTAATATTGATTTTTAGCAACAAAAAATTGTTTATTGAAAAATGCAATTCTAAACAATATATTCTTGTTTGAGAAATGATTTATTTCTCAAAAATCATAATTTCTATCAAAGGTCAAATTTTAAAACATAAATTTTTGTTGATTTTTTTCAAACAAATGGAGTAAAAAAATATTTTGTATATAGTTTTCAGTGATTATGAAATAAAACAATCGAAAAAAAAAATGGATAGCTCCATAATTTTTTGATCACTCAAATTGTTAATAAAAATAGTGAAAAATCAACATTTACAAATTTTATAAACGAGGCTCCCTTTTAAACCCTTCGAGAAATTGATTCCAGAATTCCAGAAGTGAAAAAAATCTCAGGTTTTCAATTTCAAGTTTGCACAGGTTTTTATGTTGATTGACAATTGGTATAAATTACTAAATTATCAAAAGTATAATAACTGAAAAATTGCAGATTTGTTTTTCACGGAATATTGTTCATTCATGTTTCTAACTCATACCTGCATTTTTTCGTTCCCTAATATTCGTATTTAATGAGTTAATTTTCTTTGTTTAATTTATATTTCACTTTGTTACTTCAATTCTATTTCTATTGAATTCATATTACAACACTTTTTAATGTTCTGATTGATTTTCAAATCATCATATACTAACAGAGTTCTGGAAAACCCCTGTGTACAGGGGCGACTTTACTCATATTTTTTTTGAATGTTTGACGCCTTTTTGTACAGCTCACATAACAATACAGTTTTAAATAATTTTTTGAATTATCCCTTTATCTGGCATTGAAAAAAATCTGAACAGTCCATTTAATTTGAATGAAAGGTAAATATATTTTAGTTCTTTTGTCTCAAGTCACGAGTTTTCAGTTGCGCTGAGTAGGGATCAGGGGAAATGGAGGCGTTACCAGTTCGATGGTTTGCTGTTTTGACTGCTACTGGTGAGGACCGGACTTGATGAATATGTCGCCTCAATTTGATACAGTGCATTCATTATTCGAAAAGTAAGATAGTAGGTAGAGAGGAGGTATACACCGAATTGACACAAGGCGTCGTCTCATGAAGTGGTTGTTTCGAGGGTAGTCCCAGAATTACCTGACCTAACAAAAAAGAAAATCGGAAAATATTTTTTTATTTCTCTTTATAGCCCACCTTCGGGTCGATACACTTTTCTCAGCGATGTTCAATAGCTTCGATACCCTGTTTATAGTGAGGGGTGTCCTACGCGGGTTACTGGTCTCCTTCTAGCACTATAATTGATCACGTGATCTTTCTGATCACAGAACTGTGCTTGTAGAGTTTGGCTCCATAACTGAAAACAGATGTCGCATATTGCAAAAAAAAATTGCCAATCAACTACTACTTTGTAATACCTTGCTGACACTTATCAACATAGGAATCTTGACAATGCCTTCCAATATTTCTGTGGGGTTTTTTGATTTAATTTCGATACTTCTCTCTCTCTCTCTAATGATTTTATTGGCCTTTTCTGCTTCCTATCTGGCCTCTAACTGGCGCATAGTGGGACAAGCAAGATACCCACAAAGTTGTCAAAAAATTATAAAACGGTATTCAACCTTAGAAATGATTTTTTAATTCATTTATGAGCTACAATGAAGCCTATTAAAAAATGAAAGTGTGGAAAAACCGCGGGAAGGGTTCGATTCCCGGCAGAAAAATAATGTTATCTGAATGAAAATCGAGGTTACTAGGAATTAGGAATATCAATGTAAAAAAAACATCTCCGATACATACTTTGATTTAGAAATCATCATCAGTTTCTTCTTCCTCCTGTTCTTCTTCTGATGGTGAATCGAATAGAGATGCAACAATTGCAAAGCTTCCACTGCATTTTTTTCACGTTTCCTCTTTTTGATTTTCCGTTTGCTTGTAATGACTGGATCGCTATTAATAAAAAATAAGATGAAAATATCCTCATTACTTTTGGATCGACTACACTTCCTGTAATTATGTTCTCTGTATCTTCTGAAATTCTTACTCCGTGCTTCCTAAGCTTCCTCACTCAAATGTCCAATAGGTAGCGGTGTAGAGGACATGATCTCAGGTCCATGTATTGAATTTTTATGTATGGTTGGCGACAAAGGATACACAGAGGTAAAATACCTAGCCGTTTCATGAACATAAGATCGAAATCTATCAACATCAATTTCAAAACCACTTGCAACAGCTATCATAACGATATGAATTTTTGTTATTTCTGCTGATAATTCCGCATTTATTTTCGTGACAAACCCAACAAAATTCTCAGTTCAATACCAAATTCCAGTTCTAACACAGATTTCAATAATGGCAATCTTTGTGAGAGAGAGTCCATTTTGTTAAACCCATTTGTTTGTGAAGAACTTCTGACTCTATTTAACCACAAAAAAAGTCCTCATGTGGGTTTGATGAAATTCCAATGTTGATATTGAAAATAGTATCACCAATAATTATTGAACCACTCACATATTTAGAGAATCTTCTATTCACAGCAGGCTGTTTTCTTTCAAGCCTCAAATCAAGCAAGGTTGTGCCTGTTCGGAAAAAGTCCAGTTCTAGAAATTTAAATTACTTTCGTCGAATTACCATTCCATCCTGCTTCTCAAAAGTGTTTGAACTGTCATTTTCTGTGAGACTTATGGACTTTCTGAGGAGAAGAGACCCAATAACTGAAAGTCAGCATGGATTTTATCCAGGCAGATCATCCAGCAGTGCTAATTGTGCATTTATGAAAAAAGCTGTGAACTTCATTGAGGCAGGTGAGTCCTCTGCTAGAATCTTCTATGATTTAAGCAGGGCACTCGACTTTGTCAATCATGATATGCTTCTCTCTAAACTTTATGCCAACGGAATACGTGGTGTAGCTTATGAGTGACTTTCCTGATTTTTCACTAATCGAGAACAGTATGTGGTTATGTCCCACTATGTTGGAGCCAAGGAAAACAGGTACAGTTCCAATAAAAAACCCAGTATCTATGAGTGTCCCGCAAGGCTCTGTACTCGGGCCCATTTTATTTGTGCCATACATAAATTATTGGTAGATTGGTGCTCTATATCTAAATCCAAATAAAACTCAAATTATGAGATTTCATAATAAATAAAAGTATGGCAACCACTAGATATTAATATCCGTACCAGTAAGGAACCTTTGGTTCAGTCCGATTCGGTCAGGTTTCTGGGAGTGATGTTGGATGACACCTCAGACTGGAGAACTCATTGTTAGTTTCTCATACGTAAAATGAATTCTCTATGATTTTGTTTCGAAATCTAAAATCAGTCTTAACATTTGAGCAACCAGTTATATTATATTACGCCCAAGTCTCGTTTGAGATATGGTCTTCCATTTTAGGGCAATTCGTCCTTAGCTACTAGCGTATTCACAGCATAGAAAAAACTTATCAGTATCATTGCTGGTATCTCCCAACTTAGCTCCTGTGAACATATATTTGGAGAAACAATATATTGCCTTTGGTATGTCTATTCATTTGTGTATTCGAAAATAGAACAATATTTCGACCATTCGTGACAAGTCAACTCGTCAGGATAAAAACTTTTTTATTTTGTTCTGTAAATATAACGTTCACCAAATACACCTAAATATCTAGGGCCGAAAAAATATTCAATCTGTAAGATTTAAAATCTACCTTGACTCAGGGACTTTTTAAAAGGAATCTTAAAATTTCCTACTTGATACATGTTTCAATGATTTGAAGGATTTCATGATTCGTACAATAAGATTGAAATTCTCTCAACATTTTACTCAATTATATAGTAACTGTATTACTGTATACATACAGGGTGTAATCTAACCTTTTGCACACCCGTGAATGACGAGTGTTTAATGCCATTTTATAACGAATTACAGTGATTAAAAATCCGAAAATAAAATAAATTAAAAATTAGCGATAATTTTGTGATATAAGGGTAGGGGCATGACATGAAATTAATCTCAACGAAAAAGTGAAATACAAATGACGTATTTTCCCGATTTTTCAAATTGATAGTTTCGTAGATAAAAATTGGCATTATTTTTCGTGTTGCTTCATCTGACTTATATGCCTGCTTTGTCCGCGTGGTTTTCAAGAAGATTGAACTTTTTTAAAACATTCATCCCTGAAATTAGCGAAATACTTTAAAAAATCAATTACAACAAATGCCGCCATGTCACCACTACTCGTTTTTTAACATAAGTTAATTGAAAACAGCCATATTAATCAGTGCAAATGGAATTTTAATCAAAATCTCTCATTTCTTCTTTCAACTTCCGATTGTTCATTCTTCATAGTTGATTTTTGGTGATGAATCGGTTGAAACGACCATTATTGAGACAATTTGACTTATCAGGCTACTGGTTAATCTGACGTAAATATGACATTAAATTCAACTAAGCTAAATTCAGCGCCGATCTATTCGAAGGTAAAAATTACGTCAGTTTAGCCAACCATAATGTTCGTTGAAATAATGTATTCTTTGTGTATTAACACTCAACTTTTTTTAGTTCCTAGCTGAAACTTTCTAAGGAAACAGTACAAAAAAAATATTTTATAGATAAAAATTATTCATATATTCAGAGAGTAGTGCATCCAAGTAATCGTTGAGCATTTTGAACATTAACACTAAATCTGTGATAATCCTTCGTTTCTCTAATGAGAGAATGCCAATTGTTATTCTTGCTGAATTTATGTCTTCCACATTATAAACTCCATTCAATCGCCAGTTAACAAAACTGATGAATCTATTTCTTTCAAGTCTCATTTTGTGGAGGTTATATCGTGGATTCCAAATGACGTTCGAAAAACTGAACTTGCTGTGTACATATGCGAAATAAAGAGATTTTATTGACATTTGTGAGTTGAAGTTTCTACATATTCTTCTAATGAAGCTCAACATTCCACTGCATTCATTAATAATGTATTCACAATGTGAATTGGAGCTCAGTTTATTATATAATATCACACCTAGATCCTCAATGTGTTCCAACCGTCCTAGATTTCTGAACCCTGCAAATTGTAATAAAATTCAAACAGATCCAGATTTTTTGAGAAAGAGATCGTCGAACATTCATTCAAGTTGAGAAATAGCCTATTAGAGCATCAGTAGTGAGAAATACGACGAGGTCCGATTGAATATTCAAGTAGTCTAAGTATGATTCAACTTTGGCAAATATTTTCAAGCCATCGGCATATAGCAGAATTTGAAAAAATTCAAAACATTTTTCTACATCGTTGATTAATATCGAAAATAATGAAGGCTCCAGGTGGGAACCTTGTGGTACAATGGGTGATGATCTATATCCGTTTACGGTTACTATTTTGACCTGTTTTATGCATAAGAAGCGAACCATCGTAGCAGATCCCCATGTATACCGACTTCAGCAAGATCAGAAATGAGTATATTATGATACATTTTTCGGAAGCCTTGCTGAAGTCCGTGTAAATAGAGTCAATCTCAATTCCATCATCCATAGAGTCAAAAATGTAATGTAAATAGAGTCAATCTGAATTCGATCATCCATAGAGTCAAAAATGTATTGAGAATGTCTTCGTTTTGATTGAGGTATGAATGAATCCACCTAATGTCGAAAAATGGTCGAAGGTTTTCACCTTACCGTTTCTTCGTCCATTCGGATGTCCGGGTACAGGGGATGCATCCACCCAATCACTGGAGGAGATAGTGGACTGTATGGGTTCTGAATTAGGGAACAGTGTGTTTTTGTTTGGCATTCACACTTCTCGACTAGTAAGTTTACACTCTTTTTCGTCACCGGGAGGCATCCAGGCTAGTCCCGTTGACGATGAGAACGCGCCGACAGTATACTGGGTGTAGCAAAGCTGCGGATTGATTATCTGATATATGCTAAATACAAAAAATGGGGCTAAACTTATTCTGAGTTGTTCAAACTATAACTAAGAATTATATTCAGACGGGGATTTACCCGAGGATTTAACAATTCCCCCCCACCAAAATATATTTGATTTTCAATGTTGAGAAGGGATTGGGTACAGTTTCACAATTACCCATTCTCCAATGCAATGAAAGTACGTTTTCGCTTTTCAGAACAACTAGATCACCAAGATAAAGGACGTTTGTTTTATTGAGTCATTTGTGACGCTGCTGCAGAGTATGCAAGTATTCACTATGCCAACGTTTCCACACGTCATCTTTCATTTTTTGTAGAAACTGCCAGCGGTCCATTTGATTGAGTCGTATATGTGAGGGGTCAGGGTCTTGAAGTGCAGTTCCTAGGATGAGAAATGCCCCGGGGTAAGGACTGATATATCACTGGGATCTGAACTCATTGAATATAAGGGGCGCGAATTCAAAATAGCTTTGACTTAAGTAAATACAGCATAGAACTCTTTGAAGGTTGAAATTTGCGAACCAATTACGCTCACTAGGTTTGACTTGACGGATTTGATACCAGAAGAATTCGAGCAGCTCCTACGAAATTAGTGCCATTATCCGAAAACAGCTGCGAACATTTGTCTCGCCTGGCAATGAACCGGCGCAAGGCGGCAAGGAATGCCTGCGATGTCAGATCGGACACTAATTCCAAGTGTAAGGCCTTTGGCGGATATAGGCCTTTCTTGATTTTTATACCTCGACCTTTCGAAGGGGCGACGAAAAATGGTTCTACAAAATCTACACCTACACACGAAAAAGGTTTCAACTGGTTTATTCGAGAATGAGGAAGGTTTCCCATGAAGGGTTCGAGGGGTTTAGAATTCACTCCAAAAGAACGGAGACACTTTGCCGAAACCTGACGAATGGCTCGTTTTAGAAATAAAATCCAAAGATTTTGAGACAATAAAAAATTAAGGGTTTGGAGCCCCGGGTGGAGATGCTTCCTGTGGGTGTCTTCAATCATTAATACGGTCAATCTATGAGCGCGTGGGAGGCAAGCGACCCCTCCACCCTGAGCAGCACATCTTCATCGAGAAAAAGGTTCAACGTGCGGAAAAGTTTAGGTAGAGAAAGTTGATTTTCTAATTGTTCTATCTCATGTCTGAAGCAGTCGTGTTGAACTCTCCTCACCAGGACTAGTAAGTCTATTTCAGTGAAAGGAGCTGTCAACTTATTCAGGACATCCTCAGTATTGTTGATAAAACGCAATATATAAGAAACTATTCGCTTGATTTTATGGATAGAAGCGTATTTTTCAACAGGATGTCCAAGGTCTCTAGAGAGACAAATGTGGCGAGCACAATTTCTTTCCTCTCCAAGTCTGTGGACGGTGAAGGAGTAGAAGACCCTACAGGCCAATCCTTAAATGGAGTCGCGAGCCAAGGAGGACCCGAAAACCATGACTGGTGACTCAATAGTTCGGAAGGTAGAAGACCTCTAGACGCGCAATCCGCGGGGTTTAGTTTTGAATCTATGTGATACCAATATTCGGGAGGAAGCTTCTCTTGTATGTGACTCACTCGTTACAAACAATAGTTTTCCACCGATATGATGGAGCTTTGATCCAGAGAAGAGCCACCATACTGTCCAAGCGAACACTATATCGAGAGAGGTTTTTGCCAAATAAGTTTCCGAGACGAAACTCGGCTACAAAAACTGCTCCGCACAACTCCAACCGAGGTATCGAGAGGGACTTCGTTGGTGCTACCCTAGATATGCAGATGAGAAAAACTTGATGTGTTCCATCAGAAAATAAAAGTCGGAGATATACCACTCCGGCGTAGCCCTTTTCGGAACTATCCGAAAATCCATGGAGTTGACAGGATTAGAATGTTTTAGGGATGTGTCTGTTGTGCGAGTTCTTGCTTGTATTGTGTCCATTTTCCTTCATCGTCGGGAGGGAGAAGCTGACCCCAGTCAAGACCCAGAATCCATAAATGCTTATTGAGATATTTAGCAAAAAAGGATAGTGGGGCAAGAAACCCCAAAGGGCCAACTATTCTGTTAATTTCGGATGAAATAATTCTTTTTGAACACCCTCTTTCGAAATGTGTTACATCATATGAGAAAAACTCCAGGGTTGGATCACATTTCAAACCGAGGGTATTCATCGCGAAGTCGTCATTGGCAAAGAACAGAGGTGATTGTTGAAAATATTTTGGATGAAGATGGTTCAACAGCGAATGGTGGTTATTGGCCCATTTTCTTACCTCAAAACCACCTATCTTCAACAGGGCTATCAATTCATATTGTAGTGACCTGGCTTTTTCAAGAGAATTGGACCCCGTGATGATATCATCCACGTAAACCTCTCGCGTTAGTACGCTACATGTCTTCGGAATGTTTTCAACTTGAAATCTTGAATAGGTTCTCTGGGAAAAAAATCCCACACAATCCTTTGGTAATTTTACTGATCTTCCTTGATGAGGATTTGCAGAAACATTTGCTTCAAATCAGCAGTGAATGCGTGAGTGTGCAAAAGAAAACTCAACAAAATTACCATAAAATCCTTTCGAAGTTATTCACCGACAAAAAGTAACTCATTGAGAGAAGGACCCATGGGAGATTCTATTGAGGCATCAAATACCACTCGCAGTTTGGTGGTTGGACTATTGGTATGAACACACAATGATAAGGAATTTAGAAAATATTTTCGAACGAATTTGGAGGTTGCACCGCCACATAATCGTTCATCAAATACTCTTTCATGAATTCACTATACTGAACATACTGGGAAGGGTTCCTCAATAACTTTCTTTCTAAAGTGTTGAAGCGCGCTAAAGTTGGAGACCGATTGTCTCCAAAATGTTTCTGAATTTGGAAAGGCAGAGAGAGATATGACATATCTACCCGATGGGGTTCGGAAATGATTTTGCTTGAACAAAGTCTCGCATTTTTCATCATCAGGTGATGTGGAGATGCTACTGGGAATATTTTCAACTTCCCAAAATCGTTTAAGAGTTATTTTGAGAGGGTTGTCACACAGAGACACAAAATAATTAACCGAGATTTGAGAAGTTGATGAATATCTTTGCATTACTATCCATCCAAACTCTGTATCAACAGCAGAAAGTTCATTGAGCTTACCAGAAATCTTAGCCCCTTTCATGATCATTGCAAATACCTCCGCACCCAGAAGCATGCCTATTTTACCTAAAATATTGAATTTTTCGTCGGCTAAATGCAGGTTGGCAATGTGTGACAGACCACCTACAGAAAAAGTATGCAAAGGTGTGTCGGCACAAATTTTGGACAAAATGAGCGCGTTGATGACGAAGACGGGACTGGTTTTACCATGATGTCTCAGGGAGACTGATGGGAAGCTGGAAGCTGCGGAACGCATTTGTCCCAACTATTGAAGTCGATCGGGGTCTTGGAGCGAGGCAGTGCTAATCTCTTGACACGTTCCTCAGTTACGAATGAAGCTTGACTCCCAGAGTCTAATAATATTCTCATACATGTAATATTACCGTGAAAATCGAGAACATCTACGGGAGCGGTAGATAGAAGGACAGTGAATATTGAGGGCAATAAATTTGTTAGAACTTGATAATTTCAAATCACAACACACACGATTAGATTTCCACAGAAATTCATCAGATTCACATGTTCCGCTAGCATAGTAGCTTCTTCAGGTGAATGTACATTTGATCAAAAATTACTATGGATTTCCATCAAATAACGGCCGAGTCAATCGATTTTTTTTTATAAGTTGAGGGTTGCACTAATGTTGACTTATCGTGCGAAATAGGGGAGGTGCTGTCAGTTTCTACAGAATTGAATGGTTCCATATTATTTTCAGAAAAGTGAAGCAACGTATGATGTCGCTTGTCTTGGCATACACGACAACAAGCTACTGAACTACAAGTTTTGGCAGGATGCTTGCTTCCTAGACAATTAGTAACCACTTATTTTCTTTGCACATTTGGTATCGTTCTCTTGGAGATTTCGACGAGAAAACTGAACATTTATAGATCGCGTTACTTGCTTAGCACACAGAACATTTGATAGCTCCATTTGTGTTCGCGAAAAATGAAGAGGCGTGGAACTTGCTCTCATTTGATGTTTCAAATGAAGAGTTTCTAGGTGAGGTATCTGCAGAGATATATTTTTTATTCGGTTGAACAAGAGATACGGAATCATATGCAACTCACTTCTTGTGGAGAAATGTATATACATCGTTATATTTGGGAATGTCTGAAGAAACATGCTCTATTTCGAAACGTTAAGAGTATTTGCGTCAATCTTTTTACTGAGAATGTACGAAATCCCATTCATCAACAGGTAGTTCCGATTTTTTTAGCGCTGCCAAATTATCAGAAAACACGTTTAGAATATTCCTCAAAGTTTTGGGAAATTCTGTTGTGAACTTCGGAACATTACTTGTCTGTGCCCAATATACTGTAGCACGCAAACGTTTATTTTGATAACGTTGTTGTGAATTTGTGAAAACTTCATCATAGTTATCCTCTGTTAACGGGAGATTTTTTGCCAATAAGGCCCGGTTGTTCAATCGAGGATGACCAAGTGATTTGGCTTAAACCAGGATTACCACTTTTGTTTCAGTTGTTCAATACGGGTTTATGAGATAAACCTAGTTTAACCATGGTTTAAGTTAATCTCATGAATTCGGGGGTTTAAGGAGATAATTTGCCGATTCTAACCTATTCGATTGTTTGACATTTCAATAGACATTGACTATTCTGAAAATTATTATTGTGTTGAATATTTTTGTTTTATACCCGACTGCAAAGATGTTCGTAGATATAACAGACGATTTTTTTGAAATTTTTGATATTATTGCCCCAAGAAGAAAGATACCCGTATTTAGACAATCTACCGTAATTTCGGATGACTTTAACCCAGCTGGGTGACTTTGGCTCATTTTCAGAAATAGACATTATTGATTATGAAAAATGTAAGCCTGTTTTTTTTATCGGATTGATTTTTCGTGATTCTATTGTATATATACCTGCAACAATGTATTCGATTTAGGAGTCATTTGTAACCAAATTCAACTTGCATAAAGTTTGTCTGCAACTAGCAATGTTTTTTTACTCATTTATGATGATTAAAAATGAAATAACGTTTTTATGGGCAAATTTATTTTGCTTATTTTATCCGCGGATTATTTTTAAATCACCCAAAATTTAAGCCATGGGTCAAAGCCAGCCCTCAATATGCGGTTGACTTTGCACACCATGTTTTTTTATATATCCACATACAAAGTCTTAATCACATTAATAGCTAAAAAGGGAAACATTCTCAATTAAATATTGAATAGAAATATTTTTCTGTTAATTGAAAAATCCACGATAAAAATCAAGTTATTTTTTGTGAATGTCTAACAGAAAACAACTACTTCCCCGGCTAAAGCCATTGCCATTGACTACATCTGATAGATATTCTGAAAGGACCCTAACTTAAAAGAAAATATCTAAAATTGAAAATTTGCATTTTCATTCAGATAGTTATTATTTTTATTGATTTTCTATTCCAGTCTCAATTTGAAAGAGTGGTCAAAGATCAATATTTTGGTATATAATACCAATTTATTTTTACAAATTAATCGTAGACATTCTTTGAATTCAAGTAAGCCAAAGTCACCTGAAATTACGGTACCTAGAAACCATTTGGAAGAATGGACAGAAGAATAATTTTTGAATAGATTTCGCTTGCCTAAAGAAATCGTCCGCAACTAACAGAAATACAAAAAATCACCCCTCACTACAAAGGCAAAATCGTAACAAAAAATAAACTTCCAAATAAAAATTAAAACTTGATTTTTTATACCAAAAACGTTTGACATAAAAACCTAAAATTAAATCATCACAAATGCAAAATGAAAAACTACATGATCTGTTCTCAGGAATCTCAATCAAATGTTGATTCATTGATGGTTGATGAGTTATGTTTCAAAGATAATGTTTGTTTATATATCTCAATCATATGGGTTTTCTCTAGATTCTACTCCTCCCTTTGTAGTTCCGAGGAAAGTTGGTGTTTTTCTTTCATGTGTATTAATTTCAACTTGTGTTCTTCAAATGATCGTTTTTGTAAATCTACAAAATCTGCTTTGGACAGAGCCCAAGTAGAATTTTTGTACTTTATTGTTAAGATGCTATTCCTTTTTTTTGGGACCTCCGCAGATGGTATTGTATTCATTACTTATTATAGCCCAAACTTCAATTTTTGCGAATTAGTAACTGGGTTCTACAATATCTTGGAATTTTTTTACGAGTGAAATTATGAGTAATTTTTTTCTTAAGAGACGCCTAACAATTTATATAATACACTTGGCTGTTTTCGATCAATTTTTCTGTATACTTTTGACAAAACTACGAATTCTTAGGTTAAGTTTGATTCAATGTTGATGTTTCTGAACGGTCCGAATGAAGGTACAAGCGGAAAAATGTGTTGCCAACATATGAAAACAATGAGTTAAGGAGTCCAGGTTTAGTTTTTCATTGAAAAATGCATAACGTTCTAATCCCTAGTTAATTAATAATCCGAGTTTAGATAATCAACGGTTTAAACTCGCATTGAACAACCGGGCCTAAGAGTGCTTTTCTAGACAAACATGGAAGCAAATATTGAAACTTTCCAATTTTTGAGAGAGATTTGTTATTATGAATCAAACTTTCATAAAAATCTGAAAACGTTGGCCGTGCCTCCAAGTCTTCATTTTTATGCATCTTAATCTGGATATTCGTTTTCTCTACTATAGTATCAGCGGCATCTTCTTGAGTCGAAAGATATTGCATAACTACACTAAGTGTCCCATTGAACTCCGCATGAATCTCCTCCAATTTTGAGTACCTCATTTTGAAAGCGGTGTAATGAGTGTTATCACTACGTGCATTGTGCGCACAAGTGTAGATATCTAACATTCTATCTATGGAGATTTGTCCTAGAGCCTTTTGTTGTTTTATTTTGGCTGCCATCGCGAATCGTGGTAATGAAATTTGGTAAAACTATTTGTAATGAGGAAATTATTTTATTGAAATTGCTTATTTCCAATGCAAATTGGCAAACTGAGTTAAGAGATATAAGAACAAAACCGTTTTCCTTTTTCAATGAGAATCCACTCAATGTTCTATAGTAAAAACAAACCTTCTGATAATAATGGCCCAGAATTCTTATGGAAATTCGGAGAGAGCTGCAAATATTCACCAAATAACGTGAATATGATTTTATCGTTTGAGCTAGCAAAAACGGAGCATAAAAAACGGTAGCGGTGCTGGTGATAATGTGTACCGAACTTGAGCTTTCGAGTTGTACAATGAGGAAAGTGATTATATATAATCGAGAAAAAGGAGTAAACGAGAAAAATATTCGCATATATCAAATAATAATCCGGCTCGAAGGACCAAAATGTCTATGTTTTGATTGAGGTTTTTACCTTACCTTTTCTCCGCCCTTTCGGATGTCCGGATACAGGGGATGCATCCAGCCAATCAATGGAGGAGATAGTGAACTGTATGGGTTGTGAATTAGAGAACACTCGTTTAGTTCGGCACAAAACTGTGAGTTCACACTCTATTTCGTCGCCGGGAGGCATTCAGGCTAGTCCCTCTGACGATGAGAACGCGCCGACAGTTTATGCGGATTGATTATCTGATATATGCCAAATATGCTAAATAAAAAAAATTGGGGATAAACTTATTTTAAGTTGTTCAACTATAATTATAACTATAACTAAGAATTATATTCAGACGGGAATTTATCCGAGGATTTAACAGAGAGTATATCATTAAGTTGGTTTAGATTCCCCTTTTAGCAAAAAAACCATGTTGTTCCTCAATGAAAAGACCTTTCACACATCTGAACAATTGATCGTATATAAGGCTTTCTGAAAGTTAACTGAATTAACACAATTCGCATATTCCTCTAAAGTTGATGGTATCACTTTTTTCTCCAGAATTTGTATACAGTGCTTCTCAAAAGTCCGCTCCCCCCCCTCTTATTTTTGGAACGATTATACATAAACAAGTGAAATTTGGAAACTGAATATTAAAGGTTGTAAACTTCCCTACTAGTGATGATAGATGACGAAATCGTCAAAGATGACGTCACAAGGCCATTGTGACCAATAATTTCAAATGAAACCCTACGGCAAGCGACACCTCTCTTAAAAGGTATCGAAAAAACCTATTCAATGATACTTATTTTGTTTGTGTTTATGGCAGTTTTAATGGCTCATTGGTAAACATTAAAATTTAAATTCCATTCAGTATGATATTAATTACAGATTCAAGAATCAGTATCTACTCAAAGAAATTGCTCGAAGTGACCTCCATTTACTTCCTGACAGTGAAATATCGATTTGAGGTACCCCCACAGAAAAAAATCCAAAGGTATGAGGTCCGGTGATCGAGCTGGCCATTCCGTTGAACCTCGTCGTCCAATCCATCTACCACGATACTCCTCATCCAAATACCGCCTTACTGCACCGTAATAGTGTGGAGGAGCACCATCCTGTTGGAATGTTATTTCCAAATTGCCGAATTCATCTGGATTATCTTCCAAAATGTCAAGGATTAACGGTTCTATTGCGTTTTGCAACAGCTCCAGATAAACCTCACCAGTTGAATTAGTATTTAAAAAAAGAGGCTCAACGATGTGGTTTCCCAGGATACCTGCCCAAACATTCACCTTCTGGGGAAATAAGGTATGTGTTTCACGAAACAGGTGAGGATTTGCGTCACTCCAATACCTCACATTCTGTGTATTTACATTTCCATTTAGATAGAAAGTACTTTCGCCACTAAAACAAATTGTTTTGACATAGTCTGGCTATTGGTTAATTTTAGTTTCCATATTTTCACAAAATTCTAGTCTTCGGTCTGGGTCGTCGTCTGAGAGTTGATGAACCATTTTTAATTTGTATAGATGAAATTTTTTTTTTCAACACCCTGTGTACTGTACTCCGACTGACTTCACAGGTAGATGCAACGTGAGTTGTTGAAGAAGTAGGATTAACTATTACTTCTGCCAGTATATCAATTTTTTTCTCATCAGAAATTTGTGGTCTGTACTACCCGTTGTTCCAAACTTACGAAGAAGCTCCCTTAAATGAGTCCTCGAAACGGGGCGATCGGGTAACCTCTCATTAAAAATGCGTTCTGCTGCATGAATATTTTGTCCAGTTTCACCAAGAATTAGGATCGCTGCCACTTTATCACCTGAAGCACGTATCATTCCGCTTCTTGAAGCACTTTAACGTTCGGCTCACAACAGTTTAACAAATTATTAAAATGTACAAAAATATCAAAAGTACGAAAAGCTACTAAAACAGTTAAACGATCGATCAACAATACACAAATTATTAAATGTACAGAAACTTGGACAATTACAAAAACGTCGAATTAGGGAGACTAACAAAAACGTCAGCTTATTTGACAACTATCCAGAGGCGGAGCTTGAATTTGTAATTTTAGTATTAACTGATTTAATTCATCACAGCTTTGCGTTTTTTGAAAGCGAGTTGCCAAAACTGCCATAAACACAAACAAAATTAGTATCATTGAATAGGTTTTTTCGATACCTTTCAAAAGAGGTGTCGCTTGCCGTAGGGTTCCATTTAAAATTATTGGTCACAATGGCCTTGTGACGTCATCTTTGATGATTTAGTCATCCATCATCACTAGTAGGGAAGTTTACAACCTTTAATATTCAGTTTCCGAATTTCACTTGTTTATGTATAATCGTTCCAAAAATAAGAGGGGGGGGGAGCGGACTTTTGAGAAGCACTGTATATTGGTATCAAGTACGCAACTTTTAAATTTTTTGAGAACACGCCCTCTGCAAGGGATAAGTTGAATAGGGACGTAAGTGGAACATATGAACTATTTACACATTTTTTTTATTAAATAATTCGGAATATTATGAAATCCACTTCCGTTCCTCTCATCTATGTCCATAATTCGGTTCAGTACATCTTCTTCTGTAAAATGAGATTTGCTTATCATGGTATTGGAATTAGACGACAATGTTACAGATATCATAACCCTTAGTGGCTTGCTTATCATTGTAAAATATTAGGGCAGGGATACCTGTGCCGTTTTTCGAGTTCGATACAAAATGCCAAAATCTATTGGTACTAACAATGTGTACTTTTTTGGATTTTTTACTTAAAAGGTCTAAGATTCTATCCTTATGATTTTTTATAAAATTATATTGCAAGAACTCTCCGAAAGAAAATAAATCAATCAGGTTAGCATTTTTATTGTCCACATTGAAAGGATTATAACATGTACAATGATCCCATTGGATATTTGGCATATTAAAATCACCATTCATAATAATCGACTTTGTGTGCTGTGAAATGGATCATTCCATGTTTCAGTGTTCGGTCGATACTTTCCGGTCTCCCCCTCTCCTTTTCCCCAATTCCTCCTTTATTTTCAGGTGCATCCTAATAGTAATAATGATGAAGTCTCCTAGAGTAAAACACTACGGAAGCAAAATACCTCTCCATTCGGATTTCCGGGCGAGAGGTACTCGAGGGGACTCAACATTAAAGATTAATTTTTGCAACATCCGCGGACTCAACAAGAACATCAATGACGTCCACCATCACCTACAGACGAAAAAACCGGATATTCTGGCTCTAAAAGAAACACAAGTAAACTCGTCCACCAACAAGGTCCATATGCTTTGTCCTGGTTACGAACTCCATTCTCGATTCAGGTTCAAAGGTGGAGTCTGCCTTTACGCTAAGGCTAACCTTTCATGCCAGCGTGAAGAGAGTTTGGAACCGAAAGACTTTGATGTGATGTAGTTCAAGCTATCCGATACCAAACTGACTAAGTTTCTCTGCTGCCTTTACCTATCACCTAATGAACCTTCATATAACGACCTCTTTGAGTTTTTATCACTCAAACTGGACTACATTCAGGAGAACCATCCAACAGCTGAAACCATAATCATGGGAGACTTTAATGTACATAACGCTGCCTGGCTCAAATTCTCTAACAAAACAGATGATGCGGGTCGTCAAGCCGAGGCCTTCGCCATCACTCATGGTCTAGAACAACTGGTCGAGCTACCAACCCGCATCCCTGATGTCAAAAACCAGTCTGCCAATACACTAGATCTTTTCCTCACCACCAATCCTGACCCGTATAGAATAGAAGTTTGTGCCCCACTTGGAAACTCTGATCACACCCTCATCTCCACAACATGCTCTTTCTATTCACCATCGAGCTGCACAATACCACCCCGTCTCATGTGGCATTACAATTCGACCGACTGGGAAGGTCTTCGTATGTTTTTCTCAGCGTTCAGTAGATCCAACACGATGTGCTGAGACAATTTCTGAAATCATCATGTTGGGGATGCAAACCTACATACCGAATACCGAAAGAAGAACATCATCCGATAAGACCTGGGTTAACAGAAACTGCTCTAGAGCTGTGGCTTCCAAACAGGCAGCATACCATCGATGGCTAAAAAATCCGGGCCCTGAGACCAGGGCAGCATATGTCGAGGCTAGAGGCATATGCAAAGAGACAATAGAATGCTCAAAAGATGCCCACAATGCCAAAATAAGATCAAAACTTGCTGAATGTCCCAACGGATCCCGTTCATTTTGGTCTTTCGCTAAAGCTGTGGGAAGAAACTTCACTTCCAGCTCATTTCCTCCTCTAACCAAAGAAGATGGAACACTAGCAACGACTGCCCAGGAAAAAGCCAATATCTTTGCGCACCTATTTGCTGAAAATTCCACTCTGGATTCATCGGGAAAACAACCCCCGAACATTACACCTATTGACAGTCACATGCCCGAGATCACCTTTCGCCAACGTACTATCAGAAAGATTTGCTGGGTCTCAACACCAACAAAGCCTGTGGATCTGACGAAATCCCGCCGATTGTTCTCAAGAAATGTGCCCCCGAACTAACACCTGTTCTTTGCAAGTTGTTCAACCACTCTTACAATTTGGGGGTATTTCCGTCCAATTGGAAAATTGCAAGAGTACAGCCAGTCCCTAAGGAAGGCAAAAAGGCCCTACCTAGCAACTACAGACCTATCGCACTGCTATCTATTATTTCAAAGGTCATGGAAAAAGCCATCAACATCGAGCTCATGAAATATCTGGAAGACTCAGGAATTGTCAACGATAGGCAATATGGCTTCCGCCATCAGAGATCAACTGGTGACCTGCTCGCTTACGTCTCACATATATGGCAGCTATCTATTGAAAAGTATGGAGAAACTTTAGCTGTGGCATTAGATATCTCCAAGGCGTTCGATCGAGTTTGGCACCAGGGACTCCTCGCCAAGCTTCCGTCTTATGGCTTGCCCCCTCAGCTGTGTTCTCTGCTTGATAGTTTTCTCTCAAACAGGTCTCTCCATGTAGTGGTCGATGGAGTTTCATCTGACACTCTACTCATAAATGCTGGTGTTCCGCAAGGATCTTTTCTCGCACCAACACTATTTCTACTTCACATCAACGACCTGTTGAAAACAACTTCATGTCCAGTACACAGCTTTGCCGATGATAGTACCCTCCATACCGCTTTCTCTTCCAGGGCCCCTATATCAGCCCGTGAAACCAGAAATGAACGAGGAAGAAATGGTAATAATATAAATATGGACTCAGCAACAATTCTCGAGTGGGGATCTAATAACTTGGTAGAATTCAATGCAAACAAAACACAAGCATGTCTTTTCTCTAAAAAAGCCGATCTCACTGTGCCTAACATAACTTTGTCAGGAGTAACCATACCACTGAAGTCATCCATATCGATGCTTGGTATTACTATCAGCAATAACCTTTCCTGGGAAAATCACGTGAGGTCCATTGCCAAAGTGCATCCCAAAACTTGGTTTTTGTTTCGTGCCAAGAGCTATTTCACCCCACTCAGCTGCTTATGATCTATAAGGCACAGATCCGACCTGTCCTGGAATACTCTTCCCATATTTGGAGCGCGGCACCTAAACATATCCTGAGGCTATTGGATTCTGTCCAAAAAAGGGCAATTCGTCTCGTCGGTGATGCCTCGCTTACAAACTCGCTCACTTGTCTGGAACACCGTAGAAAAGTTGGCGATTTGTCTCTATTTTATAGATATTTTCATGGGCGATGCTCTTCTGAAATATCAACAATCGTTCCTGCTTTGGAAGTCTCTTCGAGACTAACCCGTTTAGTTCAGTCATCACACCCCTTCGTGGTCACTTTGGAGACCTGCAGAACATCACTTTCCAAAGACTCGTTCATCCAACGAACAGCGAGGCTTTGGAACTCATCGCCTAGGGAGGTGTTCCCCGAGGCATACAACCTCCAGAAATTCAAGAAGAACACCAACTCCTACCTTCTTTCCCTTGGTTCCCACGATGTTCTCTGAACATTACAGGATATCCCTTTCCGTGGGAACCAGAACATAAAAAAAAAACTGTAGAATATGTAGAATTGATTGACATTCACTGGTGAATAGGACTCTGGCATCATCATCCTCAGGGGGTAAGTAGACGCATCATAGATGCGGTTTGAAATGGGGGGTCTCAGAATACAATGTGATCCATACGTCTTCGGCAGCACTAAACCTCTTAGTTTGAGGAACTGCTTTAAATTTACTTCTTACCGCAATAAGTACGCCGCCACCATCCTTCTTCGAGCTCAAACTAGTCGCTTTATCTCTACGAAAAACATTGTAATGATTAGTATCGAAAAGTTCATTGCTAAAAACACTACCATTGATATTGGTTTCGGTTAATAAGTATATATCAGCGTCAATACCAGAAGAGTTAATTCTACACTCACGAGTCCGCGTACGTTTTGGGTATAAATTGAAGGTCCATATTTTGGGATTTAGGTATGCTTGGAATATATTAAAGACCCACAACAGTGAGGAAATATTCTTTAAATCTCTTATAGGAATCATACGAGATCTTTCATCTTTCCGCATACAAATTGTACCGTTCTTTATCCAAACAAATTTATAGTTCTTGGATTTTGCTGCATTGCGAGCCTCTTTGAAAAGTAATTTAATTTTAGGTGTGAGATGGTCATTGAAGTATAATTGTTCAGTCCGTCGTCAACGTTAACACCGCTTCTGAGATTATTACTTCTTTGGCGAAATTGTTCTGCAGAAGCTAGAATTTCGTCTCTTGTTTTTTTGGAGTTGAATCCAACGATTATGTTCTTTGGCTTATGGATTAACTTCCATCGGCTGTACACGGTGAGCAAATTCAATTTTTTTTGTTACTTCGACGCCCAAGAGTATTCTCACGTCCTTATTTTCAGTAAAAAAGAGTTAAGAATACAATAACTATTTTCGACTTCTGTCTTCGGTTGGAGATTCGTGTAGATGCCGTAGCGAATACTTTAAATATATTTTTTTAAGAGTTATGCAGAATAGACGGCAGTAGCAAGCATGAATCCTGGTTGGTTATTTGTCCGGTACAAACGCTGTAGTCATAGGACGAAATAAGTCGTTTGGTTTTTGAGAGAGAATAAAGAAACTACTCACACATATGTACCTTGAAAGTAATTGTTTCTCTTTCTCCCAAATATGTTGAGTCGCACTCACCCTTGCTCGCTTTTTTCATGAAATGATAAATGGGGGAAAACTTGGGCCAGTAGGTCCCTGTTCTACATATATGAATTCAGGCTTGTCTTCAATGATAATATTCCCCTTAACTCCCTACCATTCAATAGGTACTCCATGAAAATTGTACCTTATCTCGCTCTCATTATCTGGCCGTCACAATTTATCCAACACTATTACACAGGTGCTCGAGCAGAATAGACCACTTGAAAAAATATTATTTGTGTTTCTCTAAGATGATCCATCCAACCAATTTACTTCGAACAAACTCCGCCGGAAATAGTTTTGCAGCCCCAATGGGTACTTATGTGAGCGATTTGGATTGTGGAATCACTGCTATTCCTTGTTTGGCAATTCGTTTTAAATTGGAAAAATACGCAAAATTCGGTGTATTCATCACAGTTTTATCATTTGTCGGTTTTTTCCAAGGTGTTTTGGTGAACTACTTCCGCGGAACATCTCATCTCTGGAGTGTTCACTACAATTTATCTGAATATATGCTAGGTAAGTTTTATTTGTATGTTTATTATTATGATTTATACTTCTTATCACTAGGTGAGGTTGAGTAGGCAGTGACTTACTTTTCCAAATCTTTTCAGGATTTTTTATTTATTTAGCGTAGTTGCTTAGGAGGGCAAATCGTGTAAGTGATTATTGAAGCAATCTCTGAAAAAACCTAGTCATTCATGTATACGGTGTGATGGTTCGAATTAATAATAAGGAAAGTCTGTAGTTTCATTTTACTTTTCATTGCTATGAATTTTGTCTCTTCTGCTTTCTGAGATGGAAAATTATAATTCCTATAAAGTTGGTGAAGCTACTTGCTCAAAAATCGTTCAAACCTTGGCTGATGTTTGTCGAATAATTGTCATAAATTTGTTGTAAATTGTCGCGCTTTCAGTTTTTTATAGGGGGTGGCTACTACAGTGAATTCACGAGTGAAATTCGAATTTCAGAAATATTGTTTTGAAATTTGTCGTCATAATTGTCGAAATCCATTGAACATGATAAAAATGCACCAAATATATTTTAAAGAAAATATACGCCTTTCTATGGATCTTTCGTAGTGTCCGTGAAAATTTCGAGTTCTTGGCAAATATCGCATTCAAAAAAGTACATCTAATTGGTGCATGTTACATGGAAAGGCAAAATACGAGTGTCCTTCAATTTTAAATTCAAATTTCCAGAAGTTTTTTTGTAGACTAAAATTCTATTGCTCATTATATTTGACTTGATCAATTTTTCTAACAATCGAAAATCCATTTGTTAATTGTTGAAAGACCAAAACATAATTGACGTGCAAATTTTGACTTTCCTGAAGAAACAAAAAAGGTTTAGAACGAAGAATTAATTGCAGATTCCCTATTCTTGAAATATCTCGGATTTTTACAGCCCGAAATTCACTTAACAACTATCGAATTAGCAAAACATAATTGTGATGAAGTTTTTGAATTTCCCGAAGCAGAAAAACAGCGAACATTTTTTTTTGGATGGCTGTGCTGACTTGATATCAAGTTAGCACTGCCACTACAAGAAATTGACGAACGTGAGTCGAATACCAAATATATATTTTGAAAATTTGTCCAATAATAATCGAAATACGTTCAACATGATAGACATACGCTAAAATATATTTTATTCATACATATATAATTATATGTCCTGACTGACTAACTGACATACGATCAGCGCCCAGACCAAACCACTGCACAGTGATCTGGCTTGACCGAAATACGGCCAAAAGTCGATTTTTTGTTAACAGAGATATTTTGAAAAATTTTTTTTTTCTTTTTTGCACAAGCGCGAACAACTTAAGGATGTTACATATCTTGAGAATAAATACATTATTTTTTTAATTGCTTATATTTTCGAAACCAGTAATGGGGGTTTGATAATTTTTTTGTGTATGGAAAGCTAATTAACTGTAAATTATGAATCAGTACATATTTATGACATTTTTGAAATACAAGTTGGCGGACAAGTTAGATATATTGAAACAATTTATGAGCGATGTAATATAAAAAAAAGTAATGTTAATAAATTTGGCATTTTATTCTCATGACGAATAGCGGTGTATAATTTTTCAGTTGAAGAATACCACATTTCTCACAATCTGAAAATTCAAACTATTATAATTTTTTTTAATTTTAGATAGATTTCAATAGAAATACTACCTATTGTTTCTGTAGTCACAACAACACTTTCAAAGAATTCTGATACACCTTTGCAGATCATGGTTTCTAGATCCCAAAAATAACAACATTCGAAAGTTTTATATTTATATATATATATATATATATATATATATATATTAGAAACTAGAAGGTGTATCAAATTCTTTGAAAGTTTGTTGTGACGATATATATATATATATATATATATATATATTTTGGGAAAAAGGAGAATATTCGGGTTTGAAGTCAATAGAGCTGAAGTTAAAGTGAACTCTTGTTTCTGTTGAAGCTTTAGAGTGTTTATTGGTTCTTCTTCAGGATCTCTACAATTGTTATATTACAGTACAATTGATATTAACAAAAATTATTTTTTTTAACTTACGAAAATTGAGGTTAAAAGAAAGCATTGCTTTTCACAAACATGTAGCACTAATGTAGAAAACATTCAATTTCAGTACGGTAACTATACATTGTTAAAAAAGGGAAAACATGAGTTTTCTGTGTAAAATAATCATTTGATATGAGAAAGTAACTTTTTTATTGAAACTTAACCACTTAAAGTCAGAAATGTGCGGGAATGGCATAAAATTATGGAACAAGTGAATGAAACAATAGCAATGCTACAAACTGTTATGTGGGTTGACAGAATTGGGAAAACAGGTGTACCAATGTCAAATGTCAAAATTCTGTAAAATGTCAGAATGTTTTGTGGGAATGCTTGATAGATAAGAGTAAATTATACTTAGACTGTCAATATCAGTTTTGGAATTCATAGACTCAGGTTCATTGAATATACAAGTCATTTCTAAGAATGTGCGTTTTTGTAAGTTGGATTCATGCTCCAATATGGTCACATTTTCATAATCAGGCTTGTGATCTTTTGAAGAAGTATGTTCAAGTGCAAGTTTTTTCGAGGTTCCTGATATTACTTTCATGTGAGCAAAGGCGGTCTTTAAGTTTTCTTTTCGTTTGACCAATATATTTTTCATCACACTGTGAGTTTTGAAAATATTTTGTTTAGAGTTAATATGTTTTTGTGAGCTACTATAAAATTGGGAAATTTTGCAAAACATTTTTTAAATTTGTGATTCAATGTGTGAATATGTGTTGAGGAAAGGAAAAGTTTTTTTTCCCCTGGAATTTGATTTGAGGAGTTGACAATTATTGGAGGCTCAATATTGACTGTATACCCGAATATTACTCCGATTTTTCCTCAACTTAGACAGTCGCCTAACCTTCACAAATCTATATATATATATATATATATATATAACAATTGAGTATTGGGGTGTGCAGCAAAAGAAAAAGTGTACTCTTTAAAGTTTGTCCAAGCTTTCGGAATGTTTTATTTCCATCTTCAGGGATACTACAATGAAGAAATTGAACAATAAGTGTGTCATTCGGACCTTAAGGTACTAATAACTTACAGCTTTGTTGAGATTAGTTTCTATGTTGTTTATGAATCTTCTTCATGTAAAGTACGGTGAAATCTAAGTTCTGAATTTGAAGTTGGAGACACATTCTTTCAAATCGCCAATTAATTATACACATTAAAATTTATTGAAACATTACTAATTAAAATATTTTAATTAGTAATGTTTCAATAAATTTTTTAATTAGTAATGTTTCAATAAATTTTAATGTGTATAATTAATTGGCGATTTGAAAGAATGTGTCTCCAACTTCAAATTCAGAACTTAGATTTCACCGTACTTTACATGAAGAACATTCATAAACAACATAGAAACTAATCTCAACAAAGCTGTAAGTTATTAGTACCTTAAGTCCGAATGAATTATTGTTCAATTCTTCATTAGTATCCTGAAGATGAAATACATAATGACAAACTTTAAAACACTTCTTGCTTCACCAATACTCAATTGTTACACCTAACTAGTCAGCAATGACTACCCTCTCACTATATATATATATATATATATATATATATATATATATATATATATATATAAATTATAAAAACTTTCTTCGTCGATGGCTCAAACAAGTGGGCCATATCAGTCACGTAGTTCCAAAATGGCGGCTGTTGAAAGATTGAAGAAAATTCCATAACTTTTATTGAAGAAGTTTTTCTCTAAAATCGCTGAGTACAATTCATGAGAATCAATATTTTTTGTTTGCTCTGTATGCTTCTTTCGTTTGAGGTTCATTCGCTAGTGTCAATCAGATACTATTCAAGTTTTTCTTCCGTCGACAAACAAAGCATCATTATATTTCAACATTTCTTGATTTCAAAGTTATATTCGTTAGCTTGATTGACGGCAATTTTAAAATCACTAAATACATTCTGAAATCTAACTTTTCGACTGGTTGGGTTTAATAACAAACATATTAAAAACATTTCCTTACATATAATTATTATTGATAATTTTCAATACTTTTTCAGGAAAAGAGTGAAATGAGACGAGAAAGAAACTACATTTTTCAATTTTGATATGGTTGCTCTCTCTTATATATATATATATATATATATATATATATATATATATATATAGAGCAACCATATCAAAATTGAAAAACGTAATTTCTTTCTCGTCTCATTTCATATATATATATATATATTTATATAAATGCAAGAAATTATAGTCAAGTGTAATTTTTTTATTTCTTTGTTTCTCAACCGATTTTTACAACTGATACGTTAAACCACTTCTAATGAACAGCTCTTCCATTTTCATCATGAATACTGTACATAAGAAGTTTTGTTACAATATTACAGTATTATTTTCAGAATTATTCCTCAATTGCCATAGAATTCAGGAAGAGAAACATCAATTATTGATACCCCTGTCGTTGTCACTGGGTAAGCATTGAGATATCATACCTATACACCAAGGTGGTCCTTGGATGATCTTGCCTATGAAACTTGCATTTTTTCAGAACTTATCTCAAAATAAGGTTTTATTCGATTTTTTTGTGCAAAAACCAAAATGGCCATCCATTTTTTTCCTGTAGTAAGTAAAAGCACAGTCCTTGCCCTATACGCAGATGTTTTTGGTTCCTTCCAAAAACGATTTTTGCCTTAGTTTTAGCCCATCATCTATTTCTACTTTTTTTCTTCAGAGGAATAGTGGTCACGCTCCAAAATTGTGCAATTTCAACCATGTGTCTGTAACTTTTAGAAAAATAACTTAGGAACTAATTTTCAATGCGGCGTATCCTTGAGGTCATTTACATGATTTTTAATTAGCATTTCTTGGGGATGATATAAGAATGTCGGATTTGACCACTTGTGGCCGTTTTTTGACCAAGCCAGATCACTGTGCGCTGGGCCTGAAGTTTAAAAAAAAAACAGACAAACACTCACTTAACAGTTGTCTTATGTCCAAAGCATAATTATTGTCAAAGCAAAAAAAAGATTGAGAACGATGAATCAATTGGAAATTCCCTTTTTTCATGTATCTTGCTTGAATATTGTTTTTTTTTTCCAGCCTGAAATTCACAAAACAATTGTCAAATTCCCAAATCATAATTCTCGTGGAATTTTTCAACTTCCTGAAGCAGAAGAACGGCGCCATTTTTTTTCCAGGCACAGAATTGTTCGACAATGGTTGAGTGAATTTTAGGCAGGAAAAACGATATTGAACCGAGAAAAAAAAAGGAATTTCCAATTGATTCATCGTTCTCATTCTTTTTTTGCGTCAGGAAATTCAATAACGTTTTGGTCATTCCACAATTTTTAAGTGAATTTTAGGAGGGAAAGAGCAATATTCAACCAATATATCAAAAAAAGTTAATTTCCAAATAATTCATCGTTCTCAACTTTTTTTTGCTTCAGGAAATTCAAAATTTGCACGACTATTATCTTTTGGTCATTCGACAATTATAAGGTGAGTTTTTGGCTGTATGAAAACATTTTCAACTGATACACAATGAGCTAAAATATTCTATAAAATATATTTTGATGTGTTTTAATGAAAAAAGTTATGAAAAAACCTAGGTTTTCCTCAACACATCAACTGTACGGAAATATTGAGATCTTGAACGTCATCAATGTTTTCAGTGGATGTTCAAGACTTCAAAAAAGTGTAGCGAATAAACAAACAAGATCTGTTTAAAATCTATCTATCAGTATAACCAAATTCAAAAAGAGTCACACACAAAGATATATATTTTATTTCGGGCCCAAACTATACCATATGCTCCCTTTTCCCATTCAAAATACACGCAAACTTTCGTAAACTTTGTTTTTGTTTCAAATATCTATAACTCAGCGGCATTACATGCTATCCTATCGTACCAAAGCGCGATTTACTCAGGATTTTGAGAAAGATCGAATCAAACTTTATAATATTACGACAAAGTTAACGCTTTATATCTCGAGAAATATCAATCTTAGCGATTCGGTTTATGGGATTTTTTTTGTAGGAAATTCCTAATTTTCCTACAAGTTTGGCATCTACATTTTTTCCAGAAAACCAGTCATTTATGATGTAACGTCAAAAAAATAAGAATTTTCTACAAAAATCAGATTTTGTGACCCGTACAATCTTACAGGTGCGGACTACAGCTACGTCGCAATAGGCACTTTTGTAGAGCATGTAATTTTGAGTAAATCGCGCTTTAGTACGATATGATAGCATGAAATGCCGCTGAGTTATGGATATTAAAAAAAAAAGTTTACGTGTATTTTAAATGAGAAATCGTTTCAGGCTCTGAGAAAGTACTTAATGTTAATATTGAGGGCTCAAATTTCCAAAAAAAGTCGTAAAAAACACCCTAATATATATATATATATATATATATATATTAGGTTGTTTTTTATGACTTTTTATTATATTTATATATATTTAGGGTGCATCAACCATGCGTGGGTGGACGATAGCTGCTTTCCTATTTGAGATAGAAAAAAATATTTTATTTAAAAATTGTAGAGCAATGAAAGCTATGTTTTAAAAATACCCACCCTCATACAGGGTATGCGATAAATATGTGACTTATCAAAGTTATGTTTTTTTTTAAATGAACACCATATATATTTTCACTCGATTGAATTCCTTTGGAGAAGTGTTTCCCAGAAATATAATGTTGTATGGATTCATACCAGGTGGTTCGGAAATTATGGTGGGGTTTGTCACAAAATAGGTACATTCAACACCAAATATCTCGAAATCAATAACTTGGAAAAATAAAAGTTTTCCACCAAATATCTTCGAAAATGATGTATGTTCATTTCCCATTCATAATTTTACCGAATGTCGCTTTTCCCACACATGGGCAACCAAAACTCGGGATCACTTTTTTCTCAGTTTTTCGAATAGAACACCCTGTAAATAAGCCCATACTAGAATAGTTCACACTATGATCTTGCAGAGAATGTAGGGTTTGCCCACTTGATTTGCATCAGAAATGTATCTAATTAAATTATGAAAAAGTCATCATAACATCAATAACGATTTTTTTTCAACGCTGAACAAAAGAGGTAACAAAATGAACTCAAACAGTTCGAAAAAGCGTGAATTCACAGGAGATGTTCAAACAATCTATCATTTTGAGTTATGCACAAATTAAGTGTATCTACAATTGCTCTTCGATCTTCAATTAAAGTTGATATTGTAATAGAGCGTAAAATGTCTCTAACTTTATTTTTCATGTCTTCTAGTGTCGTTGTTTTCTCGCAGTAGACCTCTCCTTCAACATATCCCCAGAGATAGAAGTCTAGGGGCGTGAGGACGGCGACCATGCTGCCCATCTAGAAATTTATCATTTGCAATTTCTCCTGAAGATTCTCAACAGTTTACGACATCATCGCTGATTTGTATTCTCTTCCTTCCACGTTTTGTTTACTTCTTGTGCTTTACACTTCTTGTTTCCACAAATCTCTCCTTCGAAAACTCTCGGGTCGTACATTACATATCGAACTGCCTACATTCTATTGGCTAAAAGCAGCTTCTGTAACATCTACCCGAAACGTAGATCATATTACCAATTATATCAAATCACCCTTGAAACATTCGAATTGTCAACAAACTTGACATTAAATTATCGAGGAGGTGAATTTATAAATAAAATCTGGAATCTTTCGCTTTGAAATTAAATTATCCACCAAGAAATGATAAACATTATCTGCATTTTGGGTGACTGAGACAGACAATGTTTATTAGCCAGTAGAATATATGCAGTTCAATATCTTGATTCAAGGTCTATACGACCAGAGAGTTTGTGGAGGGTTAAAGAAAGATTTGAGGAAACAGCAGGCAATGTCAAGCACTGTGGTAAATACAATTGCAACAAATAAATGAAATTAATTGATTTTCAACAAATGAGAATACTTCCGTAAACAAAATATTGATAAAAAATTTACTTCATCCATATCGAATTGAATAATATCAAGAACTCTATGAAAGGGATCATGATACCAGTTTTCGCTATTGCGAAAACATATTGAATTGCAACCGAGAACCCCTATTGGATCAGAGGACTTGATAACCAAAATAGATGGTTGATAAATTATTGAGGGGGGGGGGGCAATTGGGGATCAGGTCATAGGACCATCTATTTTTATGAACCACTGAATGGAGAAATTTACAGAGATTTTCTCCGAGATTTTTTTACCAAATTTGTTATATTATCAACATGATTGTGCGCCTTCCCACAATCAAAACCGGGTAAGAATATTTTCAAACAGATGGTGCCCCTAAATTTATATCTCTGGGGGCATGTTGAAGGAGTGGTCTATCGCGAGAAACCAACGACATGAAGACATGAAGGATAGGATTAGAAAAGTTTTTCGCTCTATTATAAGAACAACTATAATTGAAGTTCGAAGAGCAATTGTAGAGGGTCCTAATTTGTTCATTGCTCAAAACGGGAGATTGTTTGAGCATCTCCTGTGAATTTACGCTTTTTTAACTGTTTGAGTTTATTTTGTTACCGCTTTTGTCCAGCATTGAATGAAAAAATCGTTAAAATCGTTATTGATGTTATGATGACTTTCCTCAAGAATTAGATACATTTCCGATGGAAGTCAAGTAGGCAAACCCTACATTTTCTGCAAGCTCATAGAGTGGACTATTTTGGTATGGCCTTATTTACAGGGTGTTCCATTTGAAAAAAGTAATCCTAAGTTTTGGTTGCCCCTGTATGGGAAAAGCGCCATTCGGTAAAATTATGAATATGAAATGAAAATACATAATTTACGAGGATATTTGGTGGCAGAATGTTCTTATTCCAAATTATTGATTTTCAGATATTTGGTGTTGAATGAACCAATTTTGTGACATAAATCTCACCATAACTTCTGAACCACCTGGTATGAACCCATACAACCCTATATTTTTGAGAAACACTTTTCCAAAGGAATTCAATCAAGTGAAAATTTATAGGGGGTTTTATTAAAAAAAAAACATCAATTTGATATGTCACACATTTATCGGACACCCTGTATGTAGGTCCACTCACGCATCGTTGATACATGTATATTATATATATATATATATATATATATATATATATATATATATATATATATATATATATATATATATATATACATTTATATATAATTATATATATACATTTATATATATATTTATATATATACATTTATATATACAGTGTCCGCCAAAAAGTATGTACCATATGGGGAAAAAAAGTTATTGGAGTACTGGAAAAATATTCTGGGAAAAAGTTTGTGCATGTCCGATTACCTAAAAATCGATTCTGACACATGTCACGTGATCGCTAGTATGGCGGCAAATTGAAAAAAATTGCTATGAAAAGACGAAAAGGGGGGTAAGATAGCAAAATATCAAAAAAAGTTACTTGAAAAAGTTACTAAGAATTCAATTTTATGCACAGAAACAAAGTTTCAGAAAATAATTCGAAATAGATATTTTTTTCGAATATTTTTCCATCTCTTTAAAAATATCAATTGTTTTTCTTATGAATAGCTCGACTATACTGAAACATTTGCATTTCAATGATAATGACAGACTTTTCTCATTTTCTCCTCCAGAGGGCACTATATTTGAAAAATAGAATTTTGTCAGAACCCTTGCTGTTACATCGGTTCGTATCTAACAGTTATATCAGAATTCCACGACAATTGTGATGACATGACACTCCAAAAACATGGTGTTTTCCAGATTATGATCAAGTTCCGATGATAATCGTGGATGAGCGTTTGACTTCGCACATAAACATGTAAATTATAAGTCTCTTAAATTTGACTCACTATTTCATTCTGAATATTTTCCGGTGAGGAGAAAATGAGGAAGTTTTGTGATTATCATTGAAATGTAAATATTTCAGTATAGTCAAGCTATTCATATTTTTTTTTTTGATATTTTCAATTTTCTTGAATTATCTCTTGAAACTTCGTTTATGTACACAAAATTGAATTCTAACTTTGACAATGAACTATTTTTGATATCTTGCCATCTTGCCCTACTTTTCGCCTTTGCATAGCATTTTTTTTTCAATTTGCCGTCATACTAGCGATCACGTGACATGTGTCAAAACACACTTAGCGGAAAATTGTCCGCCGCCACGCCGTCGCACAAGTAGGGTGGTATATGCAGTATATTCTCATCTATAAATCAAATCACATCAGTTTAACCAATGCAAACGAATCCCTACGTTCCCTACCACTTTCTAGTACGTAAAGGTATTTGAAAAAATATGGATTCACCAAAATAATTTATCTTTGTTTACACACGCTTTATTAGCTTCACCTGTATGTATGTATCTTTATAATTAATTTTCACCCACTTCATTTGAAATTATGCACACGTATTAGAAACTGATGAAAATACAATAATTTGATAGCTATGACCTCTCTCGCCAAGATCGTCAGGAAAAAAGGCAAATTCATAAGATTTGGTGAATTCACTGCTAAAAATTACTAATTTACATTTCGATGATTTGATGAATTCACTAGTACGGTCTTAGTACTCTCACCCGAAGTTCAAGAGATTATAGGTTGACGTACGGAGAGGCCGAAGAGCCATATCGACCGCCCTACAATCTACTTTCAACAAGATTCAGTAAAATCTTCTCATGTGGATGAATTAATCTATGAGTTTTCTCCCGTAGTCGGAAAGTTCAACAACACGCTTTTCTAGCAAAGAAAATTATAGTTTAAAAAATCTATTAAAACACGCCTTTGTAGCAATATGAACTGAGAATTTAAAAATAATAAGAAGTCATTGACCAAAAAATTTACTTTTTTTTAAGGAAGCGTTGGGTGCTCTCTATTTACTTTTCATAATGAATCTACCAATGAAACCAATAGAGACCTAAAAAAAATTTCAAAACAGCTGCAATTCTAGATTCAGGAATTCGAATGTATGAAGTATCCATTAATCAATTGTTCACCATGCCACAGCCCTAAAAATAAAAACAAAAATTCTCCGAATTTTCATATTTTGAGCTAGAACTCCAGATGTATTGAAGATATGGAGAAATATCTTGCATAAAAGTTGTAGCTCGTTATTTTTTCCACAAAAATGTTCCCATACATTTCGTATTTTTTTTTAATTTTAAGGGCCGTGGCATGGTGAAGAATTGATTAATGGATACTCCATACAGTAGTTGCCTTTTCATCAGGCGAGAAGATTGGATGCGCAGAACACCGATTTCATATGGTCAACGCCCACCCCACTGTAGACAGCGGCGTATATGTTAGGTTGATTCATGATCTGATGCGATAAACTGATAATGGCAGATAAATCCAAATAACAAACACGCCTATGGTCATAACAACGAACCAATAGAGTCAAGCGGGTCTAATGACAGTTTGCGCCGACTTTCGCCAGGATAAATGAATCTACCTGAATCCAGAATTTCAGCTATTTTGTAATTTTTGTTAGATTTTGGTGTTTTTTCTTTCTATTTATTGGAATATACCTTTACAAATAGCTGGCGATAAATTTTCTCTGTAATATGACGCATTCACGCTTTTTTAATAAGTGTTTTTGGGCAATGACTTTATTCTCATCATTTTCAATGGTTCTTATTGCTACAAGAGCATGTTTTTTTTATTTTTAATAGACTATAAACTGATCGAAGTCGCTTCGCAATCCAAGACAAACTTCATCCCAAGCGTTTCTCATAGCGATCCTAAAAAATGTCTTGTTCTAGTATTTAAATAAGACATTCATCATCTATGTCACTCATGTTCACGAAACTGTTGACGAATATATTGATAAACTGTCAAGAATGCAGTTCAAATCACAATGAGCAAATGACTTGAACGGTAGAAAAACCGCACGTGTATGTGGTAACGTAGGCTACTAGTTCAATACGATGGTGAAACTTCCGTCGGTTCCAGTGGTACTCGACGGCTGCACAGCTACCGCCAACGTCAAATTCACCGATCGTTTTTTTTTTTCGTCTAATGCGTAAGCTCTAACTCACTTCACTGGGTCACTGTTGGAACGGCGGCGACGGTAAATTATCCGATCGGAAAAATCCGCCATGTGTGTCACGGGCGTTACGATATACTTACCAATCGAGGTTTAGATCGCCCAAGAAGTTTTACTTCTGTTACTTGTAATAAGCTCAAAGTATTCCTGACCCCTAAAAAAGTTTGGAAAGTAATTAAGCACTAGTGATAAGTGAAAATTGCCAAAATATGTTTTCAGGGCGAATGAAATGAATGAAACATTGGTCTGTGAATCTTCATTTGCATTTATTCAGTGTATTCGGGTTAAGGGCACCTCTAAAAAACAAACTTTAACTTTTTATTGCATTTTCTAGGTTGGATCATTTACAGTAATGAGATATTCGCCGGTATATTCGCATTATGTGTGGCTTACTGGGGGAACCGAATACATCGAGCAACTTGGATGGGAGCTCTGACTATATTTCTTTCCGTATCGTGCATAACTTTGGCAATTCCTGAAATTTATAATCCATTTACTGGAGTTGAAATAAACACTGCTATAACAGGTAAATTTACGATTTTATTTCAGTGTGGCATAGTATTTCAGGTGCTCGTCAGTTAAATCTTATAATTAGACACAAATGACTTGAGTTGTACATTTTTTTCAAATTCTATTCCATTCACATTGCATGAGATATACATTTAATATACAGAATGTTTCCTGAGTACGCATAGAGGAGTGAAATATAAAGAAGTGATATTTTATGACGGAGTTATTATACTGGGTGTCCCAAATTCTATATCTGGTTTGATGGAGGATACAGACAAAAATGTTTTTCATGGTGCTACAGACCAAAATATTTTTTTCAATAGCCCACCCTATATATCATAACATATTCAGATTATACGTTGAAATTTGATATCATATCATGTATAGTTTTTGTTTTTTTGAAAAATAAATATCTTTGTTCTTTGTGCAAAAATCCAGCATGTCTTTCGTGATTTTGTCGAAATGTTATTAATATTTGGCGAATGCCGAAAAAATTGCAGCCAAGTACCAGGTTATTCGAGGGTAATAAGTGCTAGGGGTTTTATGGTTAATTTTTTTTTTTAATTTTCGAGGAAGCATTTTGCCTGGAAATTTTACCAAGTGCGATTTGCGGTCTTATTATCTGATTAAACCACGAAAGCGAAAACTCGGTATTAGATAGGGGTTATATATGGTATGTTTTCGAAATCAGGAAAAACATATTATTCCAAAAATTCAATAATATACTCGATATCCCATAAAAAAAGCTTTTTGTCTATCCCCTGAAATCTGCACGCTACTGTATTTTTGAAAGCATTTTATCAAAATTCTGTCACAACCACATAACTTTTACATTTAACTTTCTTTTTTCTATGGGCAATAATAACGATGATATACGAACTGGGTCATTTCCTTCTCATATAAAGGATCGTCATTTTCTTTGTCCCAAATTGAATGTGACAGGCAATATCCGGTTTGTTGGGTGAGATAGACAAAAATATTTTCAGAGAAATTTCATTTCGTATAATTTTCAAATATCCATGATGTTTGGTGTAGGTGCTACAGACCAAAATATATTTTTTTCAATAAAACATTTTGTATATCATCAAATATTCAGATTATATGGTGAATTTCAATATCATTTCATGTATAGTATTTGAAACTTGGTTTGAGACATTGTTGAGCTATTGCACTTTCTCTGAATACGTAAGGTTTTAGCAAAACATATTCTGATAACTAACACACGAATCCTATCTGTATATTTCATAAAGTTAAAAGAAAAATAATATTGAATGAAAACCACTATTTCTAACCTCTACGAAATTGGGCGATTTCTCAATCGATATCAGTTGAGTATAATATTGAAGTTAGTTCTTAAGAATATGCCTAACTTGTGTGTGAATAGAATACATCTCACATCACAAGAGGAAGGAGTTTACGAACCTTTCCATCGAAATTGCAAATGCATGTTAAATGCCCACAAAACAGATACGGTGGCTGAATTTAGCGGAGAAACTCTCAAGAAACTACAGAGCAAACATCCATCTTCAGAAGGTTCTAACAAATTTCCAGAAATAGAAGTCAATAATATTCCACTGATAGTTACAACGAAAGAAGTTCTAGAGGCAGTGATGTCTTCTCGCAGCGGTTCATCTGGAGGCTTGGATTCACTAAGATCTTTACATCTACAAGATATGCTGATTTTCAGTTCTGAATCTGCCGCAACAACACTCCTTTCATCCTTAACTAACCTATGTAGCCTAATACTATCAGGAAATGTCCCTCAAGAAATCTGACCAATATTTTATTTTTTCCACTTTGCAAAGTGAGATTGCTTCTTGAAAATGTGTTTTCCATTTCTTCCGGTCTTTCTGATGATTGTGGAAGCGTGAAATAGATTTTCGTCGGCAAAAATGTATTGAGGACCTAGTGAATGCGATGTTTCTCTTGCGTCAATGTTACGAATGATTTCTGGTGAGTACTCTCTTTTGGAAAACATTCTTCTTTGCCTCATTCATATGAGTTCTTAATTGAGACTGGAATAGAAAATCAAATAACTATCCAAATGAAAAGGCAAATTTTCAATTTCAGATTTTTTCTGTTTAGTTAGTTAGTTAGAAAAGACCTTTCAGAATATCTAGCAGATGTAGTTCAATGTCCAGCGAGGCTTTAGTCGAGGAAGTGGTTGTTTTCTGTTAGACATTCACAGAAAAATAACTTCATTTTCATCGTGGATTTTTCAATTCACAGAAAAAAAATTTTTCCTTGGTGCACCTTTGTCAGATGATGCTCTCTTTGTTGGTTTGAAACATAAACTAAATACTTTCTCTTGTGATGTCCTCACGCCTATATGATTAACGGGCTCATATAGCTTTCTTTTTATCAAAAAAACTGTTTGGCAATTCCCAAATTCATCCACATTCCAAGGTGCAGTCTACTTGGGTTGATGAAGGAGGTCTCCGTAAAATTGTCAATGAAATTCGTCATAATTTAGAACAAATAACCAACATTCATTTGGAAGAAGGTACATGGCTTCAAGCAACCCCTTCACTGTTCAGGGGATAATTAGATATTCGTTCTTCAATTGCAATCGCTTCACCAGCTTTCCTTTCTTCATTTAAGGGCAATGTTTGATTGATCAGATTCTTCCTTGATTCAGTTTATATGAGATGCGAAGTAATGTGGTGTTCGAAAACCAGGACTTCTATTCCAGATTCCAAAAGGTCACAGAAATCTTGAGATCTTCCTCTGATCGAACTATCTTGTGAACAACTCCCTGATTCGGCTTCAAAATCACCAATCGAAAAGGCTCGGCTCAAGGCAGCGAATACAAAAGAATCTGGAGCTTGGCTTGAAGCTATTTCTGTTGCCTTTCTAGGCACTTTATTAGAAAATGAATCCTTCAGGATTTCAGTGGATCTCCGTTTAGGTTGTTCGATTCGTGTTAGCCATACATGTAGATATGGTTCCAACGTCAACGAGAAGGGTTTTCATGGATTGAGTTGTAAATACAGTTCGGGTCGTTTCTCACGTCACTCCACTGTTGACGATCTGAATGAACGTGCTTTGTCAACTGCTGACATTCCTTCTGTTTTGAAATCGTAAGGAATAAGTCGTGACGATGATAAACGTCCAGATGGGATGTCTCTCATCCCTTGCTGTGTAGACACTGTTGCTCCTTCACATATTAAATCAACATCGAAAATTGATGGTGGTGTTGCAGATTCTGCTGAAAAATTAAAGATTAAAAAAATTCCAGTTTGATTGAAGAATATAATTTTTATCCAATAGCCATCAAAACTTTAGGCTCTTTTGGTAGATATGCATCGGAATTTTTCTAAATTATCGGCCATAAACTAATTGATGAAACCAATGATCCTAGAGCAAGGACATTCCTGTTACAACGTATTAGTTTTGCAATCCAGAGAAAAAACGCTGCATCTATCCTAGGTTCTATTCCTACCATTAAAAGTTTGGATACAAATTTTATCCGTCTTCCGAAATTGAGAATAATGAGCACTTCTTCAATTAGTTCTACGTCCCATTTCTTACTTGCTCACCATCACTGCAAGTGAAAGAAGTGACCTCTGACGAAATAGAAGACATATCTCCTAGAAGCAAAACTTTAAAGAAAAATGATTTGTCTTCCTCTTCCCAAAAAATAACATGTTCTGCAATATCTCAATCCATCTCGTTATCAAGCAGCTACAACACAATGAGATCACTCAATGGGTTGAAGAACATTGGCAACACCTGCTTCAAATACCAGATGGTTGCTCGAGTATCTGAGAAAAGACGAGCATATAAGGGATATCAACACAAGCATATCAAGTATGAAGGGTGCTCTGATAAAAGCATTTGCGGTAGTAATAAAAGAATTTTGGTCGGAATATTCGTCTCATAGGGTGGTGAATACTGTTTCTCTGAAAAGCCAGATACAAATATTCGCACCTCGCTACATGGGGTAGGCTCAACAGGACGCCCAAAAATTTCTCAGATATTTATTGGAAGGTCTCCATGAAAATATAAACAGAGTGATGAAAAAGCCCAAACCTATCTCGACATAAATTGATGAAAAATTGAACGACCATGAAAAGGCACAGGAGGCTTGGCCATGACATCTAAGAATGGACAACTCAAAAATAGTTGATAACTCTGTTGTTCAACTGAAATCATCGTTGAACTGTAAGTCATTATGTATATATATATATATATATATAAAATTCCCCAATATATTAGTAATTCACTTAAAACGATTTTCCCGATGGAGAGATTTAGGGGAAAATTGAATGTCACCATTGACTTTTCTCTCGAAGGATTAGATATGCAGCAGATAATGTAGCTCTTTGTCAATGCAACTCGTATGCTGTATCCAACCATAGTGGAATAACTTATAGCGGACACTACACGGCTTACTGTAAGCACCCTTATGCAGGCACATGTGGAGAAGCATTCGTCCTCTTCTATGAGCACCAAATCACACCTTTAGTTTACCATTATTATTTTTATCATTATTGTTACTATTTTATTTATTTATTCTTCCAATGACGATTATATTTGTCGCTATAGAAATTGTGAAGTTAAATGAAAGCTTGTCTATTTTTTTGCCTATTTTCATGGCTCTTTGTCGACCAAATTTTCCCAAATGGCTATTACACCATGCCTTTTCCAGTGATCGTTTCAGGCAATAATTTCAGAGCTACAAACATCAGGAAAATTGTCAATAACCTCAAGTAATTGAGTTATTCAGTATAACTGGATTATTTGTGTCAACTTTTTCCATACCTGGTACTGGATTTTTACTTCTCGGTGAAACTCAACAAAATGAAAACTATGTGATTCATTTCATTTATTTGTTGGTTATATCAAGCCCAACAGATAATTACTGTGTTGGCGAACCTGACATTTCACAAACGTCCTTGAAATCCCTCCCATTCAGGGGGTAAAATAAAACCAGTCTTATTTATTTTCATGCCTCAAATAGTCAACAAATAGTCTCGCGCAGCAAATGCATATTGATTTTAAATTTCCTCCATCGGCAGCCAGACAAACAAATAGGCATAAAAAATGAATTGTGTTATAAATAAGGGTGGATATACTAATATTTTGTGAAAGTAAGGACAAATTTAGGATTTCTCATCATATTTTGTAGAGAGGTAAGGATAATAACATATTTATGGCTCATTCAAAAGAGTTGAGGTTATGTCTTTGTTTTGCATTGATTGTTATTCTATATGTTTTGCTTAAAAAAATCCGTTTCATTTTCTGAATTCTGGGTTAGAATGACTTCAAACCACGGTATAAAGCTTTCTAGCATTACGAGTTTCTGGAAAATGAGAATAAAATCATTAAAAAACAGAAAAATGCATTGGAATCCAACAATTGCAGACAAATGCAATTTGATGATTATTAGAGTTCAATTCAAATACATCCTCGTTCAGGAAGCCAGATATTTCTTGTCTCATTGAAGTTGAGACACCCGGTATTTTGTGGATCCAAGTATGATATATTTCAAGAGTCGTTGATATACAATTATCGTCCTAGAGAAAGGTCTATTTGGCTCTATGATTTACTTTTTTCTTCGTCATTTTTCAATAAAAAATTTGTCAACGAAAAATTTCACAAGCGTATTCTCAAATTTTATACACTGAAAATATGTTTGCCCTACTGCCCAATCGAGTGTATTATGAAAATGTTTCACTTCATTTTGTGTGTTGTTAACCCGTCGATAATGGATGGACTTTTCAAGTTTCTGTAAATTTACATATTTTGACGTGTTCTATTGGAAAAGACCCTGTACCCTGTATTGCAATCAATCAGTTTTCACCACAATCAAATATTGAAACACCAACCAAGTTTATATTTTGAAACATGAAAAATTAAAATGAAATTTTTATTTTTTTGTGATTTTTTTAATCAATCAACTTAAAAAAGGTTTCCCTTGTGCATTCTTTTTATATATATATATATATATATATATATATATTCTTTATTTTCTCAGTCTCAGTCAGTCTATGTATTTTTTATTCCATGCGACGTTTCGACATTGTTTATGTCATCTTCAGGTAAATTCTTAAAATAATGTAAAACATGTAAAGTTAAAAACATAATACGTTACATAACATCAAATATGATTAAAATTCAAAGAGACATTCAAAACTTATTCTTTCATTATTTCGTTTCATGTTTCATGATTGAATGAACGTTGTTGAATGTCTGAGATTGCTGGTATCAGGTTTGCTTTATCTGTTATCGTTTTTTTTTATAAAATATATTGGAGTGTTCGACATATTTAGTTATAGTACGAGCGCTCTATTGCTATGACTCATGCAAGACTTTTCCGTGTAGAAATGTAGAGACCAGTGAATTTTTTTATATATATTTCTTGTTGAAAAGGGAAACATTCTCAATTGATTTTATGAATATCCTGTTTATATTTACAACAAATCAATATATTTCTTGTAGTGGAGTGAGTGTTCAAAATAAGTTATTGTAGGTTTGATTGAGGTTTCTTATGTCGTTCCTATTATTAATACTTTTGTATCTTTTCTTATATGAATCATTTCGAGGAAATTTCTAACTTTTGGATTTTTTCTTTTGTCGAAATTTCAACCTTGTCAAAATCGAATTTATGTTGATTTTCTTTTGTGTGTTTAGACAATGCTGTGATGTCCGTTTTTGAATATTTGTGGGCTTGAATTTGTTTCTGTTGTTTCGTTCTGTTGTTTGGATTGGCCTATATATGTACTTTCGTAATATTTACATGGTATTTTATATACGGTGTGGGTTTGTTTATTTTTTGGAATTTCAGGTTTTAATTATTAGTATAAAATTTTGTAATCGATGTGCTATTGTTATGTTGTAATTTTCTACTGTTTTGCTGATTTAATTGAATGATTTCTGTACGTATGGTAAGGCTATATATTTTGTTGTTTTTTTTGTTTTATTGTTATCATTATAAATAGCATATATCCTTTTTTTGATAGTTTTTTCCACGAAGTAATCTGTGTAGTTATTTCCTTTTAGGATATTTTTTATTGTTTCTAAATTACTTTTTCTGAATTTTGGGTGAGCCAGTTTCATGGATTGGTCAGTTTAGTTCTGAATAAAATTTTTTTTTTGAGCTAAGTGGTACATTTAATAAGTTGTTTGTGTAGCGATGTGATGAGTTGGGTTTAGTGAACCAGTTTGTGAAATGTTTTCCAAAATTGTCGTATATTATAGTTGTATCAAGAAATTTTATTTGTTGGTTGGTTTTTTTTTCAACTGTAATTTTAATCTGGGGTGATAGTCGTTACATTTTTCTAGAATTTCATAAAATCTGTCATTGAGTATACAAGTTACGCAATCATCCACATATCTTTTGAAGAAGACGGGTTTAAATGTTAGTGAACTGATTACTTTTCCTTCTACATACTCCATTACAAGATTTGCTATGATTGCAGCAATTGGAGAACCCATTGCTATTCCAAATATTTGTGAATAATATTTGTTCCCGTATTGATAGTATGTTGAGGTTAGACAAAGTTCAAATATATATATATATATATATATATATATATTATATATATTTATATATATATATATATTTATATATATATATATATATATATATTATATTATATATATATATATATTATATATATATATATATATATATATATATGTATATATATGTATATATATTTATATATATATATATATATATATATATATATATATATATATTTCTTGGAAAAGCTATAAAATCTCAGTTTCAGGAGCTTTTCAAAGACTTTCGCAACGCTGCTTAATAAGGAAATTGGCTTGTAATTTATAACATGTTTTTTGTTTCCTGCTTTATATATAGGTGTTATTGATGCACTTTTTAAGGCAGTTGGAAATGTGCGAATATCTATGAACTTGTTTATTATATAAGTTAGGGGGACCGAAATGAGATCTAAATGTTTTTTCAGTATCTCAGATTTTATGTAATCCAGTCCAGGAGCTTCACATGTTTTAATCGATTGAAATTTCTTGTATTTCCTTCGCGGTTGCGGGTTTTATGAATACTGAGTTGTTTATTTGTTCGTTGACGGAGGCAAAATATTTTTTTCTGCAAGTTTTTTGCCTACTGTAGCATACTGGTCAGCAAAGTGTTCCGCAATTTCTTTTTCGTCTGTTAGATCGATGCTGCCTGCTGTTGTGATTGATTTCAGATCATTATGGGCTTGTTTTCCTTGAAATTTCTTCACAAAGAATTCTGGATATGTGATACATGTGGAAGGTCGAAGTGAAAATTACCTTTCCAGATTTTAGAAGAAATTTTGAAAGTTATGATATATGAATTAAAATAGTGTTTCTTATACAGAAGATACAGGTTTCGGATGTTTTATTTTTCATATGATATGAAGTTTGAAATAGTAACATGATTGTTTTTTTCAATCAGACGGTTTTGAGCATAAGAAAGTGAAGCAGCAAGAATAAACATATTGAATACTGGAGAATTCTATGTTGTCGAAAAACATTCAGATGGTGCAAAAATATACTAGAAATGAACAACTAGATTATGGTGAGTGTAAAAAAATGCAACTGCGGCTGATCATTCCCTCTCAGACAACCAAGTAAAAACTATGTCGTACGTTTGGAAAGGCAATTCAGGATGGAACCAGATATCAATGCTCATGACCAGGATAAGTTTATTATTGATGTAGAGACGGAAACCAATGTGTTGGCTCTTGTGCATGCTGATCTCACTTCGGCAAATCGAAAAATAATCGCCAATTGGACGAGATTCAGCTCCAAGAATCCTCAAAAAACCCAGTTTGAGGTCCTATTAATATCAGTTACAGCTGCGCCTGCTCATCAGAGAAGAGTACGATATTGCCTCCAACAACTTGAGAACCACATATCCAATGAATCGAGATTTACGGATTTTGTGATGTTCAATTGGATAACACCAGATACTGGGCAACTGCTAACACCAGATACTTTGAAGAAGGGAATTTTCAGGAAAGCTTTGGGTTCAACGTATGGATGGTACTGACTGGATCTCAATGGTTGGGTCAATAATATTATATGGTATGTTGAATGGGTTTCATGGGAAATGTCGATGTCCACTGAAACATGTGTTTCCAGCAAAATGGTTCACCCCCTCATAATTCCGGTGTGGTGATCAATCACCTTGATCAACAATTCCCAAATCGATGGATTGGCATATATGACCCTACAAGGTGACCTCCGAGGTCACCCGACCTCACGGCATTGGGTTTTTTCATATGGGGCCGGTCACCTGAAGAACCAGATTCACTCTTCTACACCTACATCAAGAGATGATTTGGAACATCGCCTAGGAGCAGTAATTGCTAATATTACTCATGCTCAGTTGAATGGGATTATGGAAGCAATAATAAGACCTGCAATTTTGTACAGAGAACATAATGGAAAACATTTGTTTTTCAGTCAGATATTAGTTTTGCTTAATCCCAAAATTGGAATGAATGCGTTATATTTTTTTCTTCCGTAGTATCTCGATTACGATTATGACACGAGTAGTCGCATAATTTATGATTTCTCAAAATGATGGAATCTGTTACTTTGTTGATACAAAGTGGTTTTCAGTTTTGCTTTCTTATGCTCAAAGCTGCCTTCGTTGAAGTACTTCCAATTTTGAGATAACTCAGCTTGTTGTTATTTAAAAAATGGTGGTTGGGGCGTTTTTATGAAGGTATCTTCCAGTTTTGATAACTGATGAAAAATATGGGAGGTGCATTCTCATGGGGACCCTAATTTTTAATTGGATTTTACTTCGAAGCTTTATATGTTAAGTGCTGAAGCCGTTCATCAGTTGAGAGGATTAAGCTTGATTTGAATGGCCAACCATACTTGATTGAAAAATCAACTGTATTTCCGCCATTTTTCGAAAGATTAAAATTTATTGAAAACAACCATATCGCAAATTCAGAACTCTATTTTTTTACCGAATGTCATATGGCTAAAAGTTGGGGTGTTGGGGTCACTTCCCGTAAAACCTTGAGTGGACAGTTCTGAGTTGTTATGTCGAAATAAACATATTCAAGTACCATACCAAATTTGAAATCTGTATCTTCATAACCATAGAAAAATTGGGTAGAGTATCTCAACTCATATAATATTTCATCCTTTCATCCATGAAACCCTTGTATTATCTCGCGTCCAGACCCTGAATCAAATATATATAAATATATATATATATATATATATATATATATATATATATATATATATATATATATATATATATATATATATATATATATATATGTATATATACCATTTAATATTTTGATAGATACAAATATGAAGCAGTCAGTCAGTATGCTATTCAGTTAGATTCATTGGAAATAATTCGCTGATGAATTTGCCTTTCATTATCTTGTACCCCTAGATGTGAGGATTTTTTCATAACTTAGCAATGAACCCCTGATTTTTTTAATGTACTCAAGAAACACACTGTATTTCAACGACTTCATATTAGAAAAATATAGATTCATGAAATTATTGAATACTTACGTTCCAAAGAAAAACACTGATTTTAATGAGGAGACATTTTTTATTGAATTTTTGTTTTGCACAATAGATATCGTAGAATTATTTCAGGACCTCGACTATGTAATGGAAGTTTAACTCAAGACTCTGTAGTTGATGATATCAAGAGAGATTTGGATGAAGTTACAGTGTTCATTTTTCTTCTTTTTCAACTGATGCTCGCTTTAGCAAATATATCGTATCTGACGCATGGAATCTCCTACATTGATGACCACAATTCTTCCAAAAATAGCCCTGCATTCATGGGTAAGTGATCAGAACTATATTTCCACCAGTTTGAAGTGCACAACAAATAGCAGGGGGTCACCCCTCCATCCAACCCGACATTTTGATCTCTTCCTTTGGAAGTGAATCGAACCAAACAAATCTGAAGAATAATGTTACTAATTTTTTATTAGTTCACATATTACTTACAATTCACCCAAGACACGCCCTCCTCAAGTAGCATAACATAAATCCACAATGAAACAATAGAGTTTTGTTCATTGTGGATTGATTATGTTATCCTGAAGACCGTTATGAAATCAGGGCCTAAAACTATTCCTTCTTTGATGCCAGTTGCTCCTATGAACAGCAATAACAAATATTATTTTCAACTACCTCCACAAGAAAAATTTGTGATATCAAAAATTAATATATTTGACGCCAAGAAAAAAGTCATTTTGTGGTAAAACAGTTTCATGATAGCATTATAAATAAATACCTTACTGTAATGTGGATATGTTAGCCGTCATATTTCATTGATAGGGAAAGAAATAAAGGAATCCTAATGCAACTGAATGTTTTTTCAAGGTAAGGACATCTGTAGGTGTGGGAATCTAATGTATATATATATATATATATATATATAAATATATATATATATATATATATATATATATATATATATATATATATATATATATATTTATATATTCCATTTTCAGAAAAAGTTGAGAAAAATATGAATTTTGAATGGATGAAAGAAAGGAAGCGATTTCCAACCGGGGTCTCAATCTTGCCTACTCTCCGTTTATTTCTGACAGGGAGGACGCTCATGCTCGCCCAGGTACTAGTTTTACCGCTGCCTGGTAGTGTGGGACTCTAGAAGTATAGCCTACCCAATAAACCTCCCTCGTGCTTGTCCCCATACCTACTGGAACCATTGTGTATATCTTCGGTAGACAGGTTGTCTTTGCGTGGTGCCTCTCATTCATGTTTTCAGTTGTCTGTCTTCTATTTGTGGATCTCTTTCCATTTTTTGGGACACCCCCAACATGATCTCCATGATATTGTCTATTGATACGTGCTTTGCATTAGTAATTCAATTCACTTTCATTTCGCCATCTATTACACTCCAGAATCGTGTGGGTTACCATGTCTGTTATTCCCATACAGTCTTTTCCATTTCTCCAATTCTGTCAGTTCATACCCTGATTGAACCATGCCCAGTTGATATTTGCGTTAGAGAATAGTCGGTCTTTCTGTGTTCAATTCAATTCTTTAGTCGTTCTATCAATCGCTTTGTCAATTGCGCAACGGTAATTGTGTTATCCCACATTTCTTTCCAGGGTGATGTTTCCCTCTTCTATTTTGCGTAGGGAGTTCTTTCGTCCTCTCGCTGGTGAAGCCGTGTTCTTTCTTGTGTGAGAAGTTCAATCGGTATTATCCCCGCTATCACTTGTACTACTCTAGGTATGCTCTGGAGATTTTTAACAGAATGTTACGTTGAACTTCTGTAATTGATTGTTTGCACTCAACTTTCTCCATGTATTCATTCCAGCATTTTTATCTTCTTAGATCCTGGGCCTTTGATATTGGGGGTTTTCCTACCAAGTGCTGCCACTTTTTCTCTGCTTTCTCTCCTACAGCTTTCATGTGTTTTCCAAAGTGACAGTTTTTACTCTATGTACACTATACTTCTTTAGGTAGAATTTATTCCCCTCCGCACATAAAACTGTTGCCCCCTTTTTTTGGAGAAGCTAATTCAAGTTTGTTTCTGTCCATCCATTTGTGGAATTGCAGCAGTGCCTCATTTCACTCCCATTTGAATTGCTATATGATTTTAGCCGTAATGATTACTGCGAGATCGTCTGCGTTAGCAATCGTGGTAACTCCTTTCGGTACTACTCCATTCAGCACCACGTTATAAAGTATGTTCCACAGAGTGGGGCCTAGGATCGAGCCCTGTGGAATTTCTGCTGTGACTTCCAGCTGAACATTTATTTCTATCTGCAGAGATCTGTCTTCTGAATAGTTATTCATGATCTCTAACAAGTGAAATTATATTCTTCTTGCTTCCAGTTTTGATCCCATGAGGTCTTGTTGAAAGCATTTTCAACGTCAAAGGTCATACGTACCACTCATTTATCATTTGCGCTTCCTCTGACTATGTTTACTATCCTCTCTACTGCCTGTATAGTCGATCTGCCCCTGTGAAATCCAAATTGGCGTTCCGATAAACTCCCCTTTTCTTCTAAGTCTCTTGCAAGCCCTTCCCTCAGTTAAATTCCACTAATCGAGTTCAGTAAGCAATTGACCCTATTTTCATATTCCCTGGTTTTCCTTTTGGTACCAGTAACAGTTTTCTTTTCTTCCATTCCATTTTACTTCTGAGTAAGTCATTTAGTGGGTGCAGGACAGCCTCAGATTTTCATTTTTGACGAAAAGTGTTTGAGTTCTTCTCTGGTGAAGCGTTTTTCCCGTATTTTTTTATTTCTTTGGAAACAGGTCTCTTGCGACCTTGACCTCTTCTTCAATCACGAGGTTAAAAGGGGTGTATCCAACCAGATTTCTAGATGCAACCTCAGAGCCGGCACCCCAGATGTCAGCTTCTGATTCTATACAGAGAGCTTCCCAGTGTTTTCTTTCGAACTCATTCATCAAAACTTTCAGTTATTTCTTCTACATTTTCAGTTTGTCGTAAGTCCGGTTTATTCTTGTGTATTCTCTCGGCGTGTGTACGTTTTCGCGTGACTGAGGCAATCATTTCTTTTCCCGCCAGTTTCTTCGTTCCACCAGAGAGATCTTCATAGCGGCTCAGTTTTCGTTATGCTCCTGGTGTATATTCTTCTCATAGTTCAAATACGAATTTCAGATATCCTCCAACTCGCTAGGTCTTTGAATAGTTCTTAGGCGCAGGTCTGACTTTTCATATTTTTATCCTCTACCTTTTCTCCTCTTATTGTTATGGAAAAAATGATATGTCTGTATTCAGTAGGCGTCTCGTACTCCACTACTTCTAATTCTTTTATTCTCCTGGTGTATCTTGCTTGATGCACACGTGACGTCAATGGAAGACTCGCCCTGTCTTCTAACAAAACGTGTTTTTTCGTGTCAGTCAACACATTCATATTCAGGGCCACCATCCACTCTATCCAATACTCCCCTCTTCTTTCTTGGATTGGTTAACCCCAGGTGGAAGATTCGGCATTTATATCGCCTAAGATTATTTTTTCTACTGTGGTTTTTTCTGACCTCTTCCATGATGTTATCGAATTGATGATTATATTCTTCAAATGTTATGTTCGGAGAGATGTACGTGCAGACCAGTTTTCAATTTTATTTTAATATATCCTTCTTTAGGAAGAACTTTCGCAATTTCTAACTTTTTATCGATAAATAGGATGGCTACGTCGGTTTCTTCCTATTTGGCTCTCCGACTACGAGAATGTTCAGGGTTTTTTCTATTGCTGTCGCATAAGCTCCCAAGTTGGTTCGCAATGCTCTAATTGGCGTAGTTGGTGTTGTTGTCCAAGGTAACTGGTATCCTCACTTTGATTAGCCTCCTATATTCAGGGCACTCCGTTTGATCCAATCTGTGGCCGTCCGCCTCACATGCTAGCAGAGCTGTACCAAGCACTGACGAAAAGTGCTTCGAGCACTAAGCACTCTTGAAAAGTGCTTCAGAGTCTTGAACACTAAGCACTCGCTCGCGATTATCAAGCACTAAGTACTGAGCACTTCACTACAAAACGGTGATACTTTCAGGCACTTTCCTCCCGAATATTCAGAGTATAAGAACGCGGACGCAATCATTAGTTCTTGGGGGTGCCGGACGCGTTTTTATGTTTTGATAACATTTATAGAATTATAAGAAACGGAAGGCCTAGTGCTTAGAAATCCCGAAAAATGCTCGGGAATACTAAGCAATACTAAAATGCTTCAAGCACTGAGCACAGGTTCAAAAAAATGCTCGAGGACGCAGTGCTTACGAGCACAAAAGTACTTCAAGTGCTTTCACGAGCACTACGCGCAGTGCCTGGTTTTGCGCATTTGAGACACAGCTTGGACCTGTTCACTTCAGCGGACTCCTCTTTCTTGTGCCCATAGAAGTGACATCTGAAGCACACCTTTCTGAGTTCCCTTCGAGAGAATTGAGCATCCGAGGAAGAATGTGAAGTATATATCCAATTACCAACTCTAAAACTTACCAAGTATCTAGCAAGCACTCTTCAGCTTCTAGCCGAAATAGCTCATTATATGGGCGCAACTCATACCACTCCATAGAATTCCTGAACATGCACAGAAAATCAATCACCAATATCCTTGTGAGCTTTGATTCGTATCCGCTTCGCGAAAAATAGACAAACTGGACATCCTTAAATCCAAACACAATGTACCCAAAGATATCCTAACCGTCATCAACCATTGTATGAACATCACATACTTCGACTTGTTTGAAAATATGAACAGGATGTTCATTCAATCAGATGTGGAATCATCTGCGACTGGAAGATAAACTATAGTCAGTATCTTCCATCGTTCAACATAATCTCTTGTGGGGTATTCATGTTGAAAAGGAAAACATCAATTGAATATTGAAGAGAAATATTTTTCTGTGAATTGAAGAATCCACGACAAAAATGATGTTATTTTTGTGAATTTCTAACAGAAAACAACTACTTTCCCGGCTGAAGCCACGCTGGACATTATACTACAAACCTCTTGTGGGGGATTCATGTTGAGAAGGGAAACATCAATTTGATATTGAATAGAAATCTTTTTCTGTGAATTGAAAAATCCACGATAAAAATGAAGTTATTTGCCGAGGAAGTAGTTGTTTTCTGTTAGACATTCACACGAAAAATAACTTAATTTTTATCGTAGATTTTCCAATTCACAGAAAAATCTTTCTATTCAATACTCAATTGATGTTTCCCTTTTCATCACATACTTCCTTCTCCAGCGCATACGAAAAGAACAAATAAGAGTCATTCAACTACAAGCCCACTTGTTATAGATCCTAGATCATCTGAACAACATCCATTTCAACCTTCAATTCACAATGGAAACCGAAACTAACGACTACTTCATTCACACAGTATACAGAAAACAAACCCACACTAACCACTTCGTCTCAAACTCCTTCATCCATAGATCTATCCAACTCACCGATCATCACAAGAGACCGCAAGTGTTGAACAAGCTCAAAACCGCACTCCTTCAAAACGGTTATAATAACACACACATTTGCAGATCCATACACCATTATCAAACACGTTCTCCAAACTCTCCAAGCTCAACAGATAACTAAACACACAAGGCCTTTCTAATATCAAAGGTGTCACTGACAAAATTGGAAGAGTCTCAGAGAAACGAGACACAATAATTTTCACAGCGATAAATAAAATCTTAAATTTCCTCAGATCTCCCAACGATAATAAATCTAATGAGTCCCAAGGAATGAAACACCATGCTCCGAATGTCCTAGGATAAACATAGGACAAACTAACAGGCGAGTCACCTGCCGAGTTTACGAACATTTACTTGCTGTCCGATACTTCTAAGGCATTTTCCAAGCACTATGAAGAGACAAGCTACTGAATGGATATCGATCACACCAAAACCATCGCCACTGAGGAAACACTGCAAGCGATAGTCATTCGTGAAACGCCCAAATTGTCCGAATGAACGCGGTGATGGACTACCCGATACAACGCTTTCCTGCCAAACCACGCTCTGCCTATAGTTCCGCTCCATAAAATTCTCCTAGGATGAATACTGCACATCCATTCTCGTATTCTCAGTTCTCTCGAAGGAGTAAGCAGATTGAGACCCAATAGGGAATAAGTGTCGAGACCACGAAATCCTGAACCCTATCTGAGTGACTACAACTGAGGAGTAGCCACATTGAGAGTCCACTTTCCTACCTAGGAGTAGGCAGAGACCTCGGTTGGAAATATTTTACTCCAATCAATAATTTATAATTTTTCTCACTTTTTTTGAAAAAAGGCTTAACAATAGGGTTCGAAAAGTTGGAATTATATTCAAAATATAACGATTTGGATACTGTTTTTATGACAAAATCATTGAGAAAAAATAAGTAGCTCCCAACGATTTCATAAAAAAAATGTTTACTGTAAGTTCGATATGTCATAAGTAGTATGAAACAAAAAAAATAGGAAGAACACGTTGGGCATGGTCCTTTCATTTATTCATGTTGACTTGTGGGTTAGTGGAAATCGAGGACTATATATTTCCTACATACCTCAGATCTATTTCGTGAACTCCAGTTCTGTACCTATATTTTCCAGGATTGGCACTAGCAGCTAATGAAATTGGAAAACAAATAGGAATATACTGTTCTTGGACTCCTTATGCTTTTGGAGTGAATGGAGTATTCGTTTCATCAGGTAATTGCCCATCTCAATGTAACAATGATCTCTACAAATGGTTTCATTCATTACAGTTTGGATGATTGTCATGTTTACAACGTTCATATTTGGATGTTTGATGGCAATGTTTCCACGTACTCTTCCAAATATCATGATGTTGAAATCTGTACATTCATTGGTGAGCTTAGCTTCTGGTATTCAACCAATAGAAGAGGATAAAGTGGTCGATGGTAGTATACATAGAATCATTAACCAGGTGACCTTGAGATCATAAATCATTTGTTATGGTTGGAAGTGAGTGATTGGATGGTTGAAAGTAATGTCTCTAGTTGTACAAAATTACCCCCTTTGTATTTTTGATACAATAACAAATCACGAGTTAACATTTCTTTAATTGAAACAGACCCACAATAGCCACTACCAATCAGACAAAATAGTTACACACTTGGAAAAAGATTCGTTCTGTGGATGTAATATGTGTAGAATCATATTTCCTAACCAAATTCACCCAATTCATGATCCATAGCATCCATATCAAATAAGTACCCACCCCCAATCAAAAGCGGATATAAAGAATTTTTGGAAAGTGGGCAACAAAAAAGCTTCAATAATTAATTCTTCTCAATTCTTTTGTTATTTTAGTTTGTACAGAGTGGTTCTATTGAAATAATACTAATGGATATTTTATTAATGCAATATAGTACGTTATTAAAATAAAAAGATTTTTTGATGGACGATAAATTATTAGACTTCTGTTATTTACAATGAAAAAATTTTTTTCTGAAAATATCGATTTTCGCGGATGTAATGTGCTGAATTGCTTTCTCGGTTTTTCCCCCGCGCGTTGAGGTATTGGTATTGAGAAGTTCCGATTTCACGACGTTCCAGCATGACTCGGACTCGACTCATCAACGAGACATCACGTGAAGATGGCAAATGTGATTCTGCGAAACGTCGTGAACTCGGACTCTTTGAGGACCAATACCACAATACGGGAAGAGAAACTCGAAAAAGCAGTGCAACACACACACATTCATATATATATATATATATATATATATATATATATATATATATATATAACCCTCAGGGAAAAGTGTTAACCGTAGACACGTGTTTCGGGCTCTCGGCCCTCATCAGTACGGTGGAGAAGTGCAAGGATGAACAACACTTGGTAGAAAACGACAAATCAACCTCCGTACTGATGAGGGCCGAGAGCCCGAAACACGTGTCTACGGTTAACACTTTTCTCTGAGGGTTATGTCCATTAAATTCCTTCCATTTTGTTTTTAAAAGTCCCCTCGATATTACTATCTTTCTTATATATATATATATATATATATATATATATATATATATATATATATATATATATATATATATATATATATATAACGGAAGAAATCTGAAGGACATAGCCCTCAAAGAGAAGTGTTAACCGTAGACACGTGTTTCGAACTCTCGGCCCTCATCAGTACGGTGAAGAAGTGCAAGGATGAACAACACATGGTAGAAAACAACAAATCAACGGAGTCAACAAACGGAAGCCAGCCGCATATTTGTGGTTTCAGTTAGCAGACCCTGGATTCCAGGGCAACAACCAACGTCACCACGGAGGCAGCTCTAGCTACCTGCGTGACATCCGAGTCCAGGATTAAAGATATGAATGGGAAGAATATCGAGGAGACTGGTAAACAAAACGGAAGAAATTCAATGGACATAGCCCTCAAAGGGAAGTGTTAACCGTAGACACGTGTTTCGGGCTCTTGGCCCTCATCAGTACGGTGAAGAAGTGCAAGGATGAACAACACTTGGTGGAAAACAACAGATCAACGGAGTCAACAAGTAGAAGCCAGCCGCACATTTGTGGTTTCAGTTACCGCACAAATGTGCGGCTGGCTTCTGTTTGTTGAGAGAATATAAATGATTCATCGTCCCAAGAATTGAATACAGTTGGAGTTAACGGGAATTAGGACCAGGAAGTAAAACTAATCTTTTATCGCTGACGTTTCGGAATTAATTAATTCCTTTTTCAAATACGTGAATATTGTCATTTCAGCTTTGAAAAAGGAATAAATGAATTCCAAAACGTCAGCGATAAAACATTAGTCTCATTCTAATTATTATTATTATTATATGGAGCATTCATACATTTTTCATCAGAACTCAGGGTGAATATATATTGCACAAAGTTGACTATTATGGCAAAATAATGTCGGACATTGTTATTAGTAAATAACTTTATTATCAAAATAGTAGAGCAGAATAACATAAATTTCCTTGGAATAAGTTTAGAAAAGTATCATTATTGAAATTGATGAGTCAGAGCAACTGCTGGAAATGACCACCGCCAACTTCAATGCATGCGTTTATGAGCCTTACCATAGAGTGACGGAGACGCTCAAAAATACCAGGAGTGTTTCTAATAATTGGGCATGACTCCTGTATGCGATTCCTCAGGTCTACTTCACTTTGAACTGGAGTGCCCCAATGCATACGCCCACCACGCCCAATCCAGCGATAGGAATAATTTTCTTCTAAATATTGGCGTGCAACCAATGTGTACTGGAGCAGCATCCAAATTCGAATTATTTTCCTCAGTGGGATCTCTTCTAGGAGTCCAGGTAAGATAAATTCAAGAAAATGTCGGTTATGGTAACCATTGAGTCTATGAGGCAGAAAATGAGGCCCGAAAAGGAAATTCCCTTCAATTTCAACCCAAACATTCACAGAAAAATTCTTTCGAAAATGGTTTTCAATCTCGACGTGTGGGTTTCCATCAGCCCACATAAGTATGATTGTTGTGGAAATTAATAATGGCTCTACCGAAAGAACATGCCTCATCGGTGAATAACACTTGAGATAAAAACCATTTATTTCGAATTCAAGTGCAAAAAGCTAGTATCTTCGGAAAATCCTTTGGCAGGAGAGCTTGAACACGCTGTATGTGATGGGGATAAAGTTGTTGCTGTTTTAAAATTTGCCATACCAATAATACGTTCAACTGTGCCGCAATTTGTCTTGTACTGGTGTCTGGATTCTGCTCAATTTCGTTAAGGACAGCTTCCTCAATCTGAACTGTTCTAACTCTCCTGGGTCTTCTTATGAGAACAGCAGACATCTCTCACACATTTCACGAAGACGAGAGTGAATATTTATGAACATTTGTGTACTGAGAATAGGACGTTGTGGAAATCATTCTAGATACATTCGTCTGGCGGCACGAACGATACCATGTGCTCTATTCCATACATTAAGTGCATTTGTGCCATTTATGAAAACGTATATTCAACCATTTTTTATTTTTTCGTAAATTGTAAGAAAATTGATATTGTTATCAATTGGATTTTATTACAAAATTTCTGCGTTACTGCAGGAGAAAAAACAAGCTATTCTTCTTGTAGAATGGTAGATTGCAGTTTTTTTTTTTTTTAATTAATTTTTGAATTAAACTGATATTTTTGATAAATACTGTATTCCACATGAACAGAAACATTTCATTGAGGTACTCTTCTGGAGTTATGACCGGAGACTCATAAAATCAAATGTGGACTCATCTGCCTCTGTAAGATAAACCCTAGTAACTATCTTCCATCGTACAAGATTACTTCTTGGAAGAATTGAAAATTGGAAAAAATCTTATTTTAGGATAAGGAAAAATCTATATGAGTTCTCTATCAAGACTGGATAAAAATATTTTCAATCAAATATCGGAATGAAAATGCAAATCAGAATCTTCAGGTTGAAAACTAGGGTTTTCACAATATCTATCAGATGTAGTTCAATATCCAGTTCAATATCCAGCGTTCTGAAAATACACAAACTGCCACTAAACTATATGCAATACACTAATTTGTTGAAACGACTCGTGCGCCATCTTTTATGAAATGGTTGTACTAATTGAGAATAATTCCGCGGGCGTACGCACAACTCACCAAAGTTTCATCGCAATCGAAAGAACGGTATAGAAACGCATACGGGACAAACAAAAAAACTAACGAAAACCTCATACAAACTTTCACCAATTTAGGGACTGAATTTCTAAAAACACTGAAACACTTTTTTTTGTACCAACGACCTCAAATACCAATTTTTAACTAAAAACTAGCGGAATCCCTATACAAAATTTCACACCCCATTTCACCAATCTTCAGGGATTGAATTTTGAAAAACACTAAAACACATTTTACTTTATTTGTAACGAAGACGTCAAACACCACTTTTTCACCCTAACTTGGAAACTAACGGAATCCCTATACAAACTTTCAATCTCCATTCAGCCCCCCATTTCACCCCTTTAGGGATTGAATTTTCAAAAAAACTAAAACAAATATTCCTTCATTTATAACAAAGACCTCAATCATCATTTCTCATGACTCCAACTCGAAAACTAACGGTCCTTCTATACAAATTTTCAACCCCCCTTCAGGTTTGAATTTTCTAAAACCCTAACATTCGTGTTCTTTAATTCAGAAGAAAAGCCCAAACACCAATTTCCGTGACTCTCACTTCAAAACTAACGGTACTCCCTCTTTCACCCCCTTTTCACCCCTCTAGGGATGGAATATCTCGGTAACCCGTTACCCCGCATCTTGTTTGGCTAGCATAATCGATTTGACAGCGAGAGTAATGCTTACGACCATTACAAATTCACTAACCGCTTTTCACTCCTTTTTATATTTTTTAAAATATTCAAACAAAAAAGTTGTCTCATGTCCATCAAATAAGGTTCTTCAAACAGGTTATCCGTAGAGTAAGTGGGGACTTTTTCATGAATGATCTCGATTATATGCATTCGTACAATTTTTTTTAAAGTAGCAATCATTTACCCCTCCCTATGTCATATTGCAATTGAGAAACGACTAATACATGACATAAAATTCTCAAATGTTGAATGTCGAGAAAATCTCCATAATCATCTCCTCTATGTAAGAGGAGCAACAACTTTGATATTTTGAGAGAGACCCTGTATATTATTGCATTTTTCGCTTTAATATTGCTTTCTCATAATTTTTTAATAATAATTCCTATCTTCAGCGGTTTTCGAAAAATCAATTATTTTTTGGGCAAAATATAGCTTCAAATAAATGTTTATTACTGCGGTATTTGGTTCGTAGAAAGTTGAAATTTCGAGTGTAGTATACCAAAGTCCTCTGAATGAGTTATGTCTCAGAAAATTCGTTCTCTATTGTACAGGGTCGTTAAAAATTTGTGATTTTACCGAGACACAAAAATGGTCAAAAGTACATTTTTTTAAATTATATTATTGAATATCCTGAAAGACATTTGAAATTTTTTTCAAATGATGTACCATGTTCACATACCTAAATAGTTAGGCTTCCGAAATGAAAGCAAGTATCTATTGAAATCGGAATACTTTGCCATAATTTGTATAAGGTAGCTATGAAATGTCATGGAACATGTCATTATGAAAATTCGACAATCAGTGCATCGATGATAACACATTTGCGCGTTCATTATAGAAAATTTGATCTGAAAATGATCAAAATGGAAGGCAATAACTATTCAAATGGAGTTTTGATGAGATTGTTCATTCTCCTTGGTCAATGTGATCAAATTATAGCAAGAACATGCAGAAGGTTCAACGAAGTGTATCCCGATTTACAGCCAATGAACCAGAGAAAACTTGTACGATTACAAAATAATTCTATCAGTTATGAGTCGAACTGAAAGCGAAACAGAAATTACCAAAACCTGTAACTTCAAAAACTTTTTTACAAAAAATTAAACCGACGAAATACGGAACTGAAAAGTAAAATACAAAATAAACCTCCTTAGTCTCAGTAACTGAGCTCCTAAACAAATGTAAGTAACTAATTTTGAGTCGGCGCCAAACAAACAATCAACGAAGATCATTAAATTACAGAATGTCACCGCCCAACTCGATGCCATAATTTTACGCCTTACCTAATTCATTTGCGTGTTTGTTTGGCGCCGACTCAAAATTAGTTACTAACATTAGTTTAGGAGTTTAGTTACTGAGACTAAGAAGGTTTATTTTATTTTTTACTTTTCAGTTCCGTATTTCGTCGGTTAAATTTTTTGTTAAAAAGTTTTTATTTTTCAATTTTTTGTGGCTAAAATCTACTGATTACTACCTACTTGTTTTTTGATTACTTCCAAAATACTTACTTACTATTACCAGTTAAATAATATGATTATCTACTTTTACTATTTGTTGTAATATAAATTATTTTTGTTGTTCTGGTTAGTTTATTCCATTAATTTGTATATCATTCCATCCTCTCATAGAAAATAATGATTTTGACGGATGTGGAACAAAAATAATGTCAGTAGCGATCTGTCATTGTCAACTACGTATGTGTGATAATGTTCACAAGTGAAAAATCAATTATCCCCTATTTTTCTACCCGTAAGGGTAGATAATTTCATTCGAAATCCAAATATAAGGTATACCCTATCTATTAAAGGAAGAATCATCCAAATCGAAGAACCCAGTACAAAGTTATGCCTGATAGAATCGGTTAACAGACCAGAATTCAGAGGGTGAGTGATCAATATCCTTCATTTTGCTACCTTTGGGGGTGGATTTCATCTTTTGAATTCGAATGGCACCACCTTCGAAGTACACCCTATCGACTGAAAAAAGAATTATCGGAATCGGACGCCTCAGTAAAAAGTTATGCGTGATCATACATAAAAAAAAATATGGAAAAAAAAATATACGGGTCGATTGAAGAACCTCCTCCTTTTTCGTTTCGTCGGTTAAAAAGTAGACAACATCATAAAAGTGTGCCTATTTTCACGCATCCATCAAAAGTGCAGACGAAAATTTAGCCTCAACTCATGCTTCTGTTCGAAGGATCATTCATAATAATATTAACATACAAATTTTCGAAAGTTCAAGCCCTGAAACCAGAAGATCATCAAAATAGGATACACTTTGGTGAAACCATTCTGATCCGTACCCAATAAGATCCTAACTTCTTTAAGGGAATAATTTGGTCAGAAAAAGCACAATTTTACAGGGAAGGCATTTTCAATAGGAGAGAAAAAAAATTCTGGGCTGACAGAAATCCACATATTATCAAGGAAATTTCAGGAAAAGTTTGGTTTTAACGTATTTTGCCTCATGAAAGATAACCGAATGAGATTTATCATTCGCGATGAACCCTCAAATTCAAAAAAATCACTCGAAATTCTAAGGTCGGTGGTGAAAGATTTTTTGGATAATCTGACAATAGAGGAGTATCGTACCTGTTGGTTTCAACTGGATGGGGCATCGGTTCATTGCACTGGGGAAGTGACAACGGGGTACGAAGATCGCTGGTTTAGACGTTTGGGACCGTGGAATTGGCCTGCAAGATCATCTGACCTAACACGACTTGCTTTTTACTTGTGGGGAAAGTAGATAAGGAAAGTTTACATGACATCGGAACCCAGTAAACAAGACCTGCGCCATCGAGGAGCTAGTTGGCAATGAGGAGGGCCACAAATCTTTCTACAAGTATCCGTATTTCAAAATGTTAAGAAACCAACGGTGGTCATTTTGAACAACTATTGTGAACGTTTTCTAAATGTTTAAATATATCATTTCATTGTATTAACATTATTAATTGCTTTTTAACCGTTTTGTTATTTTACATAATAAAAATTAGTTTTCATTAGTTCAGTAAATTACGTTTGGCATTCCATTTTGACCCATAACTGATGAAATTATTTTGTAATCGTGCAAATTTCCTCCAGTTTATTGGTTGTAAATCGGCATACATTTCATTGAACCTTCTGCATGTTCTTGCTATAATTTGACTTTGAAGAATGAACAATTTTATTCAAACTTCATTTGAATTTGGTCCTTTTCAGATCAAATTTTCGTTCATGAACGCACAAAACTTCCATTATTGATGTATTGATTGTCGAATTTCATTATGACATGTTCCATGACATGTCATAGCTACCTAATACGAAATATGTCAAAATAATTCGATTTTTATAGAAACTTGCTTTTATTTCGGAAACCTGACTCTATAGGATTAGAAACATAGTACATCATTTGAAAGAAAATTCAAATGTTCTCGAGGATATTTTCACCATTTTTGTATCTACCGGTAAAATCACGAATTCCTAACGACTCTATACAGGGTGTTATGTAATAAGGGTCCGATATTTTACAGGACGATCCCTCAGTTATTTATAAGGTTGAAAGATCATATAAGCATGGGTCAGCAAGGCCTTCATTTTTGATATACAAGGTGTTGATAATTTATTTTTATTTTAGTTTTTCGTGAATAATTTTCAAAATAATGTCGATATTTGGACAAAAATTAGTATTCGGAGATTTTTTCAAATGAGAAATTCATATTTGATCTTAGTTAGGCACTTAATTGTAGGGGGCACCGCCTATAGGTCTTTGTTTCTTTTGGAAAGTCACAACTTTGTCGTGCATGTATGTATCACATTTCTTAGAGAAAAAATCGATTCCTCTTTAATTTTTCTGGGAAAAAGGTATGCTTTTCAAAAGTCGCTACAAGCAGCCGTATTCGAGATATCTCGATTTAAATTAATCGGTGCATCCAATCTTCTTCTCATTGATTCGCAAACTCTTTGAAAATAAAAGTATCAAGTAGGCTAATGAGTCTATCCCGAAGTTTTTTTGTGCTGTCATCTCAGAAATAATATCTTGACGCATTATTGTGATTATTTAAAAAATGGTAATCTTTACTAATGAAGAGTATGCTGTCATACATTTTACATACGGACTTGCTAACGGAAAGGCATATGAGGCTAGACGTTTGTATTAGGAGCGTTATGCGAACCGCACAACTCCTACTTCAAAAACGTTTTCAAGAATTCACGCTCAGTTAAGTGAAACAGGAAGTTTTGAGAAAGCTAGTTATCTGTTGGGTATACATCGGACGGCAAGAACCCCAGAAACCAAGGCAGCAGTTCTTAATCTTGTAGGAGAACACCTGGAAACAACCTCCAGAAAAATAGCGCTGATAATTTCTTATATCCCTACCATATTCAAAGAGTTCAGGCACTACTCCCTCGTGACTCTCCGTTACGTATCAGCTTCTGTCGTTGGTTTCTCCAATGCATTATTCTCACTCAATGATATACGCAATTTTCACAATAATCATTTGTGGTCAGAGGAAAACCCCCATGCGATACAGGAATCACATTTTCAAGACGTGTGGGCAGGAATCCTTGGAAATTATTTTATAGGTCCATTCTTTATTCCGGGGAGATTAAACGCCATTATCGCCATTTTCTTGAGGAATATTGCCTTTTCTACCGGAAGATGTGCCACTTAGACTACGAAATGAAATGTGAATTATGCATGACGGTGCCCCGGCACATTTCAGCATCCAAGCGCGAGAATTTTTAGATCAAACTTTCGGCAACCGTTGTATAGGTCGTGGAGGGCCTCAACCATGGCCCCCAAGTCACCAGACCTTGACAGTTTGGATTTTTTCCTGTGGGAGCATCTAAAATCTTCAATTTACCAGACACCTATCCAAAATGAAGAAGAATTAAGTAATCGAATGATTAAGTAATGGTAGGATTCAAAATACTGCAGGAATTTTCCAAAGTATGCGTGAATCATGAGAAGAATATTGGATATTCATACAGGAAGGAGGTGGACATTTCGAACATCTATTGTGATTTTGATTTAGATTTATATCAAGTGTTCCGTTGTTTATTGTTGTTTAAACATCAGCGTTTGAAATGTTTCTATGTTGAATTAAAAAAAAAGTTTTAAAAATTGTTTCACTTTTTGACGAACACATGCACCGATTAATTTAAATCAAAATTTCTTGCTTGTTGCGACTTTTGAAAAGCATACCTTTTTCACGTAGAAATAATAGAGGGATCTAGTTTTTTTCTAGAAAATGTGATACATACATGCACGACAAAGTTGTGACTCCTCAAAAGAGACAAGACCTGTAGGTCGCGTCCCCTACAGTTAAGGGTCAAACTGAAATCAAATTTGAATTTCTCATATTGAAAAATCTCCAAATACCAATTTTCCTCCAAATATTTTAAAAACTATTTTCGAAAAACCCAAATAAAAATAACTTCTCAACACCCTGTATACAAAAAATTAAGGCCTTGTGGACCCATGCTTATATGAACTTTTCACCTTATAAATAACTGAGGAATCGTCCTGTAAAATATCGGATACTTATTACATGACACCCTGTATAATAGAGAAGGAATTATGTTGGACATAACTAATAAACAGGAGATTTTGGTAAACTACACCGGAAATTTCAGCTTTCCCTGAATCCAAATTCCGCAGTAATAAACATTTAATTGAAGCTATGTTTTGCACAAAAAATAAGGAAATCATTCAATATCTCGGAAACCGCTGGAGATAGGTACAGGGAAATATCATTCAAAAATAATCGGGAAGGTGAAGCAAAGCGACGAATGCAATAATATACAGGGTGTCCAATTTAAAATATCAAAGTTGTTGCTACTTTTCAATATAAGCGGCAATGCCGCAGCATTGGAAACATTTTAGATCGATAGATCAGAACTGATTTTTCAATAGACCCAAATTTCAAGATAATCCTATGTCCCGTTCTCCATGAACGTCTAACCCATCGTCGACCGTGAGTGACCCTGTATATATCCGACATTTCCCATAGTTCTTCAAAACCAAATCAAAAATGAAATAAAAAAAAGCATTTTTGATATAAATTAAATTTATGTTTGAAAAAAGCCAGATATGAATTCGATACTATATCAAATGCAAATAGGGACACCATCCAAAAAAAATCTCGTGTGTGAGTAGATTATGATCCCAGGATCACCCGGCAAGTAAACATTAATAACTCCTCTATATTTTCCAGGATTTCTCACAAGCCTTTGGAGATTACTGAAGAACAAAGTTCTGCTATTGAATATCTTCTCGTTTGTTCTAATGGAATCTGCGTTGATCAATTTCCGTCTTTTGAAGCAGTACTTCAACCAATCGAAGTACCACGTTTCAATAGAAAAGGATTCTTCGGGTTACAATGATCCCGAAGTTGTTCAGTTTACCACGAACCTTTTAGCTCAACCAATTTTTGCAATATCTTTAATGACAGCTGCATTGGTAATTTCAAAATTCAAACCAAAAGCCAAGTACCTTATAGCCTGGAATATTTTTGCGTTTCTCATGGCAGCAGCGATTTTTGCTAGCACCGCCTTCTGGAACTGCACAAAAGGTATCGAAAATCAGTATGAGCATGTCGTTACGATTCCATATTGTAGCGGCGCGTGTGGCTGTCCACTTGGGGGAGCATTTCAGCCTGTATGTGTAGATGAAAAGACCTATTTTTCTCCTTGCTTGGCTGGATGCAGCATCTTCGATCAGATAACCAATGTAAGTAAATTATATAATGGCTTAGAATTGATTCAAATGAAAGTACTTCAATTATTATATTATCTCATTTACATACCATCCAATTGTTCATCAACTTCAGTATTTTTTTTATTGCGTGGAGCTTATTTTTTGTATAGGAATACGCAGCCTTGACTTTTTTGGGATGAACATTCCACAATCTGAAAACAAAATTAATTGCACCAGGAAATCTATACAACTGTAAAAGGGCAAGAAATTACTTCGTTCCGATAAGTTTTGAGGGTGGAGGAATTCCTTTTTGGACACCTTGCGGTAGTATGGGACTCCCTGAATCAGATTTACTCACTCAAACCTCCACTCTGTAGGCTCTTATGGCCGACACCTCCGATGACACTTGAGCCTCTTGACCCATTGTATCTTACCTGATAAGAAAACATGTCCGGGAGGTTTTAGTTGATCTGCTACACAATAGCTCTCCGCTTGTCCCTTCCTGACTTTTCATCGTGTCGTATTCACTTCGAGGTCCCTCATAGCAGCTGCAACTACTCCCGTTGCTACCCTACAATGCTGGAGGTTCATCTGGATGGCCCTTATCGTTTTTTCAGTACCCTGAAGAGTTCTCTTTCGATCCTATAGAACAGTACACTCGGAATTGTATCCTCTCCAGTGCCCTGAAAAAGACATTATCCACCGGGAAGGCCAAGAGTTGTTTTCATTCCCCTTCGGTATTTTGGCTCAGTGGTCATTTGGTGTGAATGAGGGAGAAGGGTTGGGCCAGCCCTGTGGTGCCCCCTGCACATGGCAAAGGCTGATTGATCCGAAATTTCACCCTGTTTATAGATAAATTCAGCTGAAAAAACTCGAATCGGAAAAAAATATGTATTCTGATAAAAAACGAACGAATAAACTACAAAAACAGCTGAACATGAATGGGAGAAAAATATCCAGTTGAAAATCATGTTTGATTTCTTCCACAGATGTTGAACGAACATCTATGAAAAAAAAATGAAACAGTTTTGAAGAAAAGTTGGCAGGTACCATATGATTGTCACCGCATTGTCAATATTGTAAGGATATTTTGAAGTCTTTTGAAATAGCCGAACAGTTAACTTTCTACGAATGCACGTATTTTATGAACGAGCATTCTGTAATTCTGCAGAGAGTCTTTATTCCAAGCATTTTCTCAATCGGTTGCTACCGCCGAAAGGAACTTTCGAGCGAGTCGCTAGCAGCTTGAGGAAAACAGTTATGTCCAATGGAAAATTAATTTGAGCATGTTCGATTATTTTCGAAATTATGTGTACATTTTTGCTAAAACGAGGTATTGAAGGCTCACCCTAAGAATGTAGTGCATTGTATGAGAAGACAATTTTACGAAAGCTGTAGCTGATGATTCTTCCATGAGCATTATAAATCTCTAAGAACAGTTCCATATATCCAAATCTCTGTTTCTCGGAGGCCCCGTTGCAGTACCGTTTCTTCTGAGACCACGGTGCCATACATCCGTCGCCAAGGTCCTCACAGCTTGGATTCAGGTCTGTTTGCCAGAGCCTCGTTAGTCGAAACGCGGCCGCTCACACGCCACCCGCATGTCAAAAAACCGGCCCATTCACTGCTCGGCTGCGGCCCGTTAAGCCCATACCACGTGGAGGTGAGGTTGGACTTTAAGGGGCCCCCGATGAATTACTGCGTTCACCAAACTATTTTTCACGAATGGAAAATTATTCAATTAGTCACTAACTTGACGTATTTTTGCCTACCAGAAAAAAATGTTTTGACGTCTCGAGTACTGTATCCGTTCCCGTTTTTTTTTAAATGGATGAAATTTCTCGGTTTCCGCTGTATTCTTGAAATTATTTTCGAACGAGACTTTCTTGACTAATGTGAAAAGAGTTCTGTCAAAAAAACGATGAGACATTTTTCTGTTTATTAGATGAATGGAGTGTTGTCTGGATAATGGATTCAATTCATTATCGTTCGTACAAAAAAATTTCACATGCATCAAAAAAATTTCATGGAATGAAAACCTCGCTATGAGTTATAAAACGTCAATGATGAATTCCCCCAATGCTGTATTTCTCCAGGATTTTAGCGAGTCGTACTCAAACCTCTGCGGCACAATCTGGAAAGTTGCTAACAATATAGCCTTGTGAAATTACACAACACCAGAGCAGACACATACAAGAACAAGCCTTGGTTTGAATTCGAATGTAATTTTACAAAAAAACGGTGCAAAAAATGTTTGCAAAAAGTATTTGCAAAAAGAAACTTCTTCAAGAATCCCATAAAAGTAAGTATGAATCTGCCAAAAAAGCTACAAAAGTATTATTAAGCAAAAATAAATCAATTATGACAAAGAAATAATCTTCAGTTTGAGTCACACAAAAAAATCGATCTGTTTTCTGAATCACCGTTAAGTTACTCAGAAGCTCAGGATATTTGTCCAATTACCGTTGATACATGAGAACAATTGCACAACAGTCTATCTAGGAAAGAAAATCAGTCTCTCATAACCATCTTCGATGCAAGCAATTCGACTCCTACTTCAGAAATAACTCCAAGGGAACATATAAGCTGCCTAGTCCGCTGTAAGGATGCCAGAGTACCTGTAAGCGACGGCGTCACCTGAATGAAATGAATTTATCAAGAACTTCCCTTAGAACTGGCTTCTTTATCTATGCTCTTTATTCAATAATTTTTAATCAATGAAAAGATACCCTGAGGTTGGCACGGAACAATTCTAACAATGCTGCACAAAAAAAGGAGACAGGCATGATCCATCTAACTATAGAGGCATCGCTCTGATCAACACTCCTGTCAAACTCCTTACCTATATGCTGTTGAATAGACTTTCATAATGGTGTAACCGTCACAAAGTATTGCCCGAAAATCAAACGCATTTCAGGGCAGGCAATGACAATGTCTCAATGTGTCAATTCTATCCTTCAGGTTCACCTCCACTTGAGAGACAGAAAGCTATAAGTCGCCTTTGTTGATTTTAAAGGAGTGTTCGACTCTGCATGAACTCCTCTGGTACAAGCTTTACAGATCCTACTTTGTCTCCGTTTGTTAAACTGAATTCGATACAGTAAATAAATTTTTCTAGGGTATCAGTACGATAGTTCGGAATTTTTCGGGTACCTGCTAGACATACTTCATGTACAAAAGTGTAGTATTGATGATAATGCCATAGTTTTAGAAAATAAAGAAGCTTCCGCAGTTTATATCCCTTTCCTCTAGTGATCTAATGATGGAGTAATGTGGAGTGTTTTCGGAAGCACCCTCCATATCTATGAATGCACATAGAGCCATTCCTATGTCTTTTCAATGCTTTCAACTAAGCGTTGTATAGCATTGATTGTTAATTTGACTTCCTGATAGGTGAACTTTTTTTTATGAAGCGGTCTGTGCAAGATGATTTCACTTCTTATATAACAGTCTATGATTTTCTCCATTGTTTTCAGGAGTAAAAAGGACTCTATTATCTCAAGGCAGTTTTGTAGTAGGGCCTCCCGCTTGGATCTTCTGGGGTGAGTGCAATCCCTTCTAGCTGAAAACTTTGCAGTTCATCTCCAACAATCTTGGATGCAGGATGAGAACACTTATGCTTCTCTTCTGGTTTTCTGCATATCCACCGTTCAGCTTTTTGATCAGACCGATACCGTTGGTATGTTCTTCAGATATAACTTTATGGAGGCGTTGAGCTCGGGCTAATTCCGAAATCCCCTCATACATTCATCTCCATATACTTCTTTTGGATTTTCTGAGTTCCTTGTTGTGCTCAGAAAGAGCTGCTTTGTAGTCTTCCCAGTTTTCCAGACTTTTAGTTCTGTTGAAGAGTTTCCTAATTTTGGCTAACTTCTCATGTCATCAAGGCACGTCTCTGTTGACTGGGTAGCTGATTTCATACACTTTCGTTATAGCATTTCGAAGCTGCTTGGAGGATGTATCAAGAACCTCAGCTAAATCGTTGGATATATGTTGGTCTTCCAACTGCCTCTTGAGATGCACTTTATAAGCATCCCAGTTGATCAGTTTGGGTATCCTATATCCATCGAAGAGTGTTCCGATGACTCCAGATTGGATTATATTTGTTGATGATCTGACATCACGTCATCAGAAACAAGCCAGTTATAAATGGTTCTGCAAGGGTGAGGTCAAGAAACTCTTTTCTAATCGCATTTATAAGGGTGATTTCGCGTTACTTCTATTGACAATGTTTATGTTTGTAGCAGAAAAATATTCTAAAAAGTACTCACCTCGTGCGTTTGTGTCTGTACTTCCCCATGTGAGATAGTGCGCATTCGCGTTGCAGCACATAATGATAAGCCTATTCCCTTCAAGGCCTGTTCCCTTCAGGGGATGGACTTCCGCTGGTGGTTGGTGTGTCAGCGAGTCCCCTGGAAAGTAGGTCGAGGCAATAACAGTCTGCCCATTGCCTGTTCTAGTTGGCACTTCCACGATGGCGATTGTCACATCTCCAGTGATGAACTCGGGAACAGGAGTAAATTAAATGTTGGGTGCGAGCAATGTGGCTCGTGGGTTTTCATGAGTGTTACCAAAAATGATTTCACATGATTTTATTGTGGGTCCTTGTATCCGTCCCCTGTTAATCCAAGGCTCCTGAAGCAACCCTATACTGAAGTTTTCTTCAATAAACCTCCTTCTAGGCACAATCGTGGCTGCTTTTGAATGTTGGACGTTTATTCAAAGAGGCTTGAGCTTTTGGCTCATCTGGGTAGAATTTCAACTAAGATATTGTTGTGAGGCCCTGCTCCAACGACCCTCAGTTCCGCATCCTCCCATGGTTTAAAGGTTAGTTTTCATGGCCCTGTGTTTTTTTTTGTGGTTTCAACCATGATAGTCCCACGAGAAGCTGGGCAAAAAGACAGTCACCTGCGGCATAGCACCGTATGCCGCAGGAAGGCAAGTGAGTTCGCATACTCGTAACTAGTCCACCCACTAGTAATGCTTATGCTCTTCCACCTTGAACTTGGGGATATTTTTATTACAGTTCTCGTCCACTCGGCCGGCTAGTTGAGGCAAGCTCACACGTATATCTAGTAATCACCAGATAAAAACGCGGTCTGTATCAGGCAGGTTTACGCGGATGGTTTCAATTCTCCGGCGCATCGGGACTGCTCCGGACATGACAGCGACAGTTATTTTGAATGAACTAATATATATATATATATATATATATATATAATATATATATATATATATATATATATATATATATATATATATATATATATATATATATATATATATATATATATATATATATATAAGAATATATTACTATTCAGTTCTGCCAGCTGAAGTCATGACGTAACTCATCCATACTTCCGAAATCGCCACTCTGGCCCTAGACACTAACAATATTTCGACTACTATTTTCTTCACTGTTAAATTGTTGTTCCAGCTCTATCATAATTGTACTTGTGGTACCACAGTCACCGAAGGATCATGTGATGAAGGAAACTGCAGAGTTCCATTGGCGTTATGGCAGGTGAACAACATTCTATCGAATGGTCTACTCGCCACTACCCTGATGTCATACATTATTATAAATATGAGAAGTGTTCCAGAGGAAGACAAAGCATTGGCTCTTGGATTTGGTCTAACTATCATGCAGCTCGTACCATATGGACCAATTAGAATCATTTATCTCTCCATTGTGGGTAAGTAACATTATCAGCTTTCAATTAATATCATTACCCTGGAATTCTATACAGGAATTGAAATGAACTCTGAACTATGTTTTTAATTTTCCGAATTACTGTTGAGTTCAGAATCGATCAGAGAGTTGGAAGATAAGGACCGAATTACATGTCAACTTATATCAATAAAGCCAAGAGAATTAAATTCTTACTTCTGTAATATTGCACGCAAACACACTGAACACATTTGAGTTTTTAACTCACATCTGGAATACGTAAGAAATATTAATCCGGTTAACAAGTTTCAAACATCAAACTTGAACTGTTCTTGAACACAAAACTCCTCCAGTGTATATGAAAGGTCATTTAAAATTGTTTTTCATCTACCTGAATTAGCATTATAAGCCTATGTAAATATTATCAATATTTTGTTTAGATTTGGAACATTTCCACTCTTCCTGACAGGATATACATTTCTAGACTTTTCTGCACCGATAAAAATGAAAACATTTCCGAAAATGACTTTGGGAGACTCTAATATGCCTTCCATCAACTGGAAACCAATAACGAACGAAGAGTATTTGGAACATCTGCAAGTGGATAACAAATCTCCTGCAATCATCGACACACCGTCATATCTAGAGTTTAGGCAATTCAGCACAATTCGGAATAATAACAATAGAACTCTTGAACTGGTCCTATGAAAAAAAACTTGCAACATTCACAAAACCCTCTACTCCCAGAAAACACCCATGAAAGTTGAATCGAAATGACAAGTTGATATTCCAAATGAGCAAACTATGACGATAGCAATCATCACTTATCTCTAATTGATTGGGATCAACTTTCTAAAGATAAAGATATCAACTGGGTAAATGATTTTTGATAACATTTCCACACAACCACAAAACTTTTTACATTTAACTTTTTTTCTATAGGCAATAATATTGATGATGAGGAATCGGTAATTCATAGTAAATAACCCGGTACAATATATGACAGCTTGTAGCAGGATTCTGGGGGAATATTTTCCAGAATCTTCAGGTGTCCAGTCAGATCTCCAGCTTTCAAGTTAATGTCTGGTGCAGTCTGAAGGCACTCGTTGTCGCGTCCTTCATTACACACGAGTGCAGTGGCGGAAGGTTCAGTATTACCTATAATGCTGCAGTGGGGTGCGTGAGTATTGCCCCTGTGATCCCTAGTCAGTCTAACCGCTGCACTATTTGCGACTTGATTTGTGCCTAGTACTGTTGAGTTTTTGGGCTGTTCTTGACATGGCTGTTCCTTGTTAGTCTTTTGTCGATTATAACGCCCAGGTATTTAACAAAAAAACTCCCTATTAGTTCGCATGCAAGAGTCATTCAACATCAACTCTTATGATCCTAATTTAAGTGACATCAAGACTGGTATGCGAATGCCGTAAAAGAATCAGTGACTCCGAACAGAACAAAATAACTTTGATGTGGGTTCCAGGATACTGTGGCATCGAGGGCAACGAAAAAGCTGATGAACTAGCTAGGATGGGCTCATCAACTCCATATATTGACCCAGAGCCTGCACTTGGAGTGGTGAAATTGGCCATCCAAGGCTCCATACGGGACTGGGTCAAACGAAAACGAAGAGATCGCTGCATGTACCACGGGAAAACATTTATTATAGAACCGTCGAAATGTGGAACTGAAAAACTACTCATGATGAGTAGGAACCAAGTCAGAACAAAAACGTGCCTTCTTACTGGTCACAGCCCAATGAGAGGACACCTGCCAGAAACGGCCAAACATATATTGTCAGAATGCGAGGCACTAGACCGCAAAAGACAAGCAATATTCGGAGAGCCAAGGCAAACCCTCGAAGAATACAGTAGCCAACCGATGAGAAACCTGTACAGACTGATACAGGGAACTAGAGTTACGGAGTGGGTGCTGTGAAACAAAATCTGGAAGCCACAAACAGCCCAAGGGGCTGAGGTGCAGCTGACGAGGAGACCAGCATCCGAGGAAGAAAAGAAAAATGATGAAGATTATTCACCCCGAAAGATTGGTGCTTTATAATGGTGAACCAATGATTTTTGATCGGGATGATCAAAATTAGAGGAGGGGGGGCAGTGCAGTAGAGTACGCTCTTATTCATTTCGCACGTTCCAGACAATACAGTCGTCACAGAATCATCGTCACAGAATCATCGATATGCTTTCAAGAACCAGATGGTTTCGGAAATAACATTCTCGGAAATTCTAGATTTATATTCCGAATATATAAGCGGGCCGCATGCCGCAGACGAATAGATTTATTCACTGATGTTATTTGTGTGATTCATTCGAAGTCAGTACAGCGCGGTATTTTTAAATGTGATTATTTTAGTGTCAGAGTGCATTGTTGTGTTGTGTTTCCGAAGTGAAATCAACGAACAGTTATTATTCCAATATTCTTTTAATATAAACAAACCCAGTTTTGTATCAGTATACATTTCGTGAACTTTGATAGCTGAAAATATGATATAAACAACTTTCAGTCCGAAACAATAGTATCCAACGAGTTATAAGATATTTCCATCGTTTTTCACCCCAATGTAATGTCATTTTATCATTCTGCGATTTTAAATTATTTTTTTTTTGAATAATTGATTTTCTGTTTGTTTCAGATAAGTTTTGTGCAATCAGGGGCGATAGTGGTTGTCAGCTTTTTTCGGAAATATTTCCTATATTTCTATCAATGACAACAATTCTATTAATGGTTTTAGCAGCAGGAACAGCTATGATGCTCCTTTACTCGCTCAATGATCTCCAACTCTACGCCGCTAAACAATGCGACAGTGGTTCCGATTTGGAAATGCATGACATAAGACCGTCTGGAAGCAATGTTCCTCACGGCAATGATGATACAAATATAACCACCAACACTAGAAGAAATATTTCTACAGGAAACGAAGAAGAGCTTATGAAGAAACTTGAGAAGTTGAGAAATGAAAGAGAAAATATCGAGGCACTCAATGATGAAAAGGAGATGGTTCCACCAGTGAGTCCAGGTTCAAGAACAAGCAGCAAACAACAAAGTGTTCCCAAACCGTCATCCCTCAGCGAATCTTTGGAGGCAATGGTGAATAATCTTGTAGATTCAGAATCAGACAGTGATTCAACAAGTTCAATGATGTTCGATCTGAATTTCATAAGGACAAACCAAGAGAGATTCAACAAACGGTCATTTCCATTAGAAATACCAGAACAGATGACTTATGAAAGAGTCGATGTGAAAAATTATCGACCTCAAGACACCATCTCCAGTCCAGTCCAGGATGAAAAAATAGCAAAATCTCCCCTGATTTGTCATTCTGAAACATCTTTCCACACACCTCCTGATATAAAGACAACGCCTACTATTTCAATTGAAACAAATGTTTGAAGAGAACGAATATCCGTAGATACTAATTTATATATCTATGAATTATATCTTGGGTTAGTTGTATCTATGGGATAATTCCATTTTATTCAATATCTCCATCAAATATTTCCAAGTCTAATGAAATGAAGGATACTCCCAGTATGAGAAGGAATGAAAATTGCAACCTGGTTTCTCCATTGTATGCCGTTTTCCGAACACGCTTGCCGAAAACAATCTGTCTGAGAAAGCTCTCTAAATTGACGCAAACGGGAGCCACAGAGAACAGGAAAGCAGACAACAACGCAGTCTCACCACACCAAAATTTATTGATAGCGTCGATACCTCTCCTCAACATTTCTGAAGAAAGAGCAATTTTGTAGGATTATAAAAAAACCTTATTTATGAGAAAAAAAAATTTATATATATATATATATATATATATATATATAAATAAAGTATTCCAAATGTAACAGGCAATATCTGGCTTTCTGAAACATACGGATGAAAATGTTTCCCATAAAAGTTTCAGGATTTCATAGGTATTGATTTTTCAACTTTGATTCGTGTCAAATTATAAAAGAACCCACTCGTGTAACTGAGAATTCAGAATCGCTAATAGGAATAATTTGCGTTAGCAATGGACAGGAAGTAGGAAATTGTAATATGTTGTATATGGTTGTCATCACTGATCATATGATGGTAATTTATTTCATAACAGAAACTTTTAAGATTTCAACTTGGATAATTTCTAATTAGATGCAAACAGTTCAGCATGGGAGGAAATTATTTATTTGAAAGATTTCAACAAAAAAGTGAATTTTATTAGCAATCATATTTTGTCGCTTTTCGACATCCAAGCATCATCGATAGAAATAAAAAATTCAGGAAACATATGCCATATATAACTTATAATCTGAGGCTTATGATCAAAACTAAAAATTAAGCTCATCGAAACGAAGGTGCAAAATGCGAGAAAGCTGCTTATAAGCGGCTCGTATTGAATAAGAATAGAGAATAGTAGGTTGATGTGGCGCCATCTTACTGACTGTAGAACTTGTACCAAGACATCGCTTGAAACAAATAATATACCATTAGAACCTCGCCGGCCAAATGAGCTGATAAATAAATTTATTTTTTGAATGTTGCTGAAAACACTACTATTGATGCTGACTTGGTGTCGTATTGTAATATAATATTTTCTGAAATATCCAGTGACAATATTTGGAATGCTCTAAAATGCATGAAATCACAGTCTTCAGGAATTGATAATATGAGTTTGAAAATGATTACAATCGCATTATTCTTTTGTATCGATGAAGTGAAACATATCTTTGATTAATATTTGAGAATAGGAGTTTTTCCGGAAATATGGAAAATCGCAAATGTCATTCCGATTTCAAAAGTTCCTTCGCCTACCAGCTTCAATGATCTATGTCCTATATGTATTTCACTCACTTTATCCAAACTGTATGAAAAAATATTTGCATTTAAAGAAAATTTTGCCTGTAGTGCAATCAGGATTTCGTCGAAAGCATGGTACCCACACTGCTCTATCAAATTAATGATAAATGTCCACATATGTATAAATCTTTAACCATCAATATTAGTTCCTCTAGATTATACCGAAATGTAGCTCTAATTAACTCATGAAACTGTAGTGGAAAATATTTTTTTCGATCCCCTCCACCAAACCATATTGTCTGTCACACCCAATATATATATATATATATATATATATATATATATATATATATATATATATATATATATATATATATATATATATATATATACACAGTGAGTCTGCTTAAGTTGGCTACATATGGGAAACTTTTATATTATTAATTTTACGAGAAAAAGTTATTTTTCATAAAAAGTTCTGCATGGTCTAAAAGCCAAGATGCAACCATCAGGTATCAAATTCTATCAATCTTATACGAGGTATGTAAAAAAATATGAATTTTACTCAAGAGTAAAGTAAATTTATATTTCACAATGTCGAAAATTGTTATTGTGAAAAGTTATTCGGAATTAAAAATCACGGTCAACTATGCAGTTGCATTAATTTATAGTATTTTTTTTATTTATCGAAACATCTCTACAATAACAACGGAAATTTAACTGTAATTATTATACATTTAATCTAAGATGCTCTGACAAAAAATGTCAGACAGTAAAATGTGTGACAGTGACATTCAAAACATCAGTTGTATTCAGCGAAATTTGGTAGAAAGTATTATAAAATTTGGTAGTAATGCCAGCAACATTAAGTACTGAATATAAAATTTAAATTGTGTTAATTGTGGTTGAGAATTATAAAACTTCTCGTGAAGCTGCAAAAATTTTTGATAACCGACACCCAGAGAAAAATCTTCACTATGTCACAGTTATGAAATTATTCAAAAAATTTAAGACTTCTCTCCAAATAAATTTAGTAACAAACGCCAACAACGGATTGCAAATGATAACATGGAATTTGAAGTACCTAATGATTTCCGCAATCGTGCATCCTGAAATATCCTTGCGAGAAATGGCAGCTTCCATGCAAAATCCTATTAACAAAGATACGGTTTCCAAATTTTTACAAAAGAACAAGTTTCACCCAAACAAGCCCTGATTTATTCAAACGATAAGACCAGGAGACCATGATAGACGATTTGTATTATGTTGTGATATCCAAGGAATGTTAGAAGATAACACATTTATGGCAAGACATATTCTTCTTTCGGATGAATCAACATTTACATCAAATGGAACAGTCTCTAGCCAAAACTGCCGTTGGTGGAGTGATACTAATCCAAATTTTACCATCAAAACTCGGGACCAGTATGCATTCAAAACAAATGTGTGGTGTGGAATTTACCGGAATAAAATAATTGGACGTTTTTTTTTCATGAATCTTTGAATGGGGACCGTTATCTGCTTTTTTCAGAGAATGAATTAAACTATTTTCTCGATAATGTTCCCCTCCTTCAACGTCAACAAATATGGTTCTAACAGGATGGTGCCCCATGCCACAGTAGGTTAGATATAAGGCAATACCTTGAACATCGTTTTAATAGAAGAGTTATTCATCGGTTTTCTGAAATTTTTTGGCCTCCTTGGTCTCTCGATTTGATGCCACTCGATTTTTTCTTGTGAGGTCACCTGAAGGAGAAGGTGTATCTTCAAAGGCCATTTACAGATGTTGCTCATTTGGAAAGAGTCATTACAGAATGCCTTCAGAGTATTACTCCGGCTATGGTTAGAAAGGTATTGAAAAGCTTTTGTGATAGAACAATTACCTGTATTGAAAGAAAAGGCGTATATGTTGAGGGGTTAGTGAATTGAGGGAGCTAATAATGTTCGTTAAATTATTACTACAAAATAAATTATTATGGTATTATTAATTTAAAGGCATCGCTGAAATGATACAAGAAAGACATTAACTAATAAAAAGGTTATCAACTATTCAATGTTCATTAGATTTTTAATAAATTTTGTTTTGTGAAAATTTGATTATTGATGTCTAAACATGTTTGTAATAAATAATAAAAACCTAAACCGACGAAATACGGAACTGAAAAATAAAAAATAAAATAAACCTTCTTAGTCTCAGTAACTAAGCTCCTAAACTAATGTAAGTAACTAATTTTGAGTCGGCGCCAAACAAACAAGCAAATGAATAAGGTAAGGCGTAAAATGATGGCATCGAGTTGCGCGGTGACATTCTGATAATTTTATTGAAGTAATTTAACGATGTTCGTTGATTGTTTGTTTGGCGCCGACTCAAAATTAGTTACTATTAGTTAGACTAGTTACTGAACTAAGAAGATTTATTTACTCTTCTGTTCCGTATTTCGTCGATTTAATTTTTTGTTAAAAAGTTTTTATTTTTCAATTTTTTATTGCTAAAATATACTAATTATTACCTACTTGTTTTTTGATTACTTCCAAAATACTTACTTACCCACCTTACTTCAACTATTACCAGTTAAATAGTATGATTATCTACTTTTACTATTTGTTGTAATGTTAATTATTTTTGTTGTTCTGGTTAGTTCATTTCATTACTTTGTATATCATTCCATCCTCTCATAGAATATAATGGTTTTGACGGATGTGGAACAGAAATAATGTCAGTAGCGATCTGTCATTGTCAACTACGTATGTGTGTGCCAATGTTCATAAATGAAAAATCAATTATCTCCTATTTTTTTACCCGTGAGGGTATATAATTCCATTCGAAATCCAAATATAAGGTAAACCCCATCTATTGAAAAAAAAAAACATCCAAATAGAAGTACCCAGTACAAAGTTATGCCTGATAGAATCGGTTAACGGACCAGAATTCAGAGGGTGAGTGATCAATATCCTTCATTTCATCCTTTAAATTCAAATGGGACCACCTTCGAAGTACACCCTATCCACTGAAAAAAGAATTATCGGAATCGGACGCCTCAGTAAAAGGTTATGCGTGATCATACATAAAAAAAATTATGGAAAAAAATATACCTCGTATAAGATTGATATAATTTCATATCTGATGGTTGCATCTTGGCTCTCAGACCATGCAGAACTTCTTATGAAAAATTACTTTTTTTCGTAAAATTAATAATAAAAAGTTTCCCATATGTTGCCAACTTAAGCAGACTCACAGTATATAGATTAGATTATATTTTTTATTGTCAAACCATTACAGCTCACTGCTATGACAATGTATATATATATATATATATATATACAACCAACCAATGTATACATATATATATATATATATATTTATATACAACCAACTCAAGAAAAGCCAAGAACACGGTCAGTAAACAAAAATTAAGTACAACGATGACACCTCAACTGCAGTAAGACTTTCATTTATTCTGTTTTTCATACTCTATCTCAATTGGATTATCAAGCTCCTTCATTTATTTATTTATTCAAATCCTTGCAATATTGTCTTTCATTCTCATAAAATACTCTATTCATAACCCACAACTCTGTATAAATCATGGATTCATACATACAAAAATAGTGTTGAAACAAAACAAACGCAAAACTTAAATGAATGCAATCTTTTATTTGAAGTGGGTAACACAGATGATCTTAAAATACTACACTGCAACATACGCAGCATAAACAAGAACTTTGACGAATGCAACTTTCTTTTAAATGATCCCAATTATGAATTCGACGTTATTGTTTTTACTGAAACATGGAAAGTCAATTGTATATCACTTTTCTCTCTAAAAGGATACAAATCAATTTATAATAAAAGTGAAATCAACCAAAATGATGGTGTTATTATTTATTACAGTGAACTTTTGAACACCTCCAAAAAAAATGTGAATATAGACAATATGAGGCTTCCACAAATACAATTCAGTAAGAACAAGAGAACATTCATATTGACAGCGATATATAGGCCCCTATCTACACGTGAAAAAAAATTCAATGAAAATCTAGAATTATGTCTCAAACAAATCCAAAAAAAATAGACTTCATTATAAATCTTGGAGACATGAACGTAAATATCCTAAGCAATGATGGACAAGGTAACGAATACCTGAATATAATGGAGATGGAGGGCTATATATCACTCTTTAATAAACCAACAAGAGTACAGAGAAATGCGGAAAGCTGCATCGATCACGTGTTTGTGAAAAATAACATTTCTCATGACAAATTCAGCTATATTCCTATCATCGCAGAAACGACAGTGCTACAAATTTCCTTTCCTAGAATAGAAAATAAAATCACAAATCCTAGTATGAAGAATCATGTAACGGTCTTGAATAAAAATATCTTAAAAGAAAAAATTGTAAGTGAAAATTGGATGGATATTTATAAATCTGAGGATGCTGATGAAAGCACAAATTTATTCATAGAAAAATTGCAAAAATACATAAAAGAAAGCTCAAAGATCATTAAAATAAAAAAAAGAAATTTCTCGAAAACAATGGATAACGAAGGGGCTAGTAAATTCTGTCAATGAAAAAGGAAACCTTTACGGAATAATGAAATCGAACCCCACTACATACAACATTGAATCTATCAAAAGATACCGTAATAAACCAACTGAACTAATAAAAAAAGCCAAAGAAAATTATTATAAAAAAAAAGAAAATAAATCCGACTCCAGCTTCTTATGGAAGACTGTAATCAAACTAATAAACAAGATATCGATGAAATACAAAGAGAAGATGTCTCCCGCTATCTGTGTATTTGTAGATCTACGAAAAGCGTTCGATACTGTCAGCCATACCCATATACTTGATACAATGGAAAAAATAGGTTTTAGAGAAATTCCTTCGAAATTGATGACCAGCTATCTCAATAACCGAGAACAATTTACCTATATTGAAGGAACACTGAGTGAAAAAGAATTAGTGAACTACGGAGTACCACAGGAAACAGTTCTCGGACCACTATTATTCAATATATACCTCAATGGACTTTTCTCAATAAGAGTAAAAGGCGATGTTGTTAGTTTTGCTGATGATACAGCGATTTTCTATGAGGATATATGTTGGCAAAAGCTGAAAAAAAGCGTGGAAGAAGACCAACCCCTGATTTTTAGTTTGTTCAGTACAAAACAACGCACAGTAAACTACAATAAAACTCACTTCCTGCGTTTTTTGTTTTTTTTTTTTATGTTCTGGTTCCCACGAAAAGGGATATCCTGTAATGTTCAGAGAACATCGTGGGAACCAAGGGAAATAAGGTAGGAGTTGGTGTTCTTCTTGAATTTCTGGAGGTTGTATGCCTCGGGGAACACCTCCCTAGGCAATGAGTTCCAAAGCCTCGCTGTTCGTTGGATGAACGAGTCTTTGGAAAGTGATGTTCTGCAGGTCTCCAAAGTGACCACGAAGGGGTGTGATGACTAAACTTGACGGGTTAGTCTCGAAGAGACTGCCAAAGCAGGAACGATTGTTGATATTTCAGAAGAGCATCGCCCATGAAAATATCTATGAAATAGAGACAAATCGCCAACTTTTCTACGGTGTTTCAGACAAGTGAGCGAGTTTGTAAGCGAGGCATCACCGACGAGACGAATTGCCCTTTTTTGGACAGAATCCAATAGCCTCAGGATATGTTTAGGTGCCGCGCTCCAAATATGGGAACAGTATTCCAGGACAGGTCGGATCTGTGCCTTATAGATCATAAGCAGCTGAGTGGGGGTGAAATAGCTCTTGGCACGAAACAAAAAACCAAGTTTTTGGGATGCACTTTTGGCAATGGACCTCACGTGATTTTCCCAGGAAAGGTTATTGCTGATAGTGATACCAAGCATCGATATGGATGACTTCAGTGGTATGGTTACTCCTGAGAAAGTTATGTTAGGCACAGTGAGATCGGCTTCTTCAGAGAAAAGACATGCTTGTGTTTTGTTTGCATTGAATTCTACCAAGTTATTAGATCCCCACTCGAGAATTGTTGCTAAGTCCATATTTATATTATTAACATTTCTTCCTCGTTCATTTCTGGTTTTACGGGCTGATATAGGGGCCCTGGAAGAGAAAGCGGTATGTAGGGTACTATCATCGGCAAAGCTGTGTACTGGACATGAAGTTGCTTTCAATAGGTCGTTGCTGTGAAGTAGAAATAGTGTTGGTGCGAGAATAGATCCTTGCGGAACACCAGCATTTATGAGTAGAGTGTCAGATGAAACTCCATCGACCACTACATGGAGAGACCTGTTTGAGAGAAAACTAGCAAGCAGAGAACACAGCTGAGGGGGCAAGCCATAAGACGGAAGCTTGGCGAGGAGTCCCTGGTGCCAAACTCGATCGAACGCCTTGGAGATATCTAATGCCACAGCTAAAGTTTCTCCATACTTTTCAATAGATAGCTGCCATATATGTGAGACGTAAGCGAGCAGGTCACCAGTTGATCTCTGATGGCGGAAGCCATATTGCCTATCGTTGACAATTCCTGAGTCTTCCAGATATTTCATGAGCTCGATGTTGATGGCTTTTTCCATGACCTTTGAAATAATAGATAGCAGTGCGATAGGTCTGTAGTTGCTAGGTAGGGCCTTTTTGCCTTTTTTAGGGACTGGCTGTACTCTTGCAATTTTCCAATTGGACGGAAATACCCCAAATTGTAAGAGTGGTTGAACAACTTGCAAAGAACAGGTGTTAGTTCGGGGGCACATTTTTTGAGAACAATCGGCGGGATTCCGTCAGATCCACAGGCTTTGTTGGTGTTGAGACCCAGCAAAATCTTTCTGATAGTACGTTGGCGAAAGGTGATCTCGGGCATGTGACTGTCAATAGGTGTAATGTTCGGGAGTTGTTTTCCCGATGAATCCAGAGTGGAATTTCCAACAAATAGGTGCGCAAAGATATTGGCTTTTTCCTGGGCAGTCGTTGCTAGTGTTCCATCTTCTTTGGTTAGAGGAGGAAATGAGCTGGAAGTGAAGTTTCTTCCCACAGCTTTGGCGAAAGACCAAAATGAACGGGATCCGTTAGGACATTCAGCAAGTTTTGATCTTATTTTGGCATTGTGGGCATCTTTTGAGCATTCTATTGTCTCTTTGCATATGCCTCTAGCCTCGACATATGCTGCTCTGGTCTCAGGGCCCGGATTTTTTAGCCATCGATGGTATGCTGCCTGTTTGGAAGCCACAGCTCTAGAGCAGTTTCTGTTAAACCAGGTCTTATCGGATGATGTTCTTCTTTCGGTATTCGGTATGTAGGTTTGCATCCCCAACATGATGATTTCAGAAATTGTCTCAGCACATCGTGTTGGATCTACTGAAGAGAAACAAACTCTCTTCCATGGAAACGCTGAGAAAAACATACGAAGACCTTCCCAGTCGGCCGAATTGTAATGCCACATGAGACGGGGTGGTATTGTGCAGCTCGATGGTAAATGGAAAGAGCATGTTGTGGAGATGAGGGTGTGATCAGAGTTTCCAAGTGGGGCACAAACTTCTATTCTATACGGGTCAGGATTGGTGGTGAGGAAAAGATCTAGTGTATTGGCAGACTGGTTGTTGACATCAGGGATGCGGGTTGGTAGCTCGACCAGTTGTTCTAGACCATGAGTGATGGCGAAGGCCTCGGCTTGACGACCCGCATCATCTGTTTTGTTAGAGAATTTGAGCCAGGCAGCGTTATGTACATTAAAGTCTCCCATGATTATGGTTTCAGCTGTTGGTTTTACATCTTATGCTGAGTATCTACCAACCTTCAACTCCATATCGCTAGACTTGAATGACGAAACCATCCGCATATCTTCTGTCCAACAACTCAAATATCTGGGTGTTTTCCTTGACAGACATCTAAAATGGAACATACACACTGACTACGTCACGAAAAAACTAAGGAGCATGCTGTATAAATTCAAGCATCTCTCCCAAATACTGGGCACAGATCATATGATAATTCCATATCACTCACTCGTAGAATCCCATATACATTATGGTATACTAACTTGAAGAAGTACCACAGTGAATCACCTCCTGAACCTGCAAACGGTACAGAAATTAATAATCAAAAGAGTCTATAAATTACCCTGTACCCACCCCACTGAAAATCTATTTATAGAAACAAAAATATTTTTGCCAAACGCTTCTCATTAGACAACACCAATATAAAGATGAATTATTGGAGATCCAACATTACCACATCACTGGCTTTCGAAACAGTGCATCCGCGATCCCAACAATGAATAAAACGATTGCTCAAAGGTGTTTCACATACTTGGGTGTGAAGGCGTACAACCTGTTACCCACTTCAATTAAAAGTATCAATAATATGAACCTACTTAAAAAAAGTTAAAATGTGGATCTCTCAAGAAGGAGAGAAAAACTAACAAACTTGTTGAAAACCGCCTCTGAAAATATGTATATATGTGTGTGGTTTATATATATATATATATATATATATATATATATATATATATATATATATATATATAGAAAACAATTTTTCGGCATTCAGACAGGAAAATGACAACTTAAAACTGAAAAATAAAAATGTGGATCGGCCAGGAATCGAACCTGGGACCTTTCGATTTCTAGTCGAACGCTCTACCGTGTGAGCTACCAGTCCATGTTAGAATCCGGCGATTCACATCTTTAAATTCAGTTCCATGTTGGTGACGAAGATGATGATGGGGGTTATTGTGATGTATGCAAACAGTATCGTATACAACCTAATTGAATTTAATTGTTTATTCCTGGTGTCAATCCTATTTTGGATCTTCGACCAACTTCAAAACTCGAAATTCTCAGGTGTGTATAACTAGAGCCAAGTAATATATAATATATAGTGGGAATTAACGTCTGTAATTATTATCTATGAAAACAATTTTTTCGGCATTCAGACAGGAAAATGACAACTTAAAACTGAAAAATAAAAATGTGGATCGGCCAGAAATCGAACCTGGGACCTTTCGATTTCTAGTCGAACCTCTACCGTGTGAGCTACCAGTCCATGTTAGAATCCGGCGATTCACATCTTTAAATTCAGTTCCATGTTGGTGACGAAGATGATGATGGGGTTATTGTGATGTATGCAAACAGTATCGTATACAACCTAATTGAATTTAATTGTTTATTCCTGGTGTCAATCCTATTTTGGAAAAATTGATTCATAAATAAAATTCAGACGTTATTCACACTATATATATATATATATTGGAAAACTCTGATTATTAATCTATGAGAAACAATTTGTTGTCAAAATAAATGTATTGACACCAGGAATAAACAATTAAATTCAATTAGGTTGTATACGATACTGTTTGCATACATCACAATAACCCCCATCATCATCTTCGTCACCAACATGGAACTGAATTTAAAGATGTGAATCGCCGGATTCTAACATGGACTGGTAGCTCACACGGTAGAGCGTTCGACTAGAAATCGAAAGGTCCCAGGTTCGATTCCTGCCGATCCACATTTTATTTTTCAGTTTTAAGTTGTCATTTTCCTGTCTGAATGCCGAAAAATTGTTTTCATAGATAATAATTACAGACGTTAATCCCACTATATATTATATATTACTTGGCTCTAGTTATACACACCTGAGAATTTCGAGTTTTGAAGTTGGTCGAAGATCCAAAATAGGATTGACACCAGGAATAAACAATTAAATTCAATTAGGTTGTATACGATACTGTTTGCATACATCACAATAACCCTATCATCATCTTCGTCACCAACATGGAACTGAATTGAAAGATGTGAATCGCCGGATTCTAACATGGACTGGTAGCTCACACGGTAGAGCGTTCGACTAGAAATCGAAAGGTCCCAGGTTCGATTCCTGGCCGATCCACATTTTTATTTTTCAGTTTTAAGTTGTCATTTTCCTGTCTGAATGCCGAAAAAATGTTTTCATAGATAATAATTACAGACGTTAATTCCCACTATATATTATATATTACTTGGCTCTAGTTATACACACCTGAGAATTTCGAGTTTTGAAGTTGGTCGAAGATCCAAAATAGGATTGACACCAGGAATAAACAATTAAATTCAATTAGGTTGTATACGATACTGTTTGCATACATCACAATAACCCCCATCATCATCTTCGTCACCAACATGGAACTGAATTTAAAGATGTGAATCGCCGGATTCTAACATGGACTGGTAGCTCACACGGTAGAGCGTTCGACTAGAAATCGAAAGGTCCCAGGTTCGATTCCTGGCCGATCCACATTTTTATTTTTCAGTTTTAAGTTGTAATTTTCCTGTCTGAATGCCGAAAAAATTGTTTTCATAGATAATAATTACAGACGTTAATTCCCACATATATATATATATATATATATATATATATATATATATATATATATATATATATATATATATATATATATATATATATATATATATATATATATATATATATATATATATATATATATATATATATATATGTATGTAAACAAAACGAATTTGTGTAGCTGTGTATATTTGTAAAGTCAAACCTGAATGTATATAGTCATAAGTGTGTATATATATATAAGGTGTATGTGCATGAAAATAATATAGGTATCTCTATGTGTGTATATGTATATCTTTGTATACGTGTATGTATAAGTTTGTGAACTTATATGTAAATTCTTCATATTGTTAACGTACAGGTCCCACCTTTGTTAAATATGAATCAGCACTAACCTGAAAACTATCATACTACATTGAACACAAGCAACCCTCAAAAACTATTCACTTTATGTACCCCACGATGTCTTCCTACAAGTACTTACTTTCGGAAGGTTTATTCTACATTTATTTCCCATTATATTTATAATGTATTGATTGATTGACTTTTTGGAAATGAATATTATTATATATATATATATATATATATATTATTTATATATATATATATAATATCAATACAATATCAAATTTTGTTTTTTTAAATTTTAATAAAGAATGATTCTGATTGATTTTTTATTTAATACCAGGATTCTCTGAGAGTTATTCCTATGATTTCAGAAATCATTCGATTGATCTACGAATACAGGAAAAATATATAAGCTTCCATTCTAATGCACTCGAATGAAAAAAATTCAGTGGTCTGACTTGAGTTATTTCCTTCTCATATCCGAAAATGATTCAAAAGCCTGCTGCGCCACAAATTTATTAGCTTGATCACAGGAAAATAGGTATTCCTGTGCAACAATTGTTCATATTACAACAAACCTGGGATTCGCGACTCATAAAATACTGAAACAATTATGATCCGTTTATTTACACTTTACAAAAACAACGCCATCATGCGTCAGTAGACAAGAGCTCCATCATATGCAGGTACGTAGTATATTAGTTATGTGATACTAAGTACCTCATCTCTAATTTTGATCGTCCCTATCAAAATTAATTTTTCCTCCATAATATGGTTTCAGTCTTTCCAGATCAACAACTTCTTTCTCAGTCCTAGGGCTGCGCTGGATTCTGTAAACCACTTCATTGTTCTCTTCGTCACTTGTTCTCAGATTGACTCAAATGGCCTATTTGCAACAGAATTTACGATATAACCTTCCGCAGTGGACGACTTCCACTCAGCATATCTTCAAATGTTGATTGAGAATATAAGCATCTGATAAAATAGTTTCTGAGGAACGTCTGAAGTAGTGACTAGTATAGTACTGTAATACATCTGAGAGATTCATTATTATTCATTACCGATGAAGCTAAGCCGTTGACCGACCACAAGCAGGGACGTACTCGATACAATGAAATTTTCACACAAGATGATATGTTTGATTGATGGCCTATCCTGATTATTTCAAGGAAATTAGTTTATAACATTATCCAAACCTAATATAAAAAGGTTAAAAATCACTTAAATTAGTAATTACTATCAAATTACCTGGACAAATTTTCATTCGCGCATTAAAATGTAATATAGGAGATAATTTACGAATTTTCAAATCCGTTCCTGAAATCTCCAGCCCTTTTTCTATGACATTTCACACTTCGAACAATGGGCCATGATCATGGTATCGGATTACCATTTATAGTCTCTCAGATGTCTAGTAGTAGTATACATCCTTTCACATTGGAAAGTCCTACTTCGAATGTTATTAGACCAAATGTATTTTTCTTATAACCTGTCTCGAACATTTGCCATTTTATCGAGTGTTCCGAACGTATGAGATTCAAACTTGGCAGGGGTGTTGGATTCAAGAATTGGAATATTTTTCATTATTTCATATTCTTCCATCACTTCCGGTTTCAATGAAGATTACCCCAACTTTGGAATTTCAAATGGAAGACCCTGTATATCTTCAATTTATTAGGTTCTTGGGACAATTCTGTGTACGATCAGAGAGTTTCGAAACGAAAAATTTGATTTTTCAGAAGCATTTTTATTTTTGCATTGCGTTGGACCCACTTCAACCAATCTGGTGGAGAAGAATGATGAGTAAAAAATATAATTTGACAGTTTTTTCGGGCTAGTTGAGTACCTACAACGATTTGATATTTCCAAAACCACTAATTAAAAAAAAAAAAAACAAATGACACACATTTCCCAGATTCCAATTTTCATGACGAATCCATTGATGGTATCGATTCGGAAATCAATTTGATAACAATCCTAATACACTAATTATTTGTCGAAAAATTATGAGGAAATTGGAGTATATCGGTCATCAAGAATACTGTAAATGCAAAATTGAAAGAAAATAAATTGAAAAACATCAATTTTCACATAACAAACGTTCATAATCCATTCCAACAAAAAAAAAACTACCCATCATTAATACCGGTATCAGTTGAGAAAATTTGAATGTTCGAAGTGCATTCCGCCAACTTCCTGACATTCTCTGGCTCTATGAATTGGGTTTTGTATCTCATTTCGCAACATAGCGGGATTTATGGTAACAAACACTTCACGAATGCGATTTTGTTAATTTTCAAGGGCAAACATTGATTTCCGTCACCTCATCAATGTTAAAAGTTTTATGGTTGGTTTTTATCTGATTTGTTTCTCCAGAATGGGGATATATTGAAAACATGGATGATGTCTGTTATGATACCTTTCAGCATACAAAGTAGCTGCGTTCCTTGAATTTTTTTTACATTCGTCATAAATTTATAGAATCTCCATTTTTTTATATCTTATATACATGCTTGTTGAAAAATTCAGTGACCTAAAGCACACTAGGTATACGAACTTGTTAGGTTATTGATCTCCACTGTTTTCTCACTTGTCGAAGTTATTTTTGTTTCCATAGCACGTTTTTTTAGTTTTTTGAGAATTCTTTGATGAGAATGGGAATAAATCTCAAAAAATTATTCAGCACTATTCTTTTCCGAAACTGAGTAGACCAACTTGGAGATGTTAGCGAAATTCAAAAATGTGTAATTATACAGAGCTGTTCACCAAGGATTCCAAAGTTTGATTCAGTTCTGAGTTGAGGTGCCTTCGAAATGTTTGACTCATTTAAATATTGAATCATTCGCAAAATAGCTACACCTTTTGTTTCAATCCTTTTGAATCTAGTTCAAAATTGAATGGACCTGAATTCAAAGAACATCAATTTTCACATAACAAAAGTTCATAATCCACCAAAAAAAAAACTACATATAATATCAGGATTGGTTGAAAGGAATTGAATGTTCGAAGTGCATTCTGCAAACTTCCTGATATTTTCTGGCTCTATCAGTTATGTTTTGCATCTAATTTCGCAACCTAGCGGGATTTATGGTAGCAAACACTTCACGAATGCAATTTTGTAAATAATCAAGTATTTGTGGCGGTGTATAAAACACTTGTTCTTTCACATAACCCCACTCAAAAAAGTCTAAAATATTGGGATCAGGTGATCGGGCAAGCCAACGTATAGGACCATTCGTTGCAATGTCTCGTTCATTAAACCGGTTCATTAGATAGTTCATGAGTTGAATGGTATCATGAGGCGAAGCCCCAGTTTTTTCAAAGACATCACTTCGGAAACAGCAAGTGGTAAGTCCTCAACCCTGTCAACTGCCCTTGAAATGAAATTGGTCCAATTATTTTACTTCCGATTACACCAGCCGATACGTTTACTCCGAATCTTCCTAGGAAATTACTTCACTTTATTAAATGTTGATTTTGTTGCGCCCATTATCTGCAATTTTGTCTGTTAAACATTCCTTTTTTCGTGATACTTGACTCGTCGAAAAACAATATGGAAGGAGCAAAGTCGGGATTACCAGTATTGTTCTGTAAACTTATCTTCGATATCCATCATTTTCATACAAATGCTGACACACTTGATACTTAAATTACCTGTTCCTATGCTTTTTGAAATCTTCCTTGCTGACTAATGACTAATTTGTAACTCGTGATCAATTTCCCCAGTAGAAGCTGTAGGATTCACTTCTACAAATGCTAAAACATTGATTACCGTCACCTCACCAATGTCAAACAAAAGTTTCATGGTTGATAGTTTCTTGTCTGAGCTATTTTTCCAGATTGGGAAAATATTGAAAAGATGGATGATGTCTGTTGGGATACCTTTCAGCATACAAAGTTGCTGCGTTCCTCGAATTTTCCTTTCATTCACCATAAATTGATAGCATGTCCAAGCATAACAGGTATACGAACTCATTAGGTTATTGATATACACTGATATCTTATTGTCGATGTTATTTTTGTTTCCATAGCACACATTTGATTTTTTGATATTTTTACAAACAATGAGAATTCTGTGATGAGAATGGGAATAAATCTAATAAATTCGGTGAGCACTATTCTTTTCGAAACTAAGTGGACCAACTATTATAGCTAAATCAAAATTTCTTTAATATTTAATACTATTTATTGTAAAAATCATTTTTTTTTAAATTTCAAACCACGAAAATTTACATCTATAGATGTTTGCGGAATCAAAGAATGTATAGTTATACAGAACCTTTCAACAGGAATTCCAAAGTTCGATTCAGTTACGAATGAAGGTGCCTCCGAAATGTTTGATTTATTTAAAAATTCATTCATTCGCGAAATAATTATATCTTTCCGTTTTAATCGTGAAGTTATGAATCTAATTTTATATGCAAAGCAACTTGATGAGCGATGTACCCTAATTTTCTCATAATGTATCGACAAATAATCAGTGTATTATGATTTTATCCATCCAATTTTCGATTCGAAACCATCAGTGGATTAAAATTGGAATACAGTGAATGTGTTTCTTAAAGATATTGTCATTTCAAGTGGTTTTGAGAATATTAAATCGTCATAGTTACTCAACTAGTCGGAAAAATATAAATTTTTCAACTCATCATTCACGTCCATCAGATTGGTTGAGGTAATTCCAACGCACTCTATATTCAAAAATAAAAATGCTTCTGAAAAATTAAATGTACCAATTTTTCATTCTCAAAACTATGTGATCGTACACAAAATCGTCCTCAGAATCCAAAAAAGTAAAAATATGCAGGGTGTTCCATTTGAAATTCCTAAGTTTGGGTCGGTTCCGGTGAAACACCTATGCCAAGTTTTGATCTAATACCTACGGAACACTTGTCTAAAGAATATGTTGACACCCAGTAGAAAAAAAAAACACTTTTGATCACAAATCGTAACTCGCAAGGATGCATATTGTCTGTGAGTATCCAGATAACTCGATGATTTCTGTTCTTTATTGATGACAGTGAACTCACGATCTATCTTCGTTTTGGTTTCTCGTATAGTTACGAGTAAGAGGGTTTTTGAATCATGAATGTAATCCACTGTGATATTTGCCAATTCCTTGCGGCGACATGCTCCGCAAATACCAAAAATAACTGCTACCTACCTACAACATATCCTCAGACTAATATACCACCCAACATTGGAAAAACATGAATTTGGATCATAGAAGATACAAATCGTCTAGAGATTCCCTAAAAAATAATTCAATTTCTTCTCTTCTTTTTTTGGATTAAAACCATCAGATTGGCGTTTTGAAAAAGTTATCGATCTCACGTGACCACTGATATCTCTGTTATCATATACATTTGAAGTAGCTGTCAACATGGAAGAGGGTGCCAACATGGAAGAGGGGTCACGAAATTTTGATTTTTCTAGAAAATAAGCAAGAAGTACACTTGTTTGAAGGTTGTAGACGATGTGGTAACTTGATTACTATCGTTTCGGACGTCCATCGTCTCAATGTATTTGAAAGGTTTTCACGACGTTTCGAATGCTTGTATCTGCAATCGTCTTCAGGTGAATACTGAAGACGATTGCAGATACAAGCATACGAAACGTCGTGAAAACCTTTTAAATACATTAACACGATGGACGTCCGAAACGATAGTAATCAAGGAGTACACTCTCAGTGGAGTTCTTAGTTCTCACATTATTTTCGTTGCACCAGCTCAATTCATCATACACTTTGTCGTAAATTTTTTTCGATTCATTTGGCAACCAACTCTATTTTGCATCCATAGCTGCTTCACTGATTTCTGGTGGAGTACAATTCACACTTTCTTCGTCACCAGTATCTATTTCAAAATAACTATGGATATGGCTACTAGCCGATTTATTCCTATGTCGAAGTTGTCATGGTGGCGTTGATGCCATAACTTCTTGATTTATTGTGTTTCCGATATAATCCGAATAGACAGCCTTACTGCAACCGTAAATAATTTCTACTTGAAAGGTAAAAAGGCACTTACAATGAAATATCCTCTATGAAATGACAAATCATATTGAAACGACGTATTCTAGATACTACACGGCCTTTTGCAAACACCCATACGTTGGCACATGGTGGACTCGAGGGTATCGGGTATCACCAATATCCACAAAATCTCTGGTCAGTGGTGAAGCGTACGTTCTCTTCTATGAGCAAGAGGACACCCAATCGTACTTTTTAATTCATTTGACTTGTGCAGTCCTTTGCGCAGGAAATTCGGCTTAAAGTTTCCCAGGCCACTCGACGATTTCAGGAGCATTTTCCATCAGGTTGAATATACTCTCAAATTAGCTATTCGAGTCTCCTGTGGGTTATCATTGGAAAATAAAGTCAGCTCGTATATTGTATTAAACTATAATAATGGAAATAAATTACACTTAAACTCCAGTATTGTACAAAATGTATGCATTTCGGGCATAACTATCTTTTTTGGACCAAGGTGTGGTAATATTACTCACACGCAGCTGTCCATGGAAGCCTATTTCACGCCCTTGTAACATAAATAACTATAAACTTCCTCAAGGAGGATGCTGCTTTTTTTTTAACCAGTTTCTCAATGATTTTTGATAGAATGGGTGACAAGGAAATCGGTCTGAAATTAGCGCCTTCATATAGTGGGTTGGCAATTTTTAAAAATGACGAAATGATCCTCTAGGGAAATATCAAATGCATCTTCCAAAATATGACAATTCATCAATGAATATCAGAGTAATATCATCCTACCCAGTGGGAGATTTAGTTTCAATTTCGTTGAAGGTTTCCTTTATTTCAAAAATGTATGTGGGTTACACAAACAAAACGTTCTTAATAAAACAACGAATCAGTTCTCACAGTAATATTATCAGACGTTTTTGCTGCTACTGAACAATAGACGATTAGTATTTGTTTGGAGGCCATCAATGGTGAACGCTCTGAGTTAATTTGCAAAAATGAAATAAATTGGTTATCTTTATGTGATACAATACTTTCATTTTGAAGGTCTCTGTGTAACAAATATCGAACGGAGCTAGATCGACTCTGGGGGAGTCTGCTCCTTCGTGTACAACAGTTGAAACGAGACAACACGAGCTGCCACGACAAACATTGCAGTGGTCGACCAAATGAAATGACTACACCAGAAATGGCGTGACAAAAATCCTCAAAATGATATTGGATGACCGTAAGCTGAAAGTGCGCGAGCTAGCAGATATGGTAGGCATTTCAAAAAATGATGTACATCGCATGTTGACTAAAAATATGAACATCAGAAAGCTGTGCGCAAGATGGGTTCCGCGATTACTCACAATGGAACAAAAAGAGCGTCGTGGGGATGTTTCAATCGAATGTATGGCGGAGTTTCACAGCAATGAGGCCGAGTTTTTGCGACAATGCATAACCATGAATGGAACAAGGGTTCATAATTTCACAATTTAGACCGAAGAACAATGAAAGTAATGGACTGGAAGGGAAGAATCTGCTCCAAAGAAGGCGAATACAGTTCCATCATCAGACAAGGTAATCTCGTCAGTTTTTTTGGAATGCGCGAGGGATAATTTTTATCTTCATCTTCAGAAAGGAAAAACAATCAAAGGCAAGTCTGCATGTGACGAAGAAGAAGGGCTTGTTTCATCAAGACCAGTTCACACATCCATTATTACGATGGCCAAAAGCAATAAGTAAACGTTCTTACTTTTCTTAGATGGAAGGTACTGACTACTAGACCTTTGAGTATCTCTAGAAATTCACTCATTTTCACATCAGGAGTTGAATAATCAATTCCAAAGAAACTCCAGTCAAAAACTGTCAGTTGAGATCCTAATTTCAGTAGAACTCGATTATGAATAGGATGGGTCTAACGGGACTCGCCATTGATTTTAGATGGCATGTAAGTTACTCCGTAAAATATTTCCCTATGATCAGATAGGCACGGCTCTGAGACGCCAAAACTATAAGACGCCTTGTCTATATTTGTCACCATATTGTTAACTCGAGTAGCGGAAGTGGGAGTCACTCATGTGAAATCAATCATCGTGGCATGCAAATTGAATGATTCAAGTAGGTTTCCTAATTTGAATAAGTTCGGAGACTCGTTACAGCAAAATTCACATTGAAATCACCAGCCAGTATCACCTTAGAATTAACAGCGTTAAGATATTGTAGGGCAGATCTATACGAAGTTCATAGTTCTATATTTATTTCTGAACAGAATCATTCCAAAAGAATAGGTTCACAGGAGATATGGTGTTTGATAAAAATAACCACACCTCCATGATATCTTACAGATCTGCTGAAATTAGCAGCTAGATAGTAACCGTGAATGTTTACATTCGAGAGATATTTGGCCGATAGCCAATGTTCAGAAATGCAGAGAATATCATATTGATATTTATCTAAAATAATTTAGATTTGATCTAGCTTATTTGACAGACAGCGGACATTTATGTGATAGATACTCAACTAACTTGATTTAATTCGGAGAATGGACAGATGATGGGGGGCTCAAACTTATTTCTTCTTCCTTTGATTCTGATAAAAAAACGTGCCAAGATAAGCTCCCTGGGACATATTTCAGGATTCATTGCAGCATTGAAGTTTTCCTCAAATAATTTCACTTCGAATGGGACATATTCATTCGGGAATTTGGGCACAAGGTTTTCGCACGATACTTCTGGAAAGAGCGGCTTTATTATTTTTGGACTTTCTCTTCAAACTAATACAGATACTTCAACTTACCATTACCATCACCAACACCACAATTAACATTGAAATTCCAACAATGTGGATTGTTATCGATCCAGTAGTAAGAGTTTCGCCTGTTTACATATTACATTTTTGGTAAATTTTGCTTCGTCGCTCCATATAATGTCACTCACAAATAGGTCATTTTCGTGATTCTTCACAATGATGAATTCCGCGAAGTTTACCCTCCTTTCATAGTTGGATTGCTTCAGGTCATGAACTAAATTATGGGAATAGGGATGCCATTTGTGTTCTGCCAATATTTTCTGCATGGATATTTAATCCCAAACCTCGTGAAGTATCTTTCAACAATACTTCTGAAAAAGCTGCGAAGTACCCAAGTACTATAATTTAATTTTCTCCGTTGTCCACCACCGTTTTAGTTTTAATGATCTACCTCTTGAAGGATCCATAGTTGGTAAGGTCGAATATCAATCTTCTGCTAGTATGGTTTTGGTTTTCCTGGATATCTTTTATCAAAAGTTGTAATAAAAATAAAATTGTCGTTGTATTATTTCAATTTTTTTGCTAGCTCATGTGTGAGCACCATTTTGAACGATAAGTATCATTCTACCAGTTGAATTCGTTCCTTAGACCTCGCCTTAGTCCGCAAGCGCAGCAGTCCACGTATGATGCTGGCTTTATCATTTCACGTGGAATCATTGACAGTGGCGCTTATTCCGAACACTGTGCATTGCGAGTGATTTCAATCGAACGTATATTCATGAGTGGTTAAACTAACGAACAGACAATAAGTCTGTTCGTTAGTTTATTAAATATAATAAAATAAACTGGAGAAGTGAATAAAAAAATGAATCGGTTTTTTGGCTCAGGAGAAAAAAAAAACCTGGCTCTCTCCTGGCCGAACCATGGAAGAAGGCACTTGGGAGTGATTGAAGACAAGGTGTTTCTCGAGATAATCAATCCAGCTTCGGAATTCATTGTTTTTAATTATTATTTTTGCTCTAGAGCAATTGAATTACAGCGTAATATAATAATAATAATAATTTTCTGGTTCTCTTGAGGATTTTATTAGAGAAATCACGTTTTACAATTGAGGTTAATTGGCTTGCGTTAGGTCAAGCCTAGGAATTTGAACTCCATACATTCTGCCGAATATCTTCTGGTTTTGAAGTTATTTTATATTCATCAGGATGTATGTTTCTTTCAACTAGATTCTGTTGTGTTTCATATCGACAGGTTATAGCTATCTTACAGGACGATACAGAAACCAGGAATAGTCAGTACAAGGAGTAATTGAAGTCTAGTTAATTGCCATTTTCTTCCTGGAGAATCCAGGATTTCAAGATGATAAGGTGAGTAGAATTATTTGTGTTATATTGTGGTTCGTTTGAGCGTAATTTCTGCTTACCTCATATCAGTGATATTCCCGTACTGGTCCGTTTCTGACATTACTTCAGAGGGGAATATCTGACCTCCATAGTTCGGAAGTCAAGTAAATTTTTCTATATTAGAGAATTGTGAGTTTCACCAGATGTTGGGACTTCCGAATTGATGTGCCACAGATTCCACCCCTCTATCTTCTAGATTCGTAAACACACTGAATTATTGGGACGCTGTAAGCCAATTTCTGCTAGAATTTTGTTACTTGTCTTGGTTTACTCAAATAGTGGTTTGATTAAAATTTCAAGCTTCACTCTATTCCATTAGATTTATTTGTAATCATGTTTATGAACATTGAAAACTAACGCAGAGGATAGCATATTGTTAGTATCATAGCATAGTTAAAGAAGAGCATAATTTTGTAATGTAGGAACTAATTTAATTTGATGGCCCATTGTTAACATCATTGTATAATTACTGGTATTGTAAACTCAGCGTCACACCCAAGAACAAGGTCATTGAGGGCATTCCGTGGAATATTTACCAATTCTGTTCTATTTTCATGCGCTCGACTCCATAACCATCTTGAGCACGGTGATTGAATGTGGCAGCCTTCGTCAAAAAGGAAGTCCACTCAGGAGACTCACCTTATCACGTCAACCGTTGCAAGCGTAAACATCTAGAGCGCGGTGATTGAATGTAGCAGCCTTCGTCAAAAAAGGAATCCACTCAGAAGACTCACCTTATCAAGTCAACCGTTGCAAGCCTGTCAAAGAGAACATTGGTCCAGAAGTACGATAACCCCAAGTTATTGGCCAAAAGGTGACTGCTGAGCTGTATTAATCAAATACCTCCAGGTATTATAGTTATTGAGATCATTAAATTACTTAATTTTGTTTTCCAATTTTCGTTGCTCCATATAGTTGCAACCCTATAAATTTGGAACGGTGTGCAAATAGTTCAGTAATTCAACATTCCTGGCGCCATCTTTTCTAAGTAGAACCAACTCTCAATTTAAATTCTGTCCAACTACATCACTCAGAATTTACTACCTCGAATTTGGCAAAGTAATTCTGAGAAAAACTTTTACCCACCCCTGGATTTTTTTTTGCAAATAAAATAACAAAAGAAAATAAAAAAGTTATGAAGTATCACATGTTCTCGTGAAAAACTCATTACATTTGCCATAAATCACTAATAAATTAACGAAACCTTGATTATTATACCCAACACGAGCCATATTGCACTTTTTCAGATGATGAATCTGACAGTAAATAACTTGAATTCATTTGTCGGTAGATATGCACAGCTTACTAGAAAAATCTAAATTTCAGGTGGTTAATATGCATGGAATATCTCCGAAATTATGGGTTTTGGGTACCTATAGAGAAGTGATTTTTAATGTTTCTCATTCACTTTCTGGACCCACTTTTTTGCGAACACTGTAAATTATTCAGTGGATTTGATCATGGTGAGTCATCCGTTCAACCTTCAATATCCATGATTCGGTGACTGCATGTATATCACGGACAATTATTGTAATTTACATGAAAATGGCGTATGTTCGATAGACTGCATTTGTCACTTTTTCTTGAAAAACTCCAATAACTCAAAACTGCTCATTTTGGGTAGTGAATATGATTCATTGATTTGAATCAGAATCATGAGAAGAATCGAAATTTTTATTGAAATACAGGGTGTCCTATTGAAAATAACAAAGATGACGTCATTCTCGGAGAAACGGGAAGTATTACAATAATGAAAATATTTTATTTGCATTCCTTCACCGTCTCTACAAATTTTCGAAATCGTGCTACTTCTAGTTGTCTATATATAGATCACGTTAGCTCATGAATATATTCCCTGCATAATATTTAATTTTAATATGACTTTATTATTAGTTTAATCGGAATATATGCCACAACATCAAGCGCGCGTTAATGTTACACGCGCACATTTTTTTTAATGTTTTAAAATAATTAATAATATTAGATGACAAATATTTCTTCTCTATTAGAATGGAAGTTTGTGTTTTCCCAAATTCTTAGAAAAAATGGTGATCCTAACACATACACAAAGTGTCTTTTTCGCCCTCGACTGCTTGACCAAACGAAGTGTCAGTCGCACGTGGAGAAGTTCCACTTTTCCCACGTGTATATAAAATAATTATAGGGTTTGGTAGATTTGCGTTGTTGATTTATTCAACTAAATATCCCTATTCCAGAATTGGTTTTCAGATAAGATGTTGTATTTAATAAAAAAAGTCATCAATGTTCACGACTTTCGGTAAATTTGTGATATTGTACGGTAGTTCTCCCTGTTCAATTTATCCCCCGTCTCAAAAAGTGAGTTGATAATCGTTAATTTGAATCCTAGAAGAGAAATTGGCCTACATGACCCCAATGGACACAGTCGAGTTGAACTCCTGGGAGCAAATATCTACGGGACTCGGAAATAAAGGATTTTCCGAATGAATTAAAAACACAATGGGTTTATTTGATATTTTGCACAACTCGATGCACTCCCCAAACTCCTCGTGGCGAGGTTTACGAAAGGCCTTAGGTAAGATGTATTCCTCGGCTTTCAATAAAAGGGTGGAATATAGGGAATTAAAAATAAATGGAAACTTTTTCCATAAGTCCCGTTAGATTACAAATAATGAAAGCTCGGTTCGCATTGCGTTTAGAGTTTTAATAGTCTTATGGCACATCGCGCGGAATTAGTCGGCATGGCAGAAGTATCTTGGTTGGTATCTCGGAGATATTTATTCGTTTTTCCAAACGACTCGGTCCGAGACAATGCCGTAGCTAAGGACGGTTAGGTCGTGCCCGTGATTTTGCTTTAATCCTCGTATAATGGTTGTGTAATAACAGAGGCGTACCAAAGGATTGCTTTATATAATGTCAAGACTTCAGTTCATGGAAATCAAAAGTTATTGGCTCTCTGAATAATAAATTTGAACACTACCTACAGTTCCCTTTGCACTTTTTGCTTATGATACAAGTATACTAGTCGACTAGACTACTCTCGGGAACAATGAGTACAATTTAATTTCAAGCAAAAGTTTGGTTTCAGAGAATCTATATTCACAAATCAGTAGCCAGCTATAATTTCATTGAAAATGAAAGACGTCTTATTCCTCAAGACAGCTGACTACAAACACCTATACAATAGGTGTATGTATCCATAATTCCATTTTCCTGTTTTCCAGTTCCCGTTATCCCGTTCTCAAGTTATGAGCTTACCAACACAAACAGACATTAATTTGGTAAATATCTAGTTACATCACACATGCACTCTGAATATGAAAAAAATACTTTTCTTACGTGTTTCTGCCTCCTGAATACGAATCCGAAAAATGCGGCGGTCTTATACCGTTTCCGAGTTACAGCACTTGTAAATGAACTCATTTTCAAGCACCAGTTTATCTCCTTAAACATAAAATCACTCTTCTTCGATAACATATCACTTTTTCGGCAATTCAAATATCGTCGTTTTATCGAAAATCCTCCTTCTATAAGTTGCAATGAAATTTTCGTTCCTTTGACAGAAGACATTTTGACTTCTGTCAAAGAAACGAAGATTGTTCATTTGCAACTGTGTAAGAAGGAGGATTTTTTCGATAAAAACGACGATATTTTCTGCAAAGTTGTGCCGAAAATAAGTGATTTAGGGTGTATTGTTTATGCTGGTGGAAAGAAGGAGGCATTTTGAGTGATTTTTGTGCGAGGAAATGGTGCTTGAAAATGAGGTTAATTTTTTTGCTGTAACTCGGGAACGGTATGAGACCACCGCATTTTTCTTCCGGATTCGTGTTCAGGAGGCAAAAACACGTAAGAAAAGTATTTTCCCCATATTCAGAGTGCATGTGTGATGTAACTAGATATTTACCAATAATTTTTGTTATGTATTCCTTTTCCAGGACAAAGAAGTTTCCAATAACTTTTTTAGAAGACCTCTCTTCTCCTAAAATCCTTATTCAGAGTATTACGAACATTCAGAAAAACAATTAGCCAAATCTGTTCAGTCGTTGTTTTTATAAAATAAAAATAAAAGTGACCCTGACCGGGATTGGTTCCTGTGACCTTCTGCTTGGTAAACGACAGTGTTACCGATGAGCTATTTCCTTGTTTGGTAATACATAACTCGATAGTCTTTATCTTCGCTAAATTTCGTATATACCCGAATTTTCCAATTTCCGGGCAACTTTCCTGATTTTTTCCTATTACGAACATTAAAAAAAATCAGAAGTTCTAACGTTTTACGCTCACAAAGAATCTGGATTCATTTCTATTATATAGATTACGCCAAATATTATATGTGTATGTATCCATAAAATTCAACTACTTCCCTGGCTATTGAAGACTGGCTAGGCGCTGTGGTGTCACATAATCAAAAATTGCACAAGTAACCCCTTCACCACACTTACTCACTTCACACCTATATGCGCATTTCGATAACTAAATTATAATCATGAGTAGGTGCAATTTTTGGTCCCTGGTTAATGCCTCGACGCACGTTCAATATTATAAAAATAACCTTTAATCAAAAGTTATCTGGGTTGCAGTTTGAAACTATTTATTCTACTTTGATTTTTTATCTTATCAGGGGCATGGTTGAATAATTTCACACCTAGGTGTGTGTATATTATATTCAGAAATTCACTAATGACCTGTGTTATTTCATCCTATTAAATAACTACTGATTAATCTATAGATCTACAATCAAGATAGCTAAATAACTATTCTTTAATAATATACTCTATCAGTCTCACAATAGGATAAGAGGGAACTGGTCAATTATAAATGACTTAAGAGGAATATTAAAAAATAGTAGTATTACCCTAAGTCCTGACACTTTAAATGACTTTTCCTGCTCCACTGCACAATATATGAGTAAAAATAATTTGATTCAAATACGATTTGAGTATCACAAACATTGTATATATGATTCCACTAAAACAAGTAACCCACCTAAGCAATCGGTATGCTTGTGTTGTCACCTATTTTCCGAGTGGATTTGAGTGAAAGCTAAATTTGCAGAAGACGAAATAAATGTGAAGCAAACCATTTACAAATAACAACAGCGATGAGATGACCATAATTGAGTGGAGTGGAAGAGAAAAAAAAAGAAAAGAAAGGGGAGAGTGTAAAAAGATAAAGAGATGGATTTTGCGGTTTGTAATTTTTTTTCATACCAGAAAATAGAATGACAGTCTATTTTGTTTATATTTTCAAAAGATGTCTTGTATATTTCAAGTCTGGAATATGAACTGTTTAATTGAGTCTATGTACATCGACAAACGATTAATAGTTTTTATGTCGTATGGCAAACATTAGTACAGTTTTGGTCCATACAAAAAAAAACATTGTGTATGGGTTTTTCTATAAATTGGTGAGACAATGGACTTATTCTCAACAAACCTAGTGTGTCATATTTTTCTCTATCATAGAACATCCAAATGAGGCACTGGTAGATATAAAGGCTTCTTACATCTAAAATGTGTATTTCCTCATAAAGTTGGTCGGTGGAAATATACCTTGTTTTTTAAAATAGTATTTCGAGTAATGTGTTTTGCATGGATTGAAGTTTTATGATCATGTTATTGAACAAGTCTCTCCATGAGTTATATAATATCATGAGGTTTTTTCCATCCAGGATATTTCTAATGTTGTAGAATTTGTGAATGAGTTTTCACAACCTATTTGTAACATATGTTATATGATCGTTCCTCCTTGAATACTGATATCCAGTATAATGCCGAGATATTTCATATTCGATGATTTTTCTATATGAGGGCACTGGCATGTTTAAATGTTATTACATATATGTATTATGAGAGAATTGTAAAGAGGTTGTTCGCTTTTATAAATCAAAAATGAAATTAATTCAGTTTTTTCACATTGAGGTTCGAAAGATTGTGGTTTAGCCATATTCAAATTATCCCGATGCTTTTACTCTATGAAATATTATTTCACCAATTGGATCTTTTGTAAATTTTCTAGGTCTTTTTCTGAGTCAGTCTGTGATTGCTGCCACGTGTTTCCCGTATATATAATTGCTGTATCATCAGCATATTTGACTGAAGTCTCTTTGAAATTTGTTATAGAAACTATTGATATAGACAAGGAACAGTATTGGGCCCAAGACTCTTTCTTGTGGAACACCATTTTTGATATAGATAGGTTCACTTACCAGCCATCAATTCAAACAGTTTGCGATCTCTGAGACAAATAATTCCGCATCGAAGTTTTTCAGCAGCAAACTATGGGAAACCGTCAGGTCAAGAAAGATTGCTAGGCCCGGTGCGCAATTATTTTTCAAATTTGCAATGAGTACAACAACTTCATTATTTGTGACCGGTTGGAGAAAAATGATGAAGGAATCGATTGATCGCAAAGAATTTTTTTTGGAAGTTTTCACATTTTTTTATTTTTTTAGCCATATCGCTTCCCACATTTATAAAAAACCCATTGAATGCGCCAGCTTTACTTTTATTGTTTGTTATTATTTCGTTCTTTGAATTCCTTATGGATTGTTGTTCAGAATTGTTTTTTATGATTTCTATTCGTCACTTCGTTAATAATCTCCCACGTTTATTTTCCATTTCCCTTAACGTGCGTTAGTTTAGTTTTGTGATATTCATTTTTCGTTTTGTTATCAATTTGTTAAGTTTATTTCTATATGTTTTGTATTCATTTTTCAATTCTTCTGTATAAGTGTTTGCGACTTTTTTTAGGAGATCCCGCTTTGTTATAGAGGTTATTAGTCATGTAGTTATCCATGCAATTCTTTACAGTTTATACTTTTTGCCACAGTAGAAGAGTGTATATATATATATATATATTATTTCCAGCAATTTTTCGTAGGCAAGTTGCGAGTCCATACAGTTTATGACATCCTTTCAATTTTCATTTGATAGCATTTCATTGAGCTTTTCGAACGAGCAACCCACATTGAAAAATTAAAATTCAACTGGCTAAAAGAGTACAAAACCTGCCACCCAATGCCCTGAATGTATTGGTTTCTTTGATAAATATATGATGTCTGACGGCGTTAGTGAAACCCCTTCGGAAAACTCAAACCTTCTGTAAAACAGCGCTTGGTAGTCGCGAAACAGGTAATCTGCAGTTTCAGCGAAGTTCTCGCAGTAACGGCACAGTTCACTGTCTGATTTATCCATTTTTTTGAGATGATACCTTAGAGAACAATGTCCGGCGAGCAGTCCTGTTTCCAGTTTCAAGTCTGTCTTTCCCACCTCGTGAAGCTGTTCAGCTTTCTTTGGCGATGGGTTCAGATGCCTTTTTGCTTGTCTTTGCCCTAGAACCTCATTCAAGTGGGTTTCCCAGCGCCGAAACTCTTTGTTGATGCGGGCTTTGGGTTCTGGGCCAGAAAATTGCCCTCATTGCCTTTGATTCCCTTGTGACCTGGCACCCACATCAGAGTGACCTGATTGTTAGTAGGCACTTTGCAGTCCCAAGTCAGTCTAGACTAACAGGTTTGTGACTTTAGAGCTCTTCGTGCTGCTGGGCTGTCTGATAGGATATATATCTTTGCTCCCTGAAGCCTCTTCCGAGGCCTCTTTCCACTTTCTGGAGCCCAAATAGTACAGACACCTGCTAATGAGGATGAACCGGAGGCTCTGAAAAGAGATTCCAGGGAAAGTTGGACATTAGCATAAAACGTCACTGCAAAGGACTGCCAAAACTGAACTGGGCAAGGTGCAAAAACTTGCCTGTGTAGGCATTACAGGAGCAATGAAATCAACGCCTTGTGCAGCCATGGAGATACTGCTGGGACTGCATATTCTTCACTTGGTAATACAGGGAGAGGCAAGGCTAGGTGCCTTCAGACTGAGAAACACACTGAGCAACATAAACGTTGGGACAGGACACATAAATATCGTTAGCGTCGTAACCAGAGATGTGCTGGACATGAGATCAGACCACATTGCGAAACGATTCTCATTTGACGAGTTATACAGGGTATCTATACCAGATAGAACTGTATGGAATCACACAAAACTCAACACTATTCTACAGGGTAAGATCTGGTACACAGACGAATCGAAGATGGATAATGGTGCGGGAGCAGAAGTGTACTCCAACAACCCAAGGACCAAGCTTAGCTACTCACTGGGTAGTCACACCTTTGTATTCCAAACAGAGGTCTTCGCAATCCTTCAATGTGTGAGGAAAAACAACAGGAGAGCAATAATAGAGAAACAGATCCACATCCTCTCAGACAGCCAGGTGGCACTGAAGGCTCTGAGTAGCCAGGAAGTGACGTCACCAGAAGAGGATCGGAAAACGAACCAGGTGCAGGACAGACCCTCAGGGTACCGAAGCGTACGGTACGAGCGTCAGTGGAGGACTGGATCCAGGAACAACACAAACAATACTGAAAATACATTCCAGGAAACAGACACGCTAAAGAATACATCAAAGGCCGTGTTAAAAAACAGCAGACCTGTTAACCCTAACAGGAACAACTGAAATTGTTACGGGGCCCATGACTGGACTCAGAAAAGTCACTTCAACAAAATGGGACTGGTCAATGGCGACCTCAAATGCAGATTATGTGACAAGGAACCAGAAACAGTATCACATATACTGTGCAACTGCAGGGCTCTGGACCGCAGAAGACACTCAGTTATCGGCAACCACTTGGTCATCGAGACTGTACATCACACATCCACCACAGAATCTGAAAAAATTTGTGCAGAATACGAAATTACTGGAAGGGGAGCTGTAGAAGGGAACAACAGGCCAGATACAATGGGCCAGAGGGTCCAAATGTAGGAGGGCTCGACCAGACGAGCCTACTGGGTGGTTTTTTCAGTGGATAACCCGGAGAAAAAGGGACATAGGAACCCAAAAACTCAGAGTGCGAGCCTCACACTACCGTGAGGATCCCGTCAAGGATATCCCCCCCCATAAATAAGGGCGTTGTGAAAATATGGTGGCAGTTTATAATTATTCCATAATTAATCACTTCAAAGTCGTGCCTGGCATAATATCTGATGATATCCAATCAGATTTGCAGCTATCAAGTTTGATGCCTGGTGCAGTCCGGAAGCCCTTTTTGCCGCTTCTTTCATTACACACAAGTGCAGTGGCGGAAGATTCAACATTACCTCTAATGCTGCAGTACGGCAAGTGAATATTTCCCCTGTGATTTCCAGACAGGCTAACCACTGCACTTTCTGCAACTTGATTTGTGCCGAGTGCTGTTGGGTTTTTGACCACCGCCCTAATGCGGCATAGGTTGGTAATCGTTTGATACCATTTTCGGCTTCAAACCCCATGTCTTACCAAAAACTCTGCAGCACGTCCAGGTTGCCGCTGTAGCCTTGAAAATAATGTTATTAACATGAGTGTTCCATGTTAGTCTCTGGTCGACTATAATGCCCATGTATTTGACTTCATTGGAAAGAATTAGTTGAGTTTCATACAGGGTTGGGGCTTTCAGTTCGTACTAACGCCTCTTTGTGAATGTGACCAGCTCTGTTTTGCTAGAATTTACATTCAGTTCCTCCTTTACGCACCAGCTTCGGCGTAACCTTGAGTCGTAATTCCAGATTCATGAAGTTTCACGGTCAGATTATCCACGGTCAGTGACCACAGCATAGGCGATAGAACTTTGCCTTTGGGACAACCTTTTTCCGCTGTCATTCTGAGTGTTTTCTCTCCGAGAGCAGCTACAACATTCCACATTCCAGCAGTGAATGTATCTATCTGATCAGTGAGATGTTTATATTCCTTTCCTCTAGCGATCTGATGATGGAGTCATGTGATGTTATCGAAAGCACCCTCTTTATATATGAATGGTCAAGAGTCATTTCTTTGTCAAAGTGTGTCTTCAATGTTTTCAACTAAGCGAACTGATGATGGGGTGATAAGACTTTGGTTCGTCTGCTGAACGTGTCCCAGTCTTTGATATGACACCACTGCAGCCTTCTTCCAAGTTTTCTGAATGTGACCGAAAATGAAACTGGCTTGGACAGCCTTTTCAAGAAGGGATCTATTATGTCAAGGCTGTTTTATAATAAGTATTTCGTCCTCTTCGGCCGATTCAAAAGGTTTGGGTGGTGAAAATTTTCTCCGCCAGCTGAGCACTTTGCAGTTCTTCTTTGATAACATTGGACCCAGGAAAGTATGTCTGGATGAGAACAAGTATGCTTTCCTTCCGGTTTTCTGCATATCTGGTAGATATAACTAAGATGCTCATCCAATGAACTCTTCTTTGAAGATGGACTCTTGAAAAATAAAGATCCCGCCAAATTCCTAGGTGTGTACATTAACCATAATTTGAAATTTGACAAGCATGTGAAGCAACACACTGGTGAAATTTCTTCGGGTTGTTATGCTGTTAGGTTTGTTACTTCCAATTCAGCATAGGAGTCAAACAATTTCTAACTGATAGACCTTATTATAGTTTGCAGAAATATTATAATGAAGGCCTTTAGGTGACTCACTCAGATTCTGTGTTATTTTTTTCTCAAACTGTGTCGTTCGATATTCAATCTTTAATAATTATGATTGTATTTTTGCTTTTTTTGCGATTCAAAGGTACTTTATATTCTATTACTGTTTCTACCCTATACCATTTTCACTCTTTGAGCTTGTAACCTTAATTCATCAGAGCATTACTATTATTTGATATGTACAAATTTGTAAATAAAAATGCACGGTACGCATATTATTTCACTGAGAATAGAGTATTGTCTACAAGATTATCTGCGGTCTTTTCCATAAATTCGGCGAATAAATCTTTTCTGGAAAACTGTATAGTTTTGTAGAGCAACCCCACACGGCGATATTGTAGGTAATGTGGAAATATAAAACAGCATAGTATACATTCGAAAGTAGTTTTTATTGAAAATGTACTCCAACTGTCTAACTGCATATCTACTGCTGATCTTTTAACAGGCATGATTTATACTTGATTCCCAGGTCATGTTATATAGGTACCGATAAGTTTGGTGTTATCTGACGATTCAATGATTTCATTACCTACTCTAACCTGAAAATTATCAACTTTTCTATTGGAAATGAAACTGCATCAAAACAGTTTTCTCCATTCACCACCCAAGAATTTTTGTAATATAAATTTATGAACCCGAATATATTCAGTTCTTCTTGGAGTTCCTCTTGATTATTGGCATCTGCTGCAAGCGTTGCGTCATCTGCATACAAAACTACATGATCTGTGGATACTTGATTTGGCAGATCTTCAATGAAGAGCAGAAAAATGAGAAGACCCAATATAGATCTTTCAGAAAACCCAAGATCAATGTCAAATGATTGTGATGTATCTTCGTGGTAGCCAGGTATGATCTAAGCCCAGAAAAAACTTACCCATGAAACCAAGAATGCTCAATGCGATAATCAAAGAAAAGTGCATCAACATATTTTCTTTCATCAAGTGAGTCATAGACAAATACAAAATTTTCTTGAAAGAACACCTAGAAATTTGCTTAGTAAATAGTGACAAAGGTAATGTAAAAGTTATCATGTATAAAAATGAATATAACGATAAAAGTGAATTATTACTAAACGATAAAAAATACTATAAAGGATTGAAAAGAGATCCTACTTCAACTATCCAACAAAAAGCTGATAAAATAGTAAGTTCTTTGAAAACCAAAAGAATAATGGATGAAATAACTGCAAAAAACTTGACAATTGAGAATGATGTAGCACCAAGGTTCTATACCCTTCCTAGAATCCATGAACCTATATTATCAATGAGACCAACAACATCTTCAATTAATTATCCTAACAGTGAAATAACCCATTATATCACAATTTTTTTACTGATTCTTATGATACTAACAATCCTTACTATGTTGAAGATTCTTTCAAATTCAGTTAATTCATCTACCATATGACTTTACCTGAAGGTTAAATTATCCAAAGTTTAGATGAAGTATCACTTTTTACTAATCTACCACTCAATCTCGTTAAATTAGCATAGAAAATAAATGGGATATTATTTCTAATTACTGTACTTTTTATAAAAAACTTTCATGGATGTTATTGATTTTATATTTCATTCATTCCACATGATATTTGATAAAAAGTTCTATAAACAAATTTTTGGCACTTCTATGGGTTTTGTACTAGATGATCTTCTTGATGACTGTTTGAAAAAGCAAAATTCGAGATCCCCTTCATGAAAAGATATGTTGATGATCTCTCATGATTGCGATAAGAATTATATTGGCCAAACAAAAAGATTATTGAAGGATAGAATCATTTCTCATAAGAGTGATAGTAGACTACATCCTGAGAGATGTGCTTTAGCTAAACATGTCAATGATTGTGACCACCAAATGAACTACCTTTCAACAACTGTTCTTGCAAGAGAATCACATCTTTCAAAAAGGTCTTTCTTAGAAATGGCTTTTATCTATCAAGAGAATGACTCCATCAATAAAAAAACAGATATAAACCATCTGAGTGAAATTTATTCTTTTTTACTTTCACTCGACATAAAACACCAAGAAGTCAGAGTTTCTGAACGTGGTGATTCTAACCTAAACTGAATTTGAATTGTTCTACGAAGAGAATAGTGTCATTGTCAGATTAGTAACTGTCAGTTCCGAGAATGAATACCTGAATGTTGTTTCTATGTACAAGAATTTGTCTTTTCGTTCAGAAATGTAATTTGAAATGAATTATCAAAAAGTATAATTATCCAAAAGCTAGAAGTCATTTTCTATTAATAATGTATCTTATATACGATTATGTACTTATATGTGAACATCCTCAAGATAGATGTAAGTATCATATAATTTGGTTTTACAGTTCTTATATGGCACAATTTTTTCCATTTGTAGTCTCCCTGATGATGGAATAAACGATTCCGAAAGCTTGGAAAAACTTCAAAGAGTTTTCTTTTACAGTGCTGCAGACCCTACTATTAGTTTTACACTCTATATATATATATATATATATATATATATATATATATGTAAGGGGATATTTTTCTTTTTTTTTTATTTATTCAACGGGAACTAGCCCAATACATCTAATATACAGTTGAAGGTAGAATCAAGTTTTACATATTAAGACGATCTAAGATGAATGAAAGTAAATTAAGATTGAGTGGAATGTACAAAAGGATATTAATGATTAATTGATTAAATGATTAAATGTAACAGTTGTTGTCGTGGACTCGAGGAGAAAGAGTGTGGATGGTTGCGGGTCTTATTTATTCATTGTCCTAAGCTGGGATTTAAAGACGTTAAGGACGAATTAAAGAAGTCTAGGTGACCATGAATATTCGCTGTTCGTTGGATACGTGGTAAACAGCTGTTGTATCTATAGTTGGTTCTATAGAGGGAAGTATGGAAAGTGCTCTTATTTCTAGTGGTACGTGGAGGCACTTTTAGATGTATCTTGGATAGCAGCTCAGGGCAGCTTAGTTTGCAGTGTATGATATTGTGAAGGAAAATCAAGTCCCTCTGGTCCCTCCTTGTCAATAGTAGGGGTAGGTTCAGGCTTTGCCCGGTTAGAATGTGGTCACGGAATAATTGTAGTTTGAAGTTTACGTAATTAAAAAAGCGGTGCTGAACACGTTCAATTCGATCGATGTGGGTTTTCGTGACTGTTCGATAATTTATGTAGAAATTAGTGGGAAGCAGTCAATGGTAGACCAATCAATACGATTTCTTCGTTTTTATGTCGAGCTTTCGAAAATTTTCATTTTCTTCTTCAAGACGTAACTAAAAATTGATACATGATTATATGATGGTATTACATAATTAAAGGATACTTACTATCATGAAATTCAGAAAAAATAATATCTATATATTGTACTGAGGTCATTAATATCTGTTCTTCTATTCATTGTTTTTTCATTGTTGTTTATATGAACCATTTCAAGAAAGAGACGCTTATTGGATTTTGTTCATTATCGAGAATTTTGGCATTATTATTTGACATGATCTTTATCTATTACTTGTTCAGCAAGGCAACAAGATCTCACATTTTTTCTACAGTCACTTTTATGAGAGGTTATCCTATCTTTGAGCATTCTACTTGTCTGACCAATGTATACTTCATCACAGCTGCTGCAAGGAATTTCATAAATTATATTGTATTTATTTTTGATTAGTATAGGAGTTTTTAATTTTGAATATATTTGTGATATAGTTTTCAAACTGGTTTCAGCTATTTTAACATTGTCTTCCTTTTTGAACAATTGTATGAGTTTTGGTGTCAAATTATCTATATGTGGTAAAGATTTATAAATTGCAATTTGATCAGTTCTTGGTGATTGGTTTGAATTTAAAATAGAAGCAGAGGAGCTAAATAGAATTTTATTAACTAATGATTTCGGATATGAATTTTCTAAAAGAATGTTTTGAAGTTCTTTCAGACACTCATCTCTCAAGGATGGATGAGTGATCTCAACAACTCTATTTTTGAGGTTATTCATTAAATTGAGTTTGATTTTCATGGGATGGTGTGATTACTATTTATTGGTTTTTTGTACCATCTAGTAATGATTTTGTTGTTGATGTTCTGATTAGTTTCAAATCAAGGAATGGAACTGAATTATCGGTTTCTTTTTCTACAGTGAACTGAATATTGGGATCAAAACCGTTAAAAATATTAAGAGTTTCATCAATACAGTTTTCTGGTACAGAAAGGATAGGGTCATCTATATATCTCCTACGGAAAGGAATGTCGAAAGTGATTTTATTTGGGCAATATTCTAGGAGTTCATCTAAAACATAACTTGATATTATTAGAGAGATGTTAGATCCCATGGGAGTACAAAAAATTTGATTGTAGAATTTTTGATTGAAGACAAGACAAGTAGAGTCAAAAATAAAATCAATTATGTTCATAAAAATTTGTTTTTCAATATTGCAGATATTGTTAATTTTGTTCCATTGTTTATCAATGCACAGTTTAACTAACTCTAAAGGTAAGTTAGTGAATAGAGATACCACATCTAAACTTATCAGAACATAATTTGGTGCTAATTGAAAATCGTAATGAATTCATTAAAGGAGAAAGAGTCAGTTACATGATATCTGTTATGAGTCGGTCAATATTTGGTGAGTCTATAAAAGAAACAATTGGTCTCATAGATAAAACTAGTTTATGAATTTTTGGTAGAGTATAAAAACGTGGTGTGATAGAATTGTAGATAGTTAACTTTTTAGCAGTTATTTCATCAATCATTGCTTTTTCCTTTAGTTCAGAAACAATTTTATTAGCTTTCTGTTGTTAAGTGCAAGACGGATCTGCTCTAAGTGGTTTATAATATTTTGTATCATTTAGAAGTAACTGGCTCTTGTTGATGTATTCGTCTTTGTACATTGCAACAGTTACGTTACCTTTATCACTATTGATAAAACAAAGTTTAGGATGTTGTTTCAGATATATCTTGCACTTATTGAACATTATAGTAAACTGATCCATGTGATTACTATCAATATGAGAAAAGTTTGTGATTATATTGGTGAATTATGCCCGATATAAGTTGTTACTTCTCTCATTGAAATTTTCGATAATATTTTCCAAATCTGCAAGAAGTGAATCCATTCTTAAATCTTTAACAGTTGGACACATTAAACTTAGTACCAAGTACCAAGTGATAAAAATTCTTGAATTTCGATAGGTATCAATGAATCTGTTATGTTTTTAAACCATTTATTTTGAAATTTAATTCTATAGATTGTTTCTGATTTTAAATTCTCAAGTTTACATATATTCGTGTTTTTTATTATATTGAATATTATCTCATATTTGATGTTCAATCTGCGTTTATATTCAATGATGATATTTTGTGGAAGAGAATAATCGAGAGATTTTGTACATGAGTTAATTCTTTGGAAACTGTTTTATATCAAATATGTAACACCAATTTTAAATTCAACATTTTTTTCTTTAAATTGATATTGAAATTTTGTATTTGTTGTCCTAGTCATCCTTTTCCATGATCTAATAGAGAATTGATATTTCTCACTGCATTACTGACATGTTTGGGAAATAGCTTATTTTGTCTGCATTTGAGTAGGAACACCTTTCTGTTTCTCAATGATGCTAATTTGATGTTGAGTTTGGTCAATGTCTTGAGATTTCTAACACTAGTAAGTCCATATCGATGTTTGATATCTTGGTAAAATCCCATTCTTTATTGAATAGGGGGATATTTTCGTGACTGTTCGATAATTTATGTAGAAATTAGTGGGAATCAGTCAATGGTAGACCAGTCAATACATGATTATATGATGGTATCACATATTTAGAGGAGATGGTATTACATAATTAGGGAGGGCACATCAACTCAAAAATTCCAAATGGCATGGGGCTTCAAGTGGCACACCGTTGAAAAGATAATTGAGTTATCTTTCCAACCATCTGATTTTTTTTTAATCTCGTTAATAAATTTCTTCACAATATGCATTTGAAATGACATGTATAACAAAAAGAAAAATAAAACTATTATGTAGGATTTTTATTGATTGAGAATATGAAGCAAAATTGTTGTCAATCGTGTCCACTCGTGTTTTCCCCCTCCCTACCTACCATTGTGTACTCAATACTCAATTCACTCCAGGTGAAACTCTTCACTAGATACAAATGCGATAATTTGTTTTCAATATTAGGAGCAGGTAAGTATTGTCATAATCATTTAAACATTGGAAGGTCTCAAACATCGACAAAATGATCCAACTTCATATTAGTCATTTCTAGGTAACTGCTTGATTATCAGTTTACCAAATCCAATAAATGGTACCCGTTATGATTATGGTCACTGAAAATAAATGAGTATGGTATTATTTGGGTCGGAAATTGGATTATTGAATGGATTCAAAATCTGTACCTAATTAAGCTTTGAAACGAATTCGAAAATGAGAAATTATTTAAGTCTTGAATCTTCCTCTATTGACCGTATTTCGTGTTACTCTTCGCAAATGTGATTCAGTAGAACAACCATGGTTGAAAGTAAAATTGAATTACCTTTTCAACGATGTGCAACTCGACCTCCAAGCCTTTCGAAATTTACAAGTTGATGTGCCCCCAGCGCCATCTGTCGAGTAATTGTGTATCTTATCTCAGAAAGTAGAATCGGTAATACCATTCAAAATATGTTCTGTCCTATTGTATCACATCAAAACGTTCAAATGTAATCGAGTAAGGGTATCATTCAGATCCGCAATTATTCTTGGCATTTCAAATGCATATTGTGAAAAAATGTATTAACGAAATTCGAAAAAAATAAGAAATTTGAATAAGGAATTGAATTATCTTTTCAACGATGTGCCACTTGACCCACCATGCTATTTGAAATTTCAAAGTGGATGTGCCATCTATCACAATGTCTTTTATTTCAGGAAGTAGTATCGGTGATACCATTCGGAACGGTTTTGTCCCATTGTTCTATTGTCGAACCGTTAAAAAGTTAACAGAGTCGGGGACTATAAAAAGCCCCACTGAATACATATATACAGGGGGCCACTGAAGAAGGAACAGGGGCTGTATTGGTAGAGAGAATCACAGTATCAAAAAACGCTCAGACACGTCAACTCCAGTTTCGAGGGGGATATCGTTTCCAATGGAAGGCACCTGTCGTACCGTTCGTTCATCCCTTTGTGCCTGAAAATTTTAATGGCAACATATGGCAAGTAATACCTCATGTGAAAGGTAGTTTTCCCCCGAACATCAAGCAGTATTAAAAATTATTAAAAAAAAATTCAAGACAAATTTTTATGCAAATGCACCTAAATGGAAAAAATTGTTTCTGTAATAGTTTGACCTAGGTTGTGAGTAGCAGATTCAAAATCTTGCCGCGCAAGCTTTTGAATCTGCTAGTCAAAACCTATTACAGAAATATTTTTTTCTTTTTCAATGCATTTGTATAGAAGCTTGTCGAATATTTTTTTTTATTCAATTCTTTTTAGTCATTCCTGAAATCCGTCCTCTCATTGAATTCCGACAAAAATTTATAATCTCTGACCCCAAAAAAATCCACATACCAATTTTGTATGGAATCGAGCCACAATAACAAAACACGTCGCCATATTGCAGCCGCCATCTTAAATTAATACATTTTGACAAAAACATCATGATGTCCGACCTCAAATCCCCAACACACCAATTTTGAATTGAATCGTGCTATAATCATAAAACTCGTCGCAATCTTGGAGTCGCCATCTCAAATTCGTGGATTTTGACAAAAAATCGTGATTTTCGTTCCCGAAAACACCCTTACTCCAATTTTGAATAGAATAGAACTATAATCATCAAAATCATCTGCCATATTGGAGCCGCCATCATTCCCTAGCAAAAATTCCACAATGCGTTGTCATCGGAACTATGAACACCTGCCAAATTTCAGCTCAATCGAACAACGGGTAGTGGGTAAAATTCAACCTGTAAGATTTGATTACCCACAGACAGACATCGGGGGACATGGGGGACAGGGAGGGCAGGGAGGCTGGGGGGACAGGGGTGACTGGGAACGACAGGGGGGCAGTGGGGGCAGGGGTGGGCAGTGGGGCAGGGGGGACAGGGAGGACACGTGGGACAGGGTGGGCAATGGGGACAGAGGGGGCAGGGGCGGCAGGTGAAACTAAATAAAAGTTTGTCAAAAATATCGAATTCTGGCGATTCGTTTTCGAAATATATGCAAAGTGAAAGTTGGAAAATCACTCTTTGTTTATTCAATCAATAGACACCAGAGCTTACAATCCAACTGTTGAATAATTATCAGTATCATTGAATCAAATGTTCAGATTGTCTGCCACTGGGTTCTATACAATAATACAAATTCTATTCAAAATGAGACCTCACATCTTGTAACATTTCTGGTGTTATCCGCTGGCATTCGTCAAGTTCAGTCATCACACCCCTTCGTGGTCACTTTGGAGACCTGCAGAACATCACTTTCCAAAGACTCGTTCATCCAACGAACAGCGAGGCTTTGGAACTCATTGCCTAGGGAGGTGTTCCCCGAGGCATACAACCTCCAGAAATTTAAGAAGAACCCCAACTCCTACCTTCTTTCCCTTGGTTCCCACGATGTTCTTTGAACATTACAGGATATCCCTTTTCGTGGGAACCAGAACATAAAAAAAAAAAAAAAAAACTTCTATGTCGGAAATTTTCCAGAGATGCAGGTTCCGTAGCTTAGATTTTGTTTTCCCAGTGACCGTACAGGAAAGAGTCGAGTGGGGTTGAATCGGGAGATCGGTCTGGCCATTCTATATGACCTCTTCTTCCAATCCAATGTCCAGGAAACATCTTCCCGGTAACGATCATCATTTTCAATTATGTCTACTAGTTGTGGATATAAAAATTCACCCAGGAGTTCCAAATAAGGTGCTCCTGTCAGATTACCACCGAGAAACATTGGTCCAATCAGACGGTTTTCAAAAATACCAGCAGCAAGACGTTCTGGATATCGTTTCTTATTGGCTACTAATCCCATTTGACGAAACTTTGCCACCAATTCTGAAACGTGTTCTCTAACAACATGTACTGGATGCGTTTCATTGATCACATTCGCCGTACGGTTACCGCGTCATTCTTGAAATAAATCGTTATTATTTCAACCCTTTCCGCGATCGTATATAACATTATTGAGGAAACTTCTTCAGCAGTTATTGTCAAGTACTCCACTGTAGTCGTTCAATCGACGATAAATTCGACACTAAAAGACGTCAACAGCATGCGTTATCAATAAAAAAATGTACAAAAATATTTTAAACCTACATGTTTCTGTTGCTTCAAAGCGAGAAACGACTTTTTATCGCCTCCTAAAAACCCTGAAATTGTTTCAGTAAAGTGAAGGAGGATAGAATGAAGCGGTGAAGTGAGATAAGAAGTGATTTGAAACAATACCCAGCAATGAAAACCAAATCTCTGTACCATCTGCCTACCGACTTGTTGCCGAGGTCTCATTTCGCACAACACTTGTATCAGTGTATGGAAACAGTGGTGGTAGACAGTTTTAACATTTAATTTATTGACAATGATAACTATTCAACAGTTGCATTGTCAGCTCTGGTGTATATTGATTGAATGAGCAAAGAGTGATTTTTCAACTTTGACTTTGCATTCTGTTTTCCATATTTTGGGTTTTCTCTCCCACTGGAAGTAAAAATTATCAGTTATCTGTTCAAACGGTACGTTACTGACAAATGAGAAATTTTCTTAGTTTATTTGAGAATCTAGAATATCAAAAACGCAGTAACGTATCGGGGCAAATTTAGTGATTTGCCCTTCTCAGAACAGATAACTAATAATGTTCACTTCCAGGGGCAGAGAAAACCCAAAATATGGAATAGAGAACTCCGATACCTCCCCAAAAAACATTCAGACGTTATTAAACTCTGCATATCTCGAAGAAGAATCGACAAAATTCGATTTTTTTGTCGCTTGATGTTTGGGGGAAAACTACATTTCACATTATTCATTCAAATTTTGAGAAGGGGCCCCAAGTGATGAACGGTATTGCAGGTGCCTTCCATCGCGAACGATCTCTTCCTCGAAACTGGAGTTGAGTTTTCGAGAATTTTTTGATATTCCGTTTTCTCTACCCACACAGCCGTTGATTCGTTTTCAATGACCCATTTTGTATGCAATTCAACAACAAACCTTGAAAAAAAAATTGTTTCATGAGATCCATATTAAAGAACAATGCGTATACGAATACATTTGTGAAAAACACTCTCAATGAATTCACAAACAACAATATACATAACAACCGAGTATTGAATTCAGTACAGACACAACCACCAATACCTCCCAAAAATAACATAGTACCTTATGGCCCCGAATCATTTGATTGGATCAAACAGATTGGCAATAAGTATGACATCAGAACAACTTTTTTTATTGATTTATTTAACGTCGGCCTATTTCTGCGACCAAGGCTAAACACCGCCACCGGTGAGCCCACTTCCCCCAACCAGAATTTTTGCCAAATCCTCTGTTGTTTCAGAGGTAGGGTTCTTCAACGAGCTCAACATCTATGAACTCGGGACCGCCATCTTAACGTCCCCTCCGAAGGACGGCATAACTATCGTCTTATCTCGTGCTCATTGATAGGACGCCTGCAGCTGCGAATATGCTACTACGCTACAATTGTAAGGGCATTTTTAACGCGCACCTTCCTTGTCAGGTGGTCACCCATTCAAGTACTAGCCGCGCCCCATGTTGCTTGACTTCAGATATCGATAAGACTCTTCTTCTTCTTCTTCTTCAAATAATTTATTAAACTGTTACTAGTACGGGACATCTACATTTCATTTATATATGTACATTTCTTTATATCACAAATTTGTCGTCCTAGAAGGTCTAGTGGGCGGCAGGGATTTGTGATATGGAAATAGGGTCGGGGAGAATTTGTGGGTGCAATTTAAGTTAGACGATTACACCAACCTCCAAACGACTCGTACGCCCCAGAACAGGGGCAGTAGGGGGACGTCGCGCTGGTCTTAGCGACTTTGCCCTATATCCAAGTGAAATGCTTTCTAAAATCTAAGCTATGTTCATATTTCCTGCGTTGAACGCTTATACGGAAACTGAAGTGAAGGTATTGAGGTAGATAATTGAGAAAATAAAGTTTGGAGTGTTACTATTTAGTATGTTTCCCGGAAAACGATAAGACTCTCGTCAACCGGACCAGCCACCGGTGCCCATATCAGAACAACTTAAAGAACAACTAACACATTGAGATCGATCCTTAGACAAACAAAACAAAAAAAAAGACAAAAATAAATAAAATACAAAATAACTAGTTTCTGTGGCAAAAGTCAATACTGGTGAGATATCAAGACCGATAAAAGTATGTCAGGATGAACATTATATTAAGAATCGACAGATCACAGGATCAAAATTATCTGAACATATTTTGAAATTAATTGGCGACCACACGGTAGAATATTATTAAACGATCATTCTAGCCAAAGAACCCCATAACAAGAAAAAACAACTTAAAGAATGTGCTTTCATTCTAATCTGGAGAAAACTTTATATCAATTCTTCTGATGTGGATTACACGTAGATACCCTGACTGACAGAAGATCTTGCATTTGGCAGAACGATAATGGATTGAATTCATTATCTGGATAACACTCCATACATCAAATAAACAAGACAATGTTGCATCATCCTTTTGACAGGTTCCTTTTGACGTTAGTTAGATCACGTTCGAAAAACATTGCCAGAAATACAGCAAGAACTAAGACATTTCATTCATATTCAAAATATTTTTGAAAACGGGAACGGATACCGTTCTCGGAACGTCAAGAGGGTATGGAAAAGTATCTTTTGATATTTTTTCTGATAGGCAAAACTCGGAATACGACTAGTTGAATATTTTTCCATTCGTTAAAAATAATTTGGTGTACGCTGTAACTTATCGGGGCATAGTAATTTCTTGCCATTCTACACTTGTTTAGATTCTCTGATCCATTCAATTCTGTTTTCAGATTGTGGAAGGTTATAATCCCAAAAAAGTGTCAAGAATCAACCACCAATATTGTTCCCATATTCGTTCACTACTGGTGTCTGATACTGGAAATATGTATCATATTTGTTGAAGCACTGACATCTGATGTTTCTGAATAATATATTCCCAAGCACATGATCGAAAGATAAATTGCAAATTGAGTCAGAATGCCCCCTCTAACCTCCACCCCTGTGCACTTCTTCCGAGTCGGATTCAGCAGCAACTCTTTCGTTGATCGTCTAATATATTCGGAAGACATTCCGTCGGCTCGACTGTCGAGGAGGCTGTCGATTTGTTCCGGTTGCTTAATATTTTTAACAGTCTCGCATTTAGACGCTGTATCAGGGGTCGGGGATTAAAATGTAATAACTTCGCTGCACGCTGAAATTACATTTTTAATTTGAATAACTTATTTTTCGTGTTGATTTAAGCATTTGCGCGGGCACTGAGCCCGCTAAGACGTGCCATCGCCGTAAAAATTGCGATTCTAGACTAAAGCTAAATGTATAATGGTAAAGATTGGGGCTTAAAAATTATAATGGGCTGGAAGGGGGTTAAATAATGGTCGGGGATGCACCCACCTCCCACCTTGGCCATGGCCAAGAAGGTATCGGGGAAACTGAAATCTGATCACGTAGTCCCTCTTGATCTTAGCACGTAATGAAAAATTGCACGTTCGTTAGGGAAGGTGAACTCCTTCATCTAATCATCTCCAAGAAAAGCAAGGAAGCGCAGTTATTCCCCCCGGGTCGTTGGACATTTTACACTGGCACATCTTTCGCTCCATAAATTGAGCAGGTATTAAGTTGGGTTGAATGGTAGTTCAGGTGCGTCAAAAATGTTGTAATTCTAAGAAGGAAATGAGTTGAAATTGATGTTTCTTTTCAACAATGGGGGAGATTTATTATCATCGGAAATATCCGAAAACCTTTCATTATCAATTTGGACCTGAAAATTATTTATTTTCCTTTTCAAAGATCATGAGCAAGTGGACTAGTAAAAGTTATGACTAAAATTTCACAGTTTACTGCCAACGTTTCGGTGTAGAAATTTTCACCCTTTTTTCAGGGCTACAATAGAAAGTGTGCATGATCACAAAATCATCAAGTTACAGACATCCATACAGGGTGATTCAAAAGTACTTTGACAAACTTCGGGGGGTGATTCCTCACAATATTCTAATATGAATTGTCCAAATAAATATATATCCGAAAACGCTTCGTTTCCAAGATACAGGGTGTTGAAGTTTTATTTTTATTTTCGTTTTTTTTTTAAATTACTTTGGAAATACTGACCTTAATTGAAAGAAAATTGGTATTGACAGGTTTTTTGAGGTGTCGAATTCGAACCTGATGTTATCATTGCTCTTACTCGTAGGGGGCGCCACCTACACGTCTTTATCTTTTTTGAAGATCCATAACTTTTTTTAGCGTACTTCTAGAACATTTTTCAGTAAAAAAATCGATTTCCTTATCATATCTACGTGAAAAAGCTACCCCTGTTACAAGTCGCTATAAGCAACCGTTATCCAGATATTTGGACATGAAAATTTCAAGTCGATTATTTGATAATCGATGCGTGTTGAAGTAATTACCATTATTTTGCATTTTTTTTCTGAATCCTCCTCGAGAGCGTTCAAAACAGCTTCTTCCAATTCTGGGGTTCGGACTGCTCGTGGTCGTCCAATAATATCAGCTGCCCTCTTAAAGCTATCTGTTTCTGCCAAACAACGGTGGTGACTGGTAAATGTTTGAGCTGAAGGCTTCGCGCGCATTGCCATCGGCAAGGCCATAAATGAAATGCATATCGGCTAAATGAGCATTATTGTTCGAATAATCCTCTTTTTCAAAATTAGTGTTTCAAAACTTACAGAAACTTTAACAAAACAACAAAACGTTTAACTGTCACATTATATGTAATTACCAAAACTACTTACTCAAACGTTGAATTCATTTCCTAAGCATTCCTGTGAAAAATGCAAAATAAAGGTAATAACTTCAACACGCATCGGTTATCAAATAATCGACTTGAAATTTTCAAGTCCAAATATCTAGAAAACGGTTGCTTATAGCGACTTTCAACAAGGGGTAGCTTTTCCACGTAGATATGATAGAGGAATTGATTTTTTTACTGAAAAATGTGCTAGAAGTACGCTTATTAAAAAAGTTATAAATCTTCATAAAAGAAAAAGACGTGTAGGTGGCGCTCCCTACGAGAGAGAGAGCAATAATAACATGGGGTTCGAATTCGCCACCTCAAAAAACCTCTCAATATCAATTTTCGTTTAATTAAGGTCAGTATTTCGAAAGTTATTAAAAAAAAAACGAGAATAAATAAAACTTCAACACCCTGTATCTTGGAAACGAAGCGTTTCCGGACATATATTTTTTTGGATGAGTCATATTAGAATCACCTCCTGAAGTTTGTAAAAGTACATTTGAATCACCCTGTATAATAAAAAAGAATCTCGATTCTGTGTAAGCGCAAAAGGTGAGAACGGCTGGACCGATTTGGCAATTTTTTTTAATGTTCGTAATAGCCCAAGGATGGTTGATACGGAAAGTAGTCCGGAAATTGGAAAATTCGGGTATTTATTTATTTTTTTATTTGGCATTACACCACCGTAACATGCTTTGAGTAGGGCGGGAAATATACAAAATATACTAATTATAATAGAGAATGGATAATATTCAATGATTATACAAGTAATTGACAATATCTACACATGAAAATGCAGCTCAGTATGTGAACTGAAAAAAAAAAGAAAAAAAAAGTTCACAAACAGAGTAACATATATAATGAATACAGAAGTGAGTGTTATAAAATAACTCTTTTAATTTCACTTATTGTTGTATTGCAAATAATATTTTATATAGTTAAGACACATCTGATGAATTGGGGTAAACATATGTAATTTCGTCTTCGGAACTGGCAAATGAAACGTTATGTGATCGTGTAAGCACTATAGGTACATGGATACTCAATAGCGACAGTATTTGAGGAGAATTTAACTTGTTATTGATAAGCTTGAATAGGAAAACTATATTATAATATGTTCGACATGATTGCAAAAATTTCACATCAAAACGTGCAAGCAATATTTCCCAAGAGATACCACGTGCAGGATATTCTCCGTCAAGTCTATAACATAAGATTTTAAAAAAACGTCTTTGTACGTCCTCGATATTATTTATGTGTATATCATAGCCCGGACACCAACCATTGAGGCGTATTCAAGTTTCGTCATTCCAAAAGCGTTGAATGGGAGTTTGAGTGTGTTGATATTGACAAAGTGAGTGGAATTTTAAGTCACAAAGCCAAGAGTTTTTTTGTAAGCAGTTGAAACGATGTTACATGCGTGTTCAACTAATGTTAATTTACTGCCAAAGGTGACACCTAAATCTCTGAAACTGGCACACTTCTTGAGACATGTGCCATTCATACCATAGTAAAAAATTAGGTGTTTTTGTTTGCGCGTGAAGGAAACAATATTGCATTTACCCATATTTGAGGGAAGTAAATTTATCTCATACAAACATTGTAGCTTCATTTCGGAGTTGCAAGCTATCATTCAAGCTCTAAATTTTTTTATATATCACAGTCATCAGCATATAAGAGGGGATTGCAACTCAAGTTCAGGCCAATATCACTTACAAAGATTATGAACAACAAGGAGCCTAAGACCGAACCTTGTGGGACACCAGATGTAGCCATCATTTCGTTTGATCTGTGACCATGGTATTCCACTTTGAGGTTTCTGTTGGACAGATAAGAATAGAAAAAAAAAAGATAAAGTTTCGTGTAAGACCAAACATTGAAAGTTTTTTTGGAGAATACCATGATCAAGCCTATCAAACGCTTTGGAGAAATCAGTGTGAGTGACGCTTTGGAGAAACCAGTGCAAATGACATCCTCCTGACCAGAATCATCTAGGTTGTCAGATATAAATTGCGTAATTTCCTCCAAATTAGTGACTGTTGACCGCCCTGTGATGAAGTCATGCTAATAATCCGTAATTTGTGACTTAACATCACTATCTCAAAAATTATCCAGTGGGAACAGTTTGCATTCCAAGTTCTGTCTTCTCATAGTTAAAATTTCCATAAAAAGAACTTCGTCTTTTTTTATTTTTATAACTTTATTTATAAACAGTAGAAGTCGACTCATAGGTAAAGTTCTTCAGGACATTTATATGTATATATATATATATATATATATATATATATATATATATATATATATATATATATATATATATATATGTATATAAAAGGTGAATTTGGAAATTTTCAGTAACTGAAGATTATCCTTGGGGTTGCAGTCATATAATATATTGGCCTGATAAAGTAAAACTCTTGTTTAACTTGTCGAGCTTTCGAAAATTTCATTTTCTTTTTCAAGACATTGATGTGAGGTTTGTATAAAAAAATAGCTGATGCATGTCCTTAAACATGATAGGAAAAAACAAACAAAAAGAGTTGTTTTTTTTTGGCACTGGAATGTTGGATACATTGAAAAACATTGACGAAAATACAAAAACAACAATATTGATTGTAAACAACTGGACTACTTGGAGCACGAATTTGTTCATGTGCTCAGGTTCTACAAAATTTACTTAGTTTAATAATTTTTTCTCGCTAAACAGTCACACACGGTTCAGTGTGATCACTGAACCGTGTGTGTCATCTTTCAGGTGTTATTGATAACATAACTTCGAAACACCTAAATGAAAAATTAGATGTTTACATAACAAGACAAAGAGCGTAGTTTGAAGTTATTCCATCAACTTCATTCTTGGTATCTACATCATTTGGGTTCATGAGGATATAAAGTGACTCGGCTACCTGTCTCTTATATTTATTTTCAACTCTGTGTAGAATTTGTGCATTTTCGAAGTCGAAAGAATGGTTGTTTTCAATGGAGTGATTAGCAAGTCCAGAGTGGAGTGGATTGTTATTTTTGATATGGTAACTGTGTTGATAGAACCGTTTTTTTTTGTGTATTGGCAGGTTTCACCGATGTAACATGTGTTGATACAATCTTTACAGCTTATAGATGACATTACTTTCATTTATCTAGGGGATGTCGATCTTTCAGGGTGGTAAAAACTGATGTTGTGGACGCAAAAGAGCTCCAGGCAGGTCTAAGCATTAAGAGTTTGAGAAGTTCATCAATTTCGTGTTGTATACTACGATGGAAAGGAATGTTTTATTCTTAGTCTCTTTATTTAATTGATGTGACAGTTCTTCCTTCCGTTGTTTGATGACTCTATTAATGAAAGAATTGGGGTTGTTTTTCTCGATCAGAGTTTCAGAAATGAGTGTTATATTTTGGTAAGTATAGCATATTTCCAAATATCAGGAAAACAGCATGTTGATAAAGCAAGATCGAAAATTCTGGTAAGGGTTTTTGCAAATATTATGCCACAGTCCTGCAGAACGAACGACGGAATACGATCTGGTCCGGATGTCATTTCAGGTTTGAGGTTTTTTAAGGATCTCAATACAAGGTCCTCAGAAATGTGAAGGATCGATAAGGTATCTACATTGGGAAGATCATCTTCAACAGTGTTGAAAGGTGACGAATTAATAAATGCCGATTGAAAAAATTCAGCAAATTTGTCAATTATAGTTTCGGGATCAGATATATCTTCTTAGCCTTGGTACTTCATTATTTCGTGCTGATGAAATCTCTCTCTTCACTTCACTGCGGATATCTTTAAAACTGTCATAGAATGTAATATCAACGGTAGTTCCATATTCTTTCGTGGAGTTTTTTTTCGCTATTAAATTTCATGATTTTACTGCCCGTAAACCAATAGGGATGGAAAGAGTTTGTAATGAGTTTGTAACGATGTATCTGTTACATTCCTCATTGATATGCTCAGAGATACAAAATATTCAAGAGTAGCTCAAGTTATCTTATTAACTCCAATCGACAAATCCCTATTGGAAATCTAAGCACCATCTAACGGCAAACAGTCATTGGAGTTGAGAGGAAGATGAGCGAACGCATGGATTCTGACAGAACGGTCGTATTTAAAGGAATGAGCATGCCATTCTCGCTTCTTTCAGCGATCTATCTGTGATCGCTATGGTGTGTTCTGAAACTTGTCAGCCATCGAGTAATGAGGTAGAATTTGTTTATGTTAAAATAACTAATGAATTAGAGCATTTTCCTATCTTCTGCGAAAGTGATTTCAAATCAGTGGCTTTCGGGTGATATCAAGGCATGTGAGAATGATCTTTTTGGAAAAAAAAATTCTAAATATGTCACGTTCAGATATTGTTTCAACGTGAACGTGGAATATTTCTTCAGAAAGAATTAATTTATATCAGGACTCATCTATCCACGTTGTTCAGTAAACAGCGATTAGATTTATTTAGGTCAATCCGATAATTGATTACATCGCCGCACCTTATTTATTATTTTATTATTTATTATTTATTATTTATACCAAATTAGTTCAGGCGGAATTATAAAAATCACATGTAATATATCTAATGGAATCAACATATCAGTGTTCCGTCTCATCTTCTCAGATTGCTTACTCTGACAAGGCTTCATTGGGGTTCAAAGAGGGTTTTCCAAATATATGGTATCACCGTATTTGAATATATTTTTGGTGTCAATCACAAGAATTGTGATATAGATGAATATTATATATTTTTCATGAGTTTATATCTTTTGTATGTTTCTTATTGGGTGATAATTATCACAGAGCTGTGATTTCGCTTCTGACCTAGGTGAAGCGATTATTTAAATATTTATGTACATATTTAATAATTGGAGTTTGGAATTTGTATCATACTGAAGAGATTTGTACAGAGGTATTTGACGATTGGTCGAAGATGGTTCTTATGAACTTGCTCTGGATATCATTGAAATTGAAGTAATTTTTGTATATCAAATTCTGATTTCATTCTTGGTAAAATATAGAGCAAAAATCAATTTTTGTCTAAATCAAAAATTTAATCTTGATTCTCCAATTTCAGTATTGAATAGTACTGACAAATCTCAGCACAAGCTGATTTGCATGCTTAATTAATTTTAAGCAATAATCTCATTTGTAACAACTGTGCGTTGAGGAGTGCATTGAGAATTCCAAATTCCAAGAAGTGAAATTCTCGTATATCAAATTCTGACACAAGCAATATTGTTTTTCATGTTGCATTGCTGAGAATTATCATTCCCTGGACAAGAAGCTGATGCTTGTATGTTCCACCTGATTGGTCTCCCAGCAGCCATAGGTACCCCCATACGACTACGTGAAGTCTAGCTACGAGCTACACATTACACAATCAGAGGTACATCGTAATCGATAAAACCGACAGGTTCAGCAATCAAAAGCAATATTTCTTATTTTTTTTGAAACAAAAAAATTGTCATACATCAGATACATGATACATATTTGTTATGCAACAGAAACTTCTGTATATTTTTTGTTAATAGACTAATATAAGTTTGGTATTTGTTTTATTGTCGTAGTTAAATACAGAAGGGAACATTATTTGATTTGAAATTATTATTGAATAGGATATTTGAATTTTTATCCTAATTTAACAACAAATTATGGCGTCCATTCAAATTTACAATTCCTTAAACCTTTGCTCGAAACATAAATAATTTTGAAACTAGCAAGGCGGTCCAAAGAACTCCACACCGCTCTCCACTGAATAGTCTGGGCATTCTATTACAATAATTAACTTGTTTTACATTACAAGTTTCGTTGAAATATGTTCCACGAAAATTCGATCCAGTGGACTGTAAAGTTATCACAGACATGATTGACGTTATCCAAACAGTCGAGGCAAGACCAATCTACATTCATTAGCTCATCATATAGCCTGGGCAAGTTTGCTTTACGAAAGTTATAGGTTAGAGATTACCTTTTTTTTTGAATTTTCTAGAAGGCTTTTCAAATTTCAAAACTCAAGTGGATGCTGCCGGTCGATAGCTAGCAGGGGTTCAATCGTTTGAGAAAGTCCAACTTCTGTACTCATTACTAAGTCTCAGATATGATCATTGTGATAAGTAAGGAAGTTATACTGTTTCAGGTTCAAGAAGTTCATGGAGGCAAAATATAATTTTTGTATGAGAGGTATTATTCTGTATGTTATATACTCGGGAATGTTGAAGTCTCCAAATATCAATAGATTGCTAGAGTTACCTGAATTGGCAAATTAAAAAATTTCTTGTAAGACATATGATAAGTTGGGCGGTATATAAACGTTTAATACGTATACCGATGATTTTTCGTTATAAACTTTGATACCAAGAACATCCACATTGGAAGCAACCTGCTATACACAACTTATGTCAATTTGATGAGATGCGAAGCAAGACTTTACAGCTAACAAGACAACTCCACCCATTGTCGCATTTGTAAGATCGATTCTTCTATCATTTCTGTGAAGTGCATAATTAGAGTTGACAATCTCACTATCAAATATATCAGATTCTAACCAGGTTTCGCTCAGAGCTATAATATCATAGCCATTAAGAGAAATGGCATCATATAAGTCATGAGTTTTGGTTCTTAGGCCCCGGACATTTTGATAATATATGGATAGACTGTAATCAGTTGCAGAAGACGCCACACTTACGTTTACATTATTAACCTCTAGTGGCTACTTGGTGATAAAGCAACTAGCTTGAGCTCTCAATAATAATTGCATTTTAACAGTTGATGCACGATAAAGTGAAACAGTTACTCAATAAATGACCACCTGCACATTTTGGGCACACTGCTTTCATACTCGAGCAGGTACTTTGGTTATGGTTGAAACCACTACACTTATAGCACACTTTTTCATGTGTTGCATCGAAAATGTTACAGACATCATAGTTAACAAAAAGTATAGAACTCTCCATAACTGAACCAGAGGTAGCAGGGTCAACAACGCTGAGAGCTTGGAATATATTGGCGTCTTTTTTTGTGGCCCACACCTTCAACACTTTCAATTGGCAATCATTTGAAAATACATCATTCTGCCCTTTGAGATACTTCATGATCTCTTCCGGTGAGTATTTCTCCATTAAACCCACAATCCTAAATTTACGTTCCAATTTTTTTTGCATCAGCAATTTAGTATTGATCAGATAACTCTATTGCCATTTTCTTTAAATTATTAACACCGATCAATATTCCGCCGTCCTTGATTTGTTTAACTTGTGAAATTCGTATGTTGAGATTGATCGGGTCAATATTTTTCATGACCTCCGATTTGGTTTTCGCATTGGATTGACCAGAATCTACAGGTGTAACGATGGCCATCGACTCACTGCTTGTAAAAATGAAGGTTTCTCCGATGATGCATTTGTAGAGACACATATCATTGCAAGCTTGTCATCGACTATGTCCAAATTTTTTGATTTCAGATCGCCAAACATAGAAGTATCACTCAGATCACACAGCTTAATTAGTTTGTCCTCTTCAATTTCCAATATTTCAGACTTCAATTCTCCAAACCTATTATTGCATTCATTCATAATTCCAGTCATTTTTGCATCCATAAAAGTTTTCAAGTGAATCATATTCATTTTTTATATTTACAGTTTGTACAGAATCAGCAAAAACTCGGCGTTTTCAGACTTTGCATAGTCTCACTGGGGATTCCAAAACAATGGCTATGATAAGACTCGCCACAAAAACACACACTCTGCAAAAATCAAGTTTATCAAGGCACTATAAACCACTCTTTTAGATCACTTTTGTAGGAGCAAGGTACTTAATGAATCATTGATAGCTTGGCGTTCGGACTATGTGAGAAATTTGGCGAAAAAAAAACTATGGAGTCATATATTACCAAAGAGGAATTATCTCAGCAGTTACAGATTACAGGTACTGCAGAATAAGGTGCTCCGTATCATCACTGATAGTGGTAGATACGCTCGAGTGGATAAAATGCACAAAGAATCCAACCTAGAATATATGAATGATCACATAGAAAGGTTAAGCTACAAGTTTTATAGATATTATCTCCCGCAAAGCCCGTTGACGCGGGATATTACCGGATTAAAACTCATAATTTGGAACCCAGCTAAATATACCAGTCTTTGGAAATATATCATGCAAGATAACATTGATGGGCAGAAGATGAGGAGGGGGAATTAGTGGCATAACAACCTCCACCCCGTCTAATGCCCAAAAAGTTACTTAAGAAAAACGAAGTATATTATAATTGAGACAACAACATGGCGCAAGGGTCAGTCTCGGGTTCGATTCCCGCATAATCAATTTTTTTTTATTTGCATTTTTTTCAAAATTTTGCGCGCTTCCCAAAGCAAAATTACCCCTTTTAACCGCTATAAATGGTAGCAAATAGCGCCTGAGTCATGTAAGCTTCAGTAAATTCAGATCGAAAGATCGCCGAGTTTTTTTATATTTTTCCGGTATCGAAGAAAATTTTGCAAACGGATTATTACGGAATTCTAAAATCTAAACGTTCGGATAAAAACGGTCCTGAAAAACTACTCAAACATAAGCGGAAACGTAGCAGGTTTGAAATTTCGTTTTGTATGAAATCTAAGTGGATAGGAAAAACTAAATTCTACGCGGACAAGAGTTTTCAAGAAAAAATAATTAGGGAATATAGAAATTTGTACAGGTCAGCTAGTACAACATTTAGATGATTGAATTGCCAAAATTGTATGAATAAAATTGTGTGTGATAAAATGTTGTGAAGATTGAAATATAAGTGGAATACTCTGTCAGAATCATTTCAAATTTGACAATTTCTCTACTCACACAAAGTGTCATTCAAGTAATGTTGTTGAAATCATCAAATTATGATTTTTAAAAACAAATAATACAATTCGTCGAAAAGAGGGGTAAGTTTGGAATTAATAATTTTATCAATAGTAATATTGGACCAATACCCTACAGATTTCTCATTTGAGATAATACCCAAACGACTGGTCCATCTGGAATGAATTTGAGTAATGTTTTTTTTTTGTTTTTTTTCGTGATTAAAGACCGTATGATGATTTAGATTGTTTTTCTTTTTCGCGTGATTGGACCAGTTTTGTTCTAGCTTAAGTTGTTTTTTTGTGTGATCTTAATGTTTCTACAAATACTGTTCAACTTTGTGCAATCGGTCTTCAAGTTGACCCTATTATCATTACTTGCAATGTGGGCCATCTCAAGAAATAATCTTTTGCTGAGAAACTTGTCTTCCTCCAAACTTTTCATGGGGGTGAAATCTAATTGATGGCTGACCTCAAAATGATGATAAACTTAGTGCTGTTTTATTATTTTTAATGTTTTTTTTGAGCACAGTCAAAATCAGGTTTCAACCTTTATTTTGAGTACCGTTTGGTTTGTCCAATATAAACAATCTGTACATGCAGTACCGCGCCGACTATGTGGCGAAGGTGTGCAAATAACACAGGCAGCCAAATCAAAAGGCGGCAAAACAAGACAAAAAATAATAATTTCCCGTGACACGTGCTTATCGGTAAGTGGTAAGCGGTAAGAATAAAAAATTAAGTAGAAAAAAAAATATTAAAACAAAATTTTAAGACAAACTTTTATAGAAATGCACTACTAAAAAGGAAAAATAATGTATTTGATTGTTTGACCTAGGTTATTCTGTGAGTAGCAGATTCAAAATCTTGCCGTGCATGAATACCTATTTTATATTCGCGGCAAGCTTTTGAATCTGCAACTGACAAAATAACCAAGATCAAACAATCAAAGAAATTATGTTTTCCTTTTCAGTGCATTTGTATGAAAGCTTGTCTTGATTTTTTTTTATGATTTTTATTCAATTGTTTTTAGTCATTCCTGAAATCCGTCATCTCATTGAATTCTGACAAAAATTGATAATCTCCGACCCAAAAAAAACATACTAATTTTGAATGCAATTGGGCCATAATAACAAAACACGTCGCCATCTTGAATTAATGAATTTTGACTAACACATCATGATGTCCGACCCAAAAAACCCCCACATATCAATTTTGGAAGGAATCGGGCTATATTCACAAAACTCGTCGCTATCTTGAAGCCGTCATCTTGAATTCGTGGATTTGGACAAAAAAATCATGCTCTCCGACCCCAAAAACCCCCATATATCAATTTTTATTGGAAATGAGCTATAACTACAAAACTCCTCGCCATATTGGAGCCACCATCTTGAATTTATGATTTTTGTCAAACATTTTGTGATTTCTGTTTGGACCCATACTCCGTTTCGAAATGCAGAGCTTGAATCTGTTGAATCTGGCACCTTAGACCGCTCGGCTATCCCGCTATATGAATTGTCAAAATATTACAATATTTTAACGTAGGTGATTAATGTTTTTATCTACCTTTTGTACTTGTTACCTGTGAAAGGGTCCCGTTTTCAAGCTAGCAAGTACGCATATGCTCTGAACTGCATAACACACTATTCATACTCAAAATTTCAGCTTTTATAATATGACGTAGGATTGCCAGCTCTGGGATCTTACTCTGTGGGTCAAATTTAACTTGCAAGATTTGATTGCAAACACACAAACAGTCATCGGGACAAGTGAAACTGAATAAAAGCTTGTAAAATATCTGTTTTCTATTGGAATCCGGACATGAATGAAAAATGAAATGAATTTGTCTTGTTTTTGAAAGAAAGTGGCATTTCACATTTGTTCTTCAAACATGATTAGTTAGTTGTTCACAGATCTTCATTTTTCAGTTTAGTAGATACAGTGATCAGTGATCTAAAAGTGAAAGTGAATATATAGTGAAAAAATAATAAATAAACAACTTTTTTGAAGACAAGCTTCTATTCAAATGCGCTAAAAAATTAAAAATGATTGCTTTGGCTGTGTGACGTAGGTTATTCCGTGAGTTATAGATTCAAGAGCTTGTCGCGCAAAGTTTTCAGTTCGAATACAAAAGCAACAAGCTTTTGAATCTATAACTCATGGAATAACCTACTTCACATCCAAAGCAATTATTTTTTACTTTTTAGCCATTTGAATAAAAACTTGTCTTTAAAAAGTTTTTTATTAATTATTTTATTTTGAACTTTTTATTAATTACGCCTTAATCTATGCATTTTTGTTAAAGCATCGTTATTATGAAGCCTTTTTCCTGTAAGTTATGAGCTATCTAGTTCTTCAATGAAAAGACCATCTGAAATTTAACTCGTCCGTCATCGTGGAGCTGTCATCTTCAATTTATGAAATTTGACAATATCAATAATCTTCGACAAAATTCATAATTTCCGACCCCAAAAAACAATTAGATGCTTTCGGATAATAATAGTTATAATCATCCCCATTATGAAGCCAAATATAATGAAGTCTAATCCAGACTCTTACCGTCCATATCTCTGGCATGTGCAATGTGCCGAGTACTAAATTAAATCTATATAATAAAATTATTGTTGTAAGCGCAATACATAAGAACGGCTGGACCGATTTGGCTATTTTATGATCATAATAGCCAGATGATGGTTTTCAAAAAAATGGAAAGTTGTGGAGAAATTGGAAAATTCGGGAATATAACAAAAATTTGGCCAACAAAAGGAACATCGGCTGAGTTCTTAGTAAATGTCCGAGTAGCTCAGTAATTAGAGCGTGTTCTTTGTAATCCCAAGACCCGGGCTCAATCCCGGGCGTGTCCACACAAACATCTTTTTACAAGTTTTTATTTAGTTTCACTTATTAGTTAGTTCGTTAGTTCGTTAGTTCGTTAGTTCGTTAGTTCGTTGGTTCGTTAGTTCGTTAGTTCGTTTTCGTTAGTTCGTTAGTTCGTTAGTTCGTTAGTTCGTTAGTTCGTTAGTTCGTTAGTTCGTTAGTTCGTTAGTTCGTTGGTTCGTTAGTTCGTTGGTTCGTTAGTTCGTTAGTTCGTTAGTTCGTTAGTTCGTTAGGTTCGTTAGTCTCGTTAGTTCGTTAGTTCGTTAGTTCGTTAGTTCGTTAGTTCGTTAGTTCGTTGTTCGTTAGTTCGTTAGTTCGTTAGTTCGTTAGTTCGTTAGTTCGTTAGTTCGTTAGTTCGTTAGTTCGTTAGTTCGTTAGTTGTTAGTTCGTTAGTTCGTTAGTTCGTTAGTCTGTCGTTAGTTCGTTAGTTCGTTAGTCTCGTTAGTTGTTGTAGTTCTGTTAGTTCGTTAGTTCGTTAGTTCGTTAGTTCGTTAGTTCGTTAGTTCGTTAGTTCGTTAGTTCGTTAGTTCTTAGTTCAGTTCGTTAGTTCGTTAGTTCGTTAGTTCGTTAGTTCGTTAGTTCGTTAGTTCGTTAGTTCGTTAGTTCGTTAGTTCGTTAGTTCGTTAGTTCGTTAGTTCGTTAGTTCGTTAGTTCGTTAGTTCGTTAGTTCGTTAGTTCGTTAGTTCGTTAGTTCGTTAGTTCGTTAGTTCGTTAGTTCGTTAGTTCGTTAGTTCGTTAGTTCGTTAGTTCGTTAGTTCGTTAGTTCGTTAGTTCGTTAGTTCGTTAGTTCGTTAGTTCGTTAGTTCGTTAGTTCGTCTTAGTTCGTTAGTTCGTTCAGTTCGTTAGTTCGTTAGTTCGTTAGTTCGTTAGTTCGTTAGTTCGTTAGTTCGTTCAGTTCGTTAGTTCGTTAGTTCGTGTTCAGTTCGTCAGTTGTCTCGTGTCGTAGTTCGTCAGTTCGTGTTCGTCAGTTCGTAGTTCGTAGTTCGTCAGTTCGTCAGTCGTCAGTTCGTCAGTTCGTCGTTGTCAGTTCGCGTCAGAGTTCGTCAGTTCGTCAGTTCGTCAGTTCGTTAGTCGTCAGTTCGTCAGTTCGTCAGTTCGTTGTCAGTTTCGTCGTTCGTGCGTTAGTTCGTGTTAGTTCGTTGTCGTTGTTCGTAGCGTTAGTTCGTGCGTCGTTAGTGTTAGTTCAGTTCGTTGTTCGTTAGTCTAGCGTTAGTCGTGCGTTGTCTGTTGTTGTTGTTCGTGTCTGTGTGGTCGTGTTGAGTCGTGTTCGTAGTCGTGGTCGTAGTTCGTGTCGGTCGTGTCGTGTTCTAGTTCGTAGTCGCGCGTGTCGGCGTTCTGTGTGCTTCTGTCGTCGTGTCGTAGTCGTTGCGCGTCGCGTCGTGTTCGTAGTTCGTAGTCGTGTTGTGTGTAGTCGTGTTCGTAGTCGGCTGCTGTCGGCGTTGTCGTTGTCGTTGCGTCGTTCGTAGTCGTTAGTCGTGTTCGTTGTAGTCGTTGTGTCTAGGTTAGTCGTTAGTCGTTGGTTGTCGTTAGTTCGTTAGCGTTAGTTCTGCGTTAGTGTTGCTTGTTCGTTAGTCTGCTTTCGTAGTTCGTTAGCTGTTGTTGTGTTGTCTGCAGTCGTTAGTTCGTAGTCGTAGTTGTGTTCGTTAGTGTTGTCGTTAGTCGTTAGTTCGTTAGTTCGTGTTCGTAGTTCGTTGTTCGTTAGCGTTAGTCGTTGGTCGTTATTCGTTAGTCGTTAGTCGTAGTCGTTAGTCGTGTTCGTGCGTTGTTTCGTTGTGTTGTCGTTGTTGTTCGTTGGTTCGTTGTTCTTGTCGTTAGTTCGTTTCGTTAGTCGTTAGTCGTTGCTGTTCGTTAGTTCGAGTCGTAGTCGTAGCGCAGTTGCGTAGTCGTAGTCGCGCTGTCGTCGTTCGCGTCGCGTTGTCCCGCGTCAGTTCGCGTCGCGCGTCAGCGTCGCTCTTCGTACGTTACGTGTTCGTGTGTTGTTCGTAGTCTCGTTGTTCGTTGTCGTTAGTTCGTTAGTTCGTTAGTCGTTAGTCGTTGTCGTTAGTTCGTTGTCGTTAGTCGTTGTTTGTCGTTGTCGTTAGTTCGTTAGTTCGTTGTTAGTTGTTAGTTGTTTTCGTAGTCGTGAGTTCGGTTCGTTGTCGTGTTCGTGCTGCGTGTGTTGTAGTTCGAGTTCGTGTCGTAGCGTTGGTCTGTCGTGCGTGTCAGTTCGTAGTTCGGTTCGTGTTCATCGTCGTCGTCGTGTTCCTCGTAGTTCTGTCTGTCGTTGTGTCGTGTCGTAGTTCGTCGTTAGTTCTGTTCGTTGTTCGTTTGTTAGTTCGTTTTTAGTTCGTTAGTTCGTTGTTCGTTAGTTCGTTAGTTCGTTTGTTATCGTTAGTTCGTTGTTGTTGTTCGTTAGTTCGTTGTTCGTTAGTTGTTGTCGTTAGTTCGTTGTTCGTTAGTTCGTTAGTTCGTTGTCGTTGTTCGTTGGTTCGTTAGTTCGTTGTTCGTCAGTTCGTTCGTTGTAGTTCGTCGTTCGTTGTCAGTTCTGCCGTTCGTTGTTAGTTCGTCTGTCGCGTCGTCGTTGCAGTCTGTCGTTCGTCAGTTCGTCAGTTCGTCAGTTCGTCAGTTCGCGTCTGTTCGTCGTGTCAGTTCGTCTGTCAGTCGCAGTTGTCAGTTGTCAGTTGTCAGTTCGTCAGTTGTCAGTTCTCGTCGTCGTCGTCAGTTCGTCAGTTCGTCAGTTCGTCAGTTCTCAGTTCGTCAGTTCGTCAGTTGTCAGTTCGTCAGTTGTCAGTTCGTCAGTCGTGCAGTTCGTCAGTCGTCAGTCGTCAGTTGTCAGTTGTCAGTTGTCAGTTCGTCAGTTCGTCAGTTGTCAGTTCGTCAGTTCGTAGTTCGTTAGTCGTTAGTTCGTTAGTCGTTAGTTCGTTAGTCGTTAGTTCGTTAGTTCGTTAGTTCGTTAGTTCAGTGAGTTCGTTAGTTCGTTAGTTCGTTGTCAGTTAGTCGTTAGTCTTGTCGTTAGTTCGTAGCGTAGTTCGTTAGTTCGTTAGTTCGTTAGTTCGTTAGTTCGTTAGTTCGTTAGTTCGTTAGTTCGTTAGTTCGTTAGTTCGTTAGTTCGTTAGTTCGTTAGTTCGTTAGTTCGTTAGTTGTTAGTTCGTTAGTTCGTTAGTTCTTAGTTCGTTAGTTCGTTAGTTCGTTAGTTCGTTAGTTCGTTAGTTCGTTAGTTCGTTAGTTCGTTAGTTCGTTAGTCGTTAGTTCGTTAGTCGTTAGTTCGTTAGTTCGTTAGTTCGTTAGTTCGTTAGTTCGTTTGTTCGTTAGTTCGTCAGTTCGTTAGTTCGTTAGTTCGTTAGTTCGTTAGTTCGTTAGTTCGTTAGTTCGTTAGTTCGTTAGTTCGTTAGTTCGTTAGTTCGTTAGTTCGTTAGTTCGTTAGTTCGTTAGTTCGTTAGTTCGTCAGTTCGTCAGTTCGTCAGTTCGTCAGTTCGTCAGTTCGTCAGTTCGTCAGTTCGTCAGTTCGTCAGTTCGTCAGTTCGTCAGTCGTCGTCGTCAGTTCTGTCGTCAGTTCGTCAGTTCGTCAGTTCGTCAGTTCGTCAGTTCGTCAAGTTCGTCAGTTCGTCAGTTCGTCAGTTCGTCAGTTCGTCGTAGTTCGTTAGTTCGTTAGTTCGTTAGTTCGTTAGTTCGTTAGTTCGTTAGTTCGTTAGTTCGTTGTTCGTTAGTTCGTTAGTTCGTTAGTTCGTTAGTTCGTTAGTTCGTTAGTTCGTTAGTTCGTTAGTTCGTTAGTTCATTAGTTCGTTAATTCGTTAGTTTGTTAGTTCGTTAGTTCGTTAGGGTCAAATCTTGCAAGTGAATTTTAACCGACTTCTAGTCGTCCAAATAATTTGAAATTTGGCAGGTATTCATTACTCCGGTGACGATGCATTATGAAATTTCTGTTAGAGAAAAAACAAAATAGCGGATCCAAGATGGCGCACGAGATTTGTAATTATGGTCCGATTTGATTCAACATTGGTATATGGGTGTTTTCGGGGTCGGAGATCATTCTTAAATCCGAAATGGCGGCCCCAAGATGGAGTTTTGTGATTATGGTCCAATTCGATTCAAAATTGGTATGAGGGGGTTTTCAGGGTTGAAGATTATGAAATTTATGTCTGAATTCATGAATTCAATATGGTGGACGATCAGTGATTAAGGTCCGATTCGATTCAAAATTGGTATGCGGTGGTTTTTGCGGTCGACTATTTTGAGTTTTTTTTCAAAATACATAAATTTAAGATGGCGGCCCAAAAATGGAGGACGAGTTTTCTGATTATGGTAATATTTCATTCAAAATTGGGATGTGCGGGTTTTCAGGTTCGGAGATTATGAATTTTTTGTCAAAATCTAAAAATGCAAGATGGCGACTTCAGGATGGTGGACGAGTTTGGTGATTATGATCAGATTCTAGTCAAAATAAGTGTGTGGGAGTTTTTGGAGTCCGAGATCATGATTTCTTCAGCTCAAAATTTACAGGAAAGAGATCTTGTAATTGAAACGATGCTCTATTAGAAATGAACAGATTAAGGCGAACTAACTGAAAACAAAAAATAAAATAATTAATAAAAAACCTTCTTGAAGACAACCCCATATTTAAGCCGTGTACTTAAACGTACCAAATAAGTTTGTTATCGCTGACAATGATTTAATTATTTTTTGTTGAATTATTTGGTTTCAAAAAGCTTGTAGCGAATTGAGTATTTCGTTTCGAAATTAAAAAAAAAACTTTTATTAAAAATTACAAGTACAAAAAATCAGTTGTGAATACAACAAGAGTTACATCAAGACTAAATCTATGAGAAAAAGCAGAAATAAATGTGGATGAGAAAAATGCTGATTCGGTTCCTGGAATCTGAAAGGCTCGGGATGGCCGCTTCGTGGGAAGTGCTGACTTGGCTTGTGCCCATGAGAATTGGATGATGTAATTCGCGCGAATTTTAATAAAATTAATTTTTCGACAAGTTCTTACTTACCAACCAATCATTGTCCACTGAAATTAATAGGTATCTACTTTTATGAACACTTCGTGCGATAAACACGAAACATTTTTTGTTGTTTGTAATAGTCCGCATAGGTAAGGTAAGTTATTGGATTCGGGACAAATTGAAAGTGTTTTTTTTATGGAAGACCATAACACGATTCGAGCGATGGATATTGGTAAATCTTTGGGAAAACAGGAGAATGGGATGATGGAAAACGGCATAAGAGTATAACGGGAAAGCGGTATAACGGAAAGCGGGCAGAGTCAAAAGCATAACCTAGATGGAACAACACAAAGAAAAACATAGGAAAAAAATCTACGCGGACGAGTTTTCAGGAAACATTTTTCAGGGAATATAGAAATTTGGACAGGACAACGTCTGTCGGGCCAGATAATAATGAATATTAGACTGGTGTGGACTCTAGAAACACAAAACCTATTCGCCCCAGAACAAAGCGGATTCAGGAAAATTCGATCATCGTTGGACAATCTTATAGACAGAATCAGAAATCCACGAATCACTAGCTGATAAACAAGAGTGAATCGCTATATTCTTTGATATCATCAGAGCCTATGATACCGCTTGGCGCCAGATGGAATATCAGGGGAAATAGCCCTCGATTCATCAAGAACTTCCCAAAAGTACGGACATTTCAAGGAAAAGTAGATGATAAGCTATCTTCGCCTAAAATCCAAGGAAATGGAACTCTCCGAGGATCTACTTTGAATGTAAATGTGTAAATGACAGTCTCTGGAACTGTAAGAGTAAGACTTAACGCCTAGTCATCTACACCAATGGCAAAAATCCAAAGCCAATTCAAAAATACCTTCAAACAACGCTCAGTGAAATAAAAAAATGGTCCAACGAAACAGGCTTCAGATTTTCTTCTACTTCAACAAAATATCTGCGGTTCACTGGGAAGCAGACACACAAACCTCCGGATTTTGATTTTTAAAACAACACGCTGGAATTTGTGGAATCATATAAGTTGCTCGGAATGAAATTCGTTTGAAAACTGAAGTGGAAGTGTCACATAGAACATCTCACAAAGTCCTGCCTGAAAAATTTGAACCTGATGAGAGTAATAGCTGCAAAAAACCTGGGAGCATATAAATCGCTGATCAGATCGAGGATATGGATGCAACGTATATGACTCTGCTAAAAAAGAAACACTGAAGGGTCTAGACGTCTATCATAACACTGCTATACGAATAGCCTTGGGAGCATTTCAAACCACCCCAATAAGAAACTTTTTATACGTACCTGGAGAACCTTCTCTGACACTCAGATGACAGACACAAATACACGCCTCACTCACGAATACCTAATGAAAAAATGGTGAGGTACCTATTTCTGACGTATGCGGTACAAATATAACGGTGAAACATCTTTATTATAAGAATATCAATAATAAAAATAATATTAATCTTTATTTGTCGACAATTTAACAATTCTACAAAACTCACTGTGACCAATAAATATGGGATTCCCACAAAAGGACAAACCTGTGCGTGGGATGTATTATAGCCCATAGTAGATATGAAGATGAATAAGTTCACAGAATTATGATAATAATAAAATATAAAACTCTCACGTAGAAATAATCCAGGACGTGAGATGGGTTATACATGTAATATAATAGTGGAATTAAATAGGTAAGAATACTAAAATGAATAGGTTATACTAAGAAAGTTGAAATGTTATAATTAATTGGTTATACATGTGATGAAATACTAGAATTAAAGTAAATAGATTGTACATACAGTGAAATATCAGAAGTCGAAGTGAAAATATAATAAAGCGCATCAATAGTTTGGAATAGTATAGGTAATTAAAAATACAGAATCAGTTTCTATTCATTTCTAGAAAATAGTATATATTTTTCATGTCAACATATTGGTAAATCCTTAGCAAGTTTAAGATCCAGATTTTATGTTTAGTTTTGAAACTCATCTTCGCTACCAATAGTTATCATTTCTATTGGAATTTGATTATATAGCCGAGGAGCTAGATAAGAATGGGATCTCTGGAGGGTATTTTTCTGAGATTTCAGCACATATGAATTGATTTTGTTACGTGTTTCATATTTGTGTTCTATTTTTTTCAGTTCATATTTATTGGTGTGTTGTCTGAATCAGTTCATTGAGAAATTACAAATGTCGGATATCTAAAATGGATGTTTATTTATATAATGTGTCAGTGGGGTAAGTTCTTTTATTCAAATAGATTATTTTCAATACTGATTTTTGGACTTGTTCGATATTTTTCATTAAACTAGCGCTAGCTGCTCCCCAGGCAACTATACCGTATGAGAGGTGAGTTTCAAATGGGGTATAGTATAGCATGCGAATCTGAGCAATTTGTAAGTATGGTCTCATGTGTTTGAGTCTATATGTAACACTACGAAGTTTTTTGACCAAGTTATTAATATGTGCGTCCCATTTACGGTGGGAGTCTATAAATATACCAAGATAAACACCTCAAATTGCCCTAACATTGGTAGATAATTTCAGTGACAATAGCAAACCAAATTATTTATGTTCATAGTTGCTAATAATCTTGTAGATTGATGCGACTCCAAACTTTGAATTAAAAAAAAAAGTTCGGGTGTGGGAGATTAGTGCTGGAATTATATTGATTTTTCTCAAATGAAATTGTGTCCTCAAGAATTAAAGGCTGACAGCATTGTCGAATAGGGACAAATAACTAACTCTCTAATTGTTGGCCAACTTTCTGTTATTTTAACGCATAAATCTCATCAGGGCATCAACACATGTGATTCTAGTTGAGGCCCTGATGATGCTTATGCGTTCAATAAACAAAACGTTGGCCGGAAATTAGAGAGTTAGTTGTTTGTCCTCATCCGATAAATCTGTCAGCCATTAATTTTACTTTTCATGAGAAGTTTTACGTTTTCATTCCGATACAGGCATTATTCAAAGACATCAAATCCTTTGGCTGTAGGTTCTTTTTCCATTTTTGTACAGGATTAATAAAAGTATGGCCTTTATCGATATATCGGTGGTATAAGCTAGTACTTTCATTTCCAATCAGCAACGTTTTTCACCACTGCACTGGGAAGCTACATGTCTTTCTGGAATTAGCCAAATGTGTTTTCGCATATTAGACATAATACAACGCTGAGCTGAATTAATTCTCGCTCCCTTGCGGTGCAGGAGCATAGTAAAAGCATTAACGTGATCATACCTTGCCTCGAACTCATCTTAGCCCATCGCGTGTCGCTGTACGTCTTAGGCGCGGTTCAAATGTCTCCGCAAGAGGATTATCAGATGCAGATCGGGGTCGAACCGCGCGGCACCACCGTCTTCCGGCCTATTTTCTTTCAAACTCCATTAACTTCATTTCGTCTTAACCAAACAACTATCTGTTCGAGGATTTGGAATATTCGGCTTCGAGATTCACGTTTTACCGGCTTTAATAGAATTGAGTATTTTTTATTTTACTTAAATTGTATCCAATGAATAATGCATCCATTCTGTCACCCAAAGAAAATTTCCACTTCTATATATTTATTTATTGTCAGGAGCCTTTCATCAGATAGTGAATATTAATAATTATAATGATAATAATAACGAAAGCCCACAAAGACATAGCCTGTCCGCGGTGTAGTTGATTAAATAATAAAAATAATTGATAATAATAATAATTTTATTTGCCGTAAGAACAGTACATTCATTATAGATTACATTTAATGCACACTGCAAATAAAAAACGTGATACACTAAAGGCTTTGCCTTGAATGTGGTTTCACATGGTTACCACATTGTATAAAGTAAAAAAAAAAACTTGTAATATACCTGATTGAATAAATTCCAACGTAGCAGCAGAGTGAATAATTAATGAACTAACAAAATTGCAGAATAACTAACTAACAAACTACAAGTAACAGTAACAAAATAGTAACAAAATAGAGACAAAATAGAGAAAACATCGTAGAACATTCGGTTTCATATATTATAAAAATAAACATTAAAATAAAAATAAAAAATTTAGAATTCAAAAGTTTGAATGGATTTTTGATTTCTTGATATTGAAGTCCATGTGTACAAGGAGTGAGTGCGATCAGTTCAGAAATAATATGTATTATTAACATCCACAAATTGATGCACCTGCAGTCGTGGAAGACTTCTAATCCATTTCTTTATGTTTGATTTGAATGTGAATATTGATAGGATTGATTTAATTTCTGATGGTGTAACATTGTAGAACCTAGGAGCTAAATATGAAAAACATCTTGGGAAAGTGTTTTTTTCCGCTCGGGGAATTATCGATTTTTGTTTGTTCCTCGTTCCATATTTATGTTCAGAGAAAGAGAGTTCCGATTTGAATTTGTGTTGCCTCGTGACTGTGGTTAAGAAGTATAATTGTCGGGTATCAAAAATATTTGACTCTTGGAATAGTTCGTTGGTTGGGTAGAGAAAATGTTTTTTCATTACCACTTTTATTATCCATTTCTGGATTTTTTGTAGGTGTGCAATGTGATTATTTGTGGCAGCTCCCCATGCTATTAGTCCATATCTGATATGAGTTTCAGCAAGGGCAAAGTATAATATTTTCATTTGTTCAAAGGTAATTATTTGAGACAGGTATTTGAATTTATATAGTGTAAACTTCGTCACTCCTAGGTATTTGCAATAAGGTTTTGTATAAATTGTTGTGCACTTGTTGCCAATAGAAAAAGTGAGACTTTCGTATGCTGGTAGATGTCTGGAAGAGGAAGTGAAGTGTAAAAAAAATGTTTTATTAAAATTTACTGTCAGTAATCGATTATTGAGCCAGTTAATCACTCTAATGAAATCTCTTTCACATTTTATTTTGAGGGTATATAGAATAGCTGTGTCGTCAGCAAAACTCAAGATCTCACCTTTACTATTATTATTCGGTAAATCATTTTCAAATATATATATATATATATATATACATATATATATATATTGAAGAGTATCGGTCCGAGAACTGATCCTTGCGGAACCCCATAGGTAACATTCGCAGCAGAGCTCATTTTATCACCAATTTTAACATATTGATGTCTGTCTTCCAAATAATTTTTGAATAGTTGGTATGCAGTCCCTCGGAAGCCAACACTCTCCAACACACACTGAGTGTGACTGACTGTGTCGAATGCTTTTTTGAGGTAGACAAATACACCGAGTGTTGATGTCTTGGCATCAACATTTTTAGATATTTTCGATGTTAGGTATGCTATTTATTGCATCTTCAGTAGATTTTTTTTCCGTGAAACCGAACTGTTTGGTTGATAATAATTTATACTACTCCAAGAATCCTATCAAGCGTTTCTTGATAAGTTTTTCTGTTATTTTTGCTAGAGTTTACAGAATTGAAATAGGTCGATAGTTTCCCATATCAAGTTCGTCACCATTTTTATATAGTGGCCTAACTATTGCTGACTTCAGGGCTCCCGGGAAATGTCCCGTTTCAAAGCACTTATTGATAAGGTAAGTGAGTGGTGTAATAATGATGTGTGATACGTTCATTAGAATACTTTTAGTATACCGTCTAGACCGGGAGCTTTTCTATCTTTCAATGACTTGAGAATTTCCATCACTCCATTTTCGTTGGTTTCGGTTAGATGAAATGAATTTTCCAATTTGCTGGAAATTCTTGGTTCTTCCACATTGGTATTATTGATTATTTAATTTGCTAAGTTTTTCCCAATCTCAGAAAAGTATTCATTGAATTTTTCGGCAATCTCTACCTCTTGGCAAATAATATTTCCTCCTGGTCCTCTGATTTCAGTTATGTTTTTATTTTCTTTTTCAGTTTTTGTTATTACACTTACGCATTTTCATAGGCCCGTTTATTATTTTTGTTTGATAATTTGATGTTGGTAGTAATTTAGTTCGGCGGATTTAATAAGATCATTTAATTTATTTCTGAATTTTTTTTACTAATTTTTTTTATCTATGTCTGTAGGTTTTTTTTTCATGGAAGTGCTTATTTTTTGTAGTTATTGATTTTACCAATCCATTAGTTATCCAAGGTTATTTTTTTTATGACATGACTTGAGCTCGACTGATTTTGTGCTGGATGAATATCTTTTTGGTTTTGCAATGAATATGTTGGTAGTTTCGTCCACGTCGTCGCGAGTATAAATATCTTGTCAGTTTTCGTTTGTTATAAGAGATATGTACTTATTTTGGTCGAAAAACTTTCTGGTGATTGTTTTTCCTTTAATTTTATTTCAGAATTTTGCCTTAATATCTGATTTTTTTATTATTGGAGTAATTTTGAAGGGTTTTGTGTGACTTTCACCTTGTATTTTGGTTGGCTTATTTATTGCTGAAATGAATCCGTATTTTCTCAAGATATTCTGATAATTTTCTACATTATATGTGTTTCGGAATTTCTTTGTACATTTTCAAGATATGTTTCAAGATGGTAATTAAATTCATCCACAGTTGTGGAAGGAGGTCGGTAAATTGTGGTCATCAGAATATGTTTTCCACCTATTTTCATTTTTAAGTCCAATGATCTGATGTCCCCAATTTGCTTAACAGAATATTCAAATGGAATCCCCCTATGTACATAAACTACTATTCCATCGTTTTGATTTATAACACCCTCATTGTACACATGGTTGTAATGATCAAGTTTGTATAGAGTGAGATCTTCGATTTTCCAGATTTCCGTTAGTACTAGACAATGGATTGGAGATCTTATTTCACTCAATAACACTTTGAGGTGATCCAAATCCTTATTAATTATTCTTATATTTGTGTGTAAGATATTGAACACTGCCTTACTACTATCATCGATAGTAACATTGATATCATCAGTCGTTTCAGCAGTTAATGTATCAATGGCTTTTATCCTGGAATCTCTTATATACTGATTCATTTATATATATATATATATATATATATATATATATATATGTCAGCTCAGTTCCAAGATCCTTTCCAATATAAAATCAAGCAATACAAATACAGAATGTTACTGCGGATAAAAATTATATACCAGTCGAAGATATGAAAATTTGATTTCGCATAAGTTCAATATGATAGATAAATGTTACAAAGGTGAAGAGGTACAGTCTGTTTAAAAGAATGACGTCATTTTTGGTTATTTTGTATATCCAACATAACAAAGTTCAAATCCCCAATGAAATGCGTTGAATATCGATGAAACTAGTAAAATCTTATTTTAAAAGTTGTCAGCCCCTGTTAGTAAAATTCTAGACGTTGCCGAACCGAACGCTCAACAAAACATTCTTCGAAAAGCTGTGACTTTTATGGTTAAGTTTGTGTATTATTCATAATAATAATAATGTGACTTTATTAGAATTACCAACAAGACTAAATACAGGTGGAAGGGAGGCGGTAGTCAACAGGGTTGCTCTTCTATACAACCTACCACAGGTACAACAAATTAATTCGGAACTTACCACGATTCTAATAACTGAAGGTAGATGAGAATAAAGAATAACATATAAATTGATAACCATTAACAGATATATACTTAAGTATATACACATAGAGATCCGGGAGACATCCTAGGGTTTCAACGACAACAGATAAGATCTGACATATTTCTTGAAAGAAATGATGGATGTAGCTATCTTCGCAAGGAAGGGGGGTTGTAGGTAGGGTAGGGTAGGGTAGCGACATATCTAACTGAAAGATCCCTGGAATTGCGCAGTATTGTGCTAAGGTACAGAGTACAGGTCCCGCACTCTAGTGATTAGTTCATTGAACAGGTACCGACGGTTTTTACTTTTGTTGATCTTGTACACTGCCGAGGAAATATGAAGCGAGAAGCGTTCATCCGAGTTGATCCATTTTGAGTCATAGAAATTTCGACTGAAGTGGTCATATTTACGTAAACTGAAGCAGTATTTCAAGCATGAGTTTTGGATTCTTTGCAGGATAAGTTTATCCTTTTCGAACAGTACTGGTCAGAATACGATATCACAATGAGCTAGGTTGGATAGAATTAGTGAATCGCCAAGTTTCAATTTAACTCCGCAGCTAAAGGCGTCTTTATGAGCGAAAAATAATCTCAGCTTGGCATAAGATTTTTTCATTAGGTTATTAATATGCGCATCGAATTTAAGCTCAGTCCAAGGTTTTTGCAACGACTACTTGGGGAGATAACTTGACCTAGGATTTTTATAGAAAAATTCGGATTTTCTGAGATTTCCAGTTTATTTTCACCAAATATGATCATTTAGGTCTTATTTTCGTTCATTTTGAGATTGTGGAGTCCTGCAAGGTCAGCTATGTATTGAAGGTCTGAATTTATTCTATCACAGGCGATGTTTGTATCTTCTGTTTTGAAGGATAGATACACAACAAGAGTGGCCCCAATATGCTACTTTGAGGAACGCCACAAGTTACGCTCCTCCTACCGGAAAGTTTACCTGCAATGAAAGTTTGTTGGATTCTGTTACACTGATAATTTTGAAAAATTTGTAATGTTAAGTAATCTAGCCCGGAGTATTCGAGTTGAGAGCACAGTGGAGAGTGATTCCGTGTGTCGAACGCTCTGCTGAATAAATGAATGAATGAATAAAATCATACAAGTATTCATTTCAGAATCGGACTATCTCTGAATATCGTCAGTGATGTGTGCCAAAGCTGTAGACGTACTGTGACCTGCACGAAAGCCGGATTGTTTGGGTGGCAGATTTTTTTATTATCTAGATATATTATCAGGTGGTTACATAAATTTGTTTCCAGAATTATCGAAATTGTGGAAAGAATACTGATTGGCCTGAAATCAGATAGCTCGACAGCATTATCATTTTCGGGGATTGGGATTATATGAAATGTTTTCCAGGCTTCAGGAAATCGTCCAGATTTCAAACAAGAATTAATAAATATTTCGTTCGATTCTTTGGTGTTTTTGTTTGATAATAAAAATAGTTCTTTTCAGAAAAAAACTATTCTCTCGATGAGATCTGCGAATAATCAATATCACTACGCTTAAAGCATTATCAAAAAAGTCTCAACAGATAGAAGCGTCTTTAATAGACTACATCGAGAGAGACCGTGGAAATGGAGGACCTCTACTTCCACTAACTGCTATCAGAGACATAAGTTATACTAATTACATACAGGGTGTTGGTGAATAAGTGCGACAAACTTCAGGGGGTGATTCTGCTTGAAAAAATTATGACTGTTTGCCATATAACTTTTGTCCGCAAATGTTTCGTTTTCCGAGATACGGGGTGTTGAAGTTTTTCTTAAAAACTGACTATTTATTTATTGCTCTGAAACCGGTCGAGATATGCAAATGAAATTTGGTGAGTTTCAAGAGATAGTTATTAGGCATTTATTGACATGCAATTAAGAATTTTATATTCATCATTGGCGCGCATACGGGTGATGATCTCAATTTCTTTAAAGAAAAAAATGGTACGCCACTGAGATATTTCAAATTAAGAATCACTTTTGGATTCCCCGTTCAATTTGTGACAAAAATCTCATCTGCCTTTTTATTCGTATGGGGCGCCGTTTTTTTGCAAAAAAATTAAACATCTTAACGCGTATTTTTCATTTCTTCAATACATTATCAAGAACTATCTATTACAATAACGTTAAACCAGAACAATAACAGAAAATGAAACTAATAAATAAATAGGCGCAAAGCTACAAAAATTTTTCGAAATGACCTCCCTCAGACGTGACACAAGATTCAACTCTTCGCCTCATTGATTGTCGTATTCGCGCAAATATTCCTGAGGTATTTTTTATTTTCTCACAGCCGGCTATAATTCGATTACTCAGCAGGTCTTTTTCGACGGGAGTGGAATAAACTAATGACTTGAGAAAACTCCAAATGCAAAAATCTAGGGGATTCAAATCCGGAAATCGGGCAGGCCAATGTTCCGTACCTCCCCTACCTATCCAACGATTTGGATATACTATATCCAAGTGATTACGTACAATAATGCTAGAATGGACTGGTGCACATTATGCATGAACCAGAAGTGTTGTCTCAGCTGTAGAGGAATTTCTTCAGGAAGAATAGGTAATTTTTCCTGTAGGAAATTAAGGTAAGAATCGCCTGTTAGTCGTTGTGGGAGGAAATATGAACCGATTAAATGATCATCAAGTACCCCAAGCCATACATTTACTGAAAACTTATATTGAAAATGAGCTTAGAAGATTCCATGTGGAATTTCCTCAGCCTAGAGGTGATTGTTATGAAAATTTCGTATACAATGTCGTCCATTTGAAAAATTAGGAATTTGCCATTTGATGAAGAATTAAATGGCAAAAAACTAGGCGCGGAAAAAAGTCTCGATGTAGTAGAGCTTGCACACGTTGAATATGAAACGGATACAATTGCTGTTCTTTCATTCAGTATGTTGGCAATTTTTCGAGTACTTGTTTCAGGTGGCTCCGCAATTAACTCGAGAACTGATTCTTCTAGTTGCACAGTTCGTACTTCCCGAGGGCACCCACAGTCAGCCATTGGTTTCTTAAATGTACCATTTTCACGCAAACGTTGGTGAAGACGAGCAAATATTGCGTGATGGGGTACCCTACGTCCTGGATACAACTCAGCATACAATCGTCGAGCTTGCCGACCATTTCCATTACTTCGACCATAGAGCATGTCTTTATTTGTATAATTTTCCATTCTTTTCGATAAAAAAAAAATTAATTACTTATTAACATTAATGTTATACCAAACAAAAAGCTTGAAAATGAAGAAACGCTAATTTGACATTTCGTTGAAATATTCGTATTCAACAGAATGTTGACAGTAGCATACTAGCATCGCTACTGATAATGTATTGAAGTAATGAAAAATACGCGTTGAGAAGTTTTATTTTTTTGCATAAAAACGGCGCCCCATACGAAAAAAAGGTGGAAGAAATTTTTTGTCACAAATTGAACGAGAAATTCAAAAATGATTCTCTATTTGAAATATCTCAGTGGCGTACTATTTTTTCATTTGAAAAAATTGAGATCATTACCCGTGTGCGCGCCAATGATGAACATAAAATTCTCAATTGCATGTCAAAAAATGCGCAATGACTACTTCCTGGAACTCACTGAATTCCATCCGTATATCTCTACCGGTTTCAGAGCAATAAATAAATAATCAGTTTTTAAGAAAAACTTTAACACCCCGTATCTCGGAAAAGGAAGCATTTGCGTACAAAAGTAATATAGCAAACTGTCATTATTTCTTTATGTTAAATCAACCCCCTGAAGTTTGTCGCACTTATTCACTGACACCCTGTATATCTATAAGAACTGAAGTAAAATTAAACAGTGAATATATATAATAGTTAGGTTAGGTTGAATTTTTGTTGATTTTTTATTCCAGAGGATTGCAGATGCCATGAATTTGAGTATTTCTACTGGAAACCGTATTGGAAATGAGTCCAATGGACGTGAAATAGTCAGCAGTCCATCGAAACCGTGAAAATGGGAGAAACCAGTAGTAGATATTGATGATTTCGATCAAGCTGCAATTTGAAATGTGATCTATGATATGTACAAAAACATTCAGTATTTTGTATTGATTTATTCATCATACAATATTTAATGACAACAATAATTTCTGGAAAACATATAATAATAATAAAGCGGCTTTATTCATCATTTCAATATATTTACATAGAAAAACAGAGCACTATAAATACGAAAGAGAAAAGACAAAATCATGAAAAAACGAAGTGTCAACTATAGCTGTTTTTTAACTCGACCGTTATCCCGTTCTCCCGTTATCCCGTTTTCCGTTACCTGTTTCCCGTTTCCCGTTTACCGTTATCGCGTTATCCCGTTTCCCGTTATCCCATTATCACGGTATTCTGTTATCCCTCTATCCCGTTTCTGCTTTTCGCGTCATCCCATTAGCCCCTTATCCTGTATGTATTTCATCCCGCTATGATGACGGGTATAGAGTATGTGACAATAAAACCACATTTCTTCATAACCAAGTGCAACCAATAGAAGGTGAGCTCCCATTTCAAGTATATTTATGTATATTTATATATATATATATATATATATATATATATATATATATATATATATATATATATATATATATACTATGGTGCCGCTGGACCGTACCGTAGTATCGCGCACTCGGTTTGTCATCGTCGCCAGAATAGCTCGCAGATGGTAGATTTTTTCCTACTTACTTCACACTTATCGTCATATTTTGGACAACTCACACAATATCTTCATAAATTGTAGCCTATGTGTTATTCTGATGTATAAGATATATTATTGTAAAGTTTCATTGAAATCCATCCAGTAGTTTTTACGTGAAAGAGTAACAAACATACTTACAAACTTTCGCGTTTATAATATTAGTAGGATATATATATATATATATATATATAATATATATATATATATATATATATATATATATATATTCAAATAATGATTTTATATGGGAAACTTTTAAACATTATCATTATTATCATGCCATATCTGAATATGTCGTCGTTTGAAAAAAAATAGGGTGTATTTGATGAACCGTTTCAGCCTTTTTTTGAAATTACTCGAAGTATACAACCTGAATTCACAGGGTAATTGGTTATAGAATTCGGCGGCATTGTATGAAAAGCTTCTTGTGGAAATTGCGGGAGAATGAGGAGGAATAACAAGAAGGTGTCTGTTGCGTGTTCTAAGATCGTTCAGAGTGGCGAACGTCTTACATTTTTTGAAGAGATATTATGGTGTATTCGGTTTCAGAACTTTATGAGTCAAAGATAGTAGGTGAAAATTTTGAAGATCGTTCAACCTCAGCCAACCAGAGTCTTTGAACTCCGCACTCAGGTGATCGAATTTTTGGATGCCGAAAGTAAAGCGAATGCAAGAGTTTTGTATTGTCTGAAGTCGAATCTGGTGAATCTTCGGGAGAGCAGAAACACCAATGACATCGCAGTAAGACAACTTGGACGTAATTAATGTTTCGCATAAAGTGAGCTTCAGGTGTTTAGACATCATGTTGAAGGAGGATTGACAAAGATGGTTCACATGTTTGGTGAATCTCAGTTCGGAATCAAACCGCAAACCTAAGTTTTTGCTTTCATTCACTAACGGCAGTACATTTTTTCCTATTTTTATTTGTATGTTCTCGCGAACATCCCAATTTTTTTTCAACCGAATGGCATAACCTGAGACTTCTTTGAATTCAGTTGTGAAGTATGAGCAGTCGAAAACTCGTTCGGATTATTCAAGTCTCTGTTGATATTTCCTAGTACTACATTAAGGTGGAGACAATTGAAAGAATTATAGAGCTGGGTATCATCAGCATAGTGATGTTTTCTAGCATGTTCTATGGTCTCATGAAAGTCAGATATATATATATATATATATATATATATATATATAGAGAAAAAAGTAGGGGTCCCAAGATGGATATCTCTGAGGGACTTATTACCATCCAAAACTACCTGTTGGGTACGATTGGATAGATAATTGCGTAGGAAATTCACAGCACCATTTGAGAAACCAAAGTAGGAGTTTCAGACGAAGTATAGCATGATCCATGGTATCAAATGCCAATCAATAAGACCAAATAGGAAACTTTATCCGCAGCGCTGAAAAGATTATCTGTGATTAATATAAGAGCAGTAGTAGTGCTATGCTCTGTCGAAAACCAGACTGAATTAAAAATTTGAAAAAATACACCGGAAGAAAATTGTTGTGAGACAATTACATACAGAAAAGATGATCCACGTCGTGATTTGATGTGATTGCCCAGTATTGCAAGTGAGCGTATACACTTTCTACATGATCTTATGAAACTTTAATTTGGTTTGTATTCTTGAATGAAACTTGGGTATTCAAAGATGGTACCATTGGGCGATCTTGGCAAATTCCAATATAAGAAGTGTTGGAAAGATTAAGGTTGGTGGTGCAAGATAAACACAACCATAAAATGAAAGCAAAATACACCAGCATATTTGTTTATTTCAAGGTATATTGTATTTCATGCTGGATGCAGTACCGGATTTATTTGTGGAGCAGACCTAATTTTTTGGTCGAAAACAAAGAATGAACCAAAAAAAAGTAATTCTGCATTAGTTTGAATAATAGCTATCAACAAATTCGGAAGAGCCTTCAATAATAGTCATGGATAATGCAAGTTATCACAGCACTGTTATCAATAAGGCCCCAACAACAGCATCGAAAAAGGTTTATATCCAAGAATGTTTATCGAACAATAGCATTTCTTTTGGAAATACCTTTTTGAAACCAAAATTGGATTCATTCGCAAAGTAAATGTGACTGTTCTTCAAGCTGAATTGATAAATTATAAATTCATTTTGAAGGAATGAACCACTACCTATATATGAAGCTGATACGCCTGCAGAAAAATATGGGCAACAAGAGCTTCTTCTTTCACCGTATCACTGCATGTTGAATCCAATTGAACATATTTGAGAATAAATATTTTTTTATAGGGATAATGTGGGTAGAAACAACTAAAGAATCATATAGAAAAAAGCTTCAGAAAAAGCTACACCTAATGTATGGGCTGAAACTGTTAGACATACCGAACAAAAAAAATATACTGGGTCAGAGAAGTTGGGTTTGTTAGGGAAGATATTTGGCCCCTTATAATAAATTTTCATTCCGATGATGATTATGGTGACGATGGAGATGCTGATATTGAGTTGTATTTGGAAAAAAACTGATATAAATGAATTTAAATAAAATATTTTAATTCTCATTACTACTATTTTTTTTAAATGATGTAGAGTGCCACTCTGCATTCGACTGAGTGAGTTAGTGAATAAGATTGATAGTTGAAAAGGAAACATTCTCAATTGTATATTGATATAAAGATTTTTCTGTGAATTGAAAAATCTACGATAAAAATGAAGTTATTTTTTGTGAATGTCTAACAGAAAACAACTACTTCCCTGGCTAACGCCACGATGGACATTGAACCACATCTGATAGATATTCTGAAAAGACCCTAACTCAAAAGAAAAAATCTGAAATTGATATTTGAGAAATGCAGTAGACACCTTCTTTTATGATAGTATTGTTCGTTTCAGAATCTCTATTCAGAATTTAATGAAATTTGTCATAGTAGTGGATTCTGAATTGAATTTTTGAAGAGCTATATATATATATATATATAGCTCTGTTGTTGACTCCGTTGATTTGTTTGTTTTCTACCAAGTGTTGTTCATCCTTGCACTTCTTCACCGTACTGATGAGGGCCGAGAGCCCGAAACACGTGTCTACGGTTACCACTTCTCTTTGAGGGCTATGTCCATTAAATTTCTTCCATTTTGTTTACCAGTCCCCTCGATATTCTTTCCATTCATATCTATAATCCTGGACTCGGATGTCACGCAGGTAGCTATAGCTGCCTCCGTGGTGACGTTGGTTGTTACCCTGGATACAGGGTCTGCTAACCGAAACCACAAATGTGCGGCTGGCTTCTGTTGTTGACTCCGTTGATTTGTTTGTTTTCTACCAAGTGTTGTTCATCCTTGCCCTTCTTCACCGTACTGATGAGGGCCGAGAGCCCGAAACACGTGTCTACGGTTAACACTTCTCTTTGAGGGCTATGTCCATTAAATTTCTTCCATTTTGTTTACCAGTCCCCTCGATATTCTTTCCATTCATATATATATATATTACTTGTTTTGTTTTGAAAGAGACCACAGGCCGTCCTGATGATTGGGAAACCATGACACAGGGTGTAGACGGATGGTGGGCTCTCTTGGATTCGTAAGAGATTTCTCTTATTCTCGTTATTTGTTTTGCGTTACTCTGAACGCACTAAGAGTACGACTATTGGTGTCGTGGGTTGGCCTATGCTGACATCTGTTGGTGACCTGTTAATGTGCACGAAATTGCGTGCCATTAAAATTCCACGATGAAGCTTCGCCGCACAGATTATAGATGTCACTATTTATAATTTGATGCTTTTCATATATATATATATATATATATATATATATATCTATATATATATATATATATATATATATTATTATTTTCTCGACTGCACTTATATTATTTTGAGGAATTATTGGGTATTCAGTCTAGTCTTATATAAAGAAAAACTCTTCTTCACTTTTCCAAGCTTTCGACAATTCATTTTGTCTACATCAAGGCTAAAAAACAAGAATGGCTGAAAAATATCAAATATGAAAAATTGATATGAACTTACATGTAAAATGAGTTAAATTAACGAATATAAGTGAATAAAATATATCTACCTTTCTCTGGTTCAATTTTATATTGAATCCTTTATGTGAAGAAAACCGTTTAAATTCGATTTTTCTAAAATATATCGACATTATGACTTCAAAAAATTGTCACACTGACAGACATTTGCATTTTTGTGAGTAGTTGATGTTTCTGTGTTAGGTTGTTTAGGGGATTCTGTATGAATATTTATTAAAATAAAAGTTCATTTTGAAAGTATATACGAGTAGATACGAGTAGATTTTGCTTAGTTGGTCGATGTCAGATCTCTTATTCATGACATTTACGTCACTATTGATTACCACCATTTCTAAAAAAAGTCTTTTTGACAAATTTTGTTCTTGATATATAATTTTAGTTTAATGATAATTCATTATGTGATCTTGGTTCACTACATGATCAAAGAGTGCACAAGAAAGTTTTTGGAGTCTACAGTCACTTTTATGACCAGTGATTCGTGATTTCAATGTTTGACTCGTTTGTCCAATGTAACTTTTATCACAAGTACCACAAGGTATACTATAAACTAAATTGTCTTTTAATTTTGTATATATTTTATTTATTGGAAGGATATTTTTTTTGTGATATTTGAATTCACTTTTGAATACATTAATAATTTCAGGAGACAAATTTTTCATGTATGGTATTGATCCGAAAGTAATTATATTACTGGAATTTGGTACATTAGTATCCGTATTGACAATTTCATTAGAAATTGTATCGAATAATAATTTATTGAGTAGGCTATGAGGATACGAATTGTCTCTCAATATTTCGTATAGTTTTTTTAAATTTTTATCTAAAAGAGATGGGTGTACTATTTTATGTATTCTACTCTTCATTCCTAAAATGATAGTGATTTTTGTTTTATATGGATGGTGAGATAAATAATTGATATATTTTCTGGAATTGGTAGATTTGATATGCCAATCTAATATTATGGTATTGTTTTCGGTTCTTATCAAAAGAGTGTATAAAAAGGGTATCGTATAATCTGTTTCGTCTTCTTTTGTGAACTGAATGTTCGGATTGAAACTATTGAATACATTAACTGTTCCTTCAATCTCATCATGTGGAACTGAACAAATTATATCATCCACATATTTTTTGATGAAAGGCATTTCAAAAGAAAGTTTGAGAATACAGAATTCTAGAAATTCAGAATTCAAATTTATGCAAAAATATCATCGCATTCGAATTTGGAGCTCTGTAAAGGCAAATGATGATGGGATTCATTACTTGGCAAAGAACTTATGAAAATTCGAAAGCTTTTTCTTCCAGTAAATTATTATAATTGTCAACGTTTTTGAATATTAAATGGGTTGATGATGATGCCTTTATAAATATGATAGAACCTCCATGAATAGCTCTCTCTACTATACTTAGAAGCTAGTTCAAAACCATTTCAAAAAGTATTTCCATTTTTATTTAACCAATGTTCCGTTAGCGTGACTCTGTCAGGATAGCTATCATTTCATACATTCAATATTGAGCCTTATGAGAAATCACAGGTTTCATTGTATTTTACAAAAAGTATCGTTCAGATTTCAATGAAAAAGAGAGAACGATGAAAAATAGTGTACGAATTATTTTAGATTTTCGAAAGAACGGCTTGAGAGCATGTGATAGTAGTACATTTTGTAAAATACAATGAAACCTGTAATTTTCTACCAGGCGCAATGTTAAATGTATGAAATTACAAATGCCAATATATTTTTACTGGTTCTCTGTAGCTCTGCAGAAGTTTAATCGGGTCTTTTACTCATCATAACCTACTTTTTCTATTATACGTTCTATAGAGCTCCATTATAGTGGTCCCCATGGGTGTAACTCTAGTGCATGAGATCTAACCTAACTTTTTTAAATCCTTCATCACTGAACGTAGAAGAGTATACTGGGGAAATGTTATTTTCAATATAACAAATAACAAATTTAAGTAAGATCTTGAAAAATTTGGATTCCAAAACGAAAAAAAGACACAAGACGCACTATTTTACTTTCCTAAAAATATCTATAGAGCCCTTGATAAAAGCAAACCCACTTTGGGTATATTTAGAGACTCGTCAAAGGTGTTTGACAGTGTGAGTCACCCCATATTACTATCTGCTCTCCCACCTCAAAACAGAGAACAAGTAGTCAGAATAAGAGATCTTATAAGTCAGCCAAAGCAAATAGAATGTGGTGTGCCATAAGGAATAGTTCTGGGACCACTATTGTTCTGTATTTATATTAATGGAATTTTTTCAATCGGAAACACTAGCAGAATAGTTAGTTTTGCCGATGATACTGCCGTACTTTATACAGGGGAAAAACTGGTCAGTGGAGAGAAAAAAACGTCGAGAAAGATTTGGGATTAATCAAAGCCTGGGTGACTACAGAAAACTATCTCACACTTCCTTCCATTCTGTAACTATCATTCTTCTCTTCCAGACTTCAGTGAGCTCACAACCAGAGCTGTGCCAAGAACTGGTGAAAAGTGCTACGAGCACTAAGCACTAAGCACTCTTGAAAAGTGCTCCCGAGACTGAGCACTTTCATTTCTCAAATGCTCGCAATTACTAGGCATTTCCAAAAAGTTATTGGACTTAGCACCAAGCACTTCCCAAAACGGTGAGACTGTTACTCTTTGATAAAGAATTGCTGTAGTAAACAATTTGGTCCAAATAACAAAAGAAGTTTTTGTATTTTCGGGTTAATCACGTCGAATTGAATTCAGAACAGCAATGGAAACAGAATAATTATGTAAAACGCAATGTTTTGCACAGTATGATATATTACTTACGAGTGTGGCGTGTGGCATTGAATGAACTGGTGTGGTGGAATAAATACAACTCGCACGCTAGTGCACTTTGAAATGCAAACTTCATTCATATGATATTGAATATTTTGAAGCTGTCTCTTCGAATTATCTAATTTTGACAAATCATTATTTTCGGCCCCAAAAACCCCTACATACCAATTTTCATTGAAATCGGATAAAAATACTGTCCGCAATATTGGATCCTCTATCTTGAATTTTGACAATGAAATCATAATCTGCGACCCGAAAAACCTCCAGATAGCAATTTTGAATAGATTCGGACCATCAATGATAGAAGACACGTCAGTAATATCGGAGCCGCCATCTTGAATTCCTGAATTTTTTAACAAATCAATGATCTCCTATATCAAAAACTCCCACATACCAATTATAAATAGAATCGGACCCTAAACACACTAACACAGCACATTAAATACAAACTTTTGAAAATATTTCTTTTTTTTCCAAATTCGTGAAAAATTTCATGGACCATCGAGAAAGAGTTTCCCGGACCCCAAAAGTGTCCCAGTATGCGCCTGTAGAGAGTTCAGCGCATAGAGCTCCGCCAAAATCATAGTAAAACATAATTTAAATTGTTGTCACTTTGACGATTGCTCTGGTCAGAAGGCCCTCCCAGTCACAGAGAGTCATACGGATATTATTTTTTACCTATGACTGTTCTGAAGATTTCTTAATAGAATATCATCGTGTGTAGAAAGTCTATTCATTATGTTTTTGCATTCAGGGAAAAATTGTTAAGCACTAAACTCACTCCGCAACGCAAAACATTGAGAATAATGCTTTTATCAACACTGTAATTTCTCGACAATGCCTAATATAAGGACGCATTCAGTAGTTCTTGGGGAACGCTGGCCGTGTTTTCATGTCCACCCACTTATTGATTTATTATGTGGAATAAATTATTATTATTATAGTTCGACTGATTTTAATACTCACTGTTCAATAGTACAAAAAAATCTTAGAATATTCTAAATATTGCACATATTGGTAACGCTGTGATCTGTCATCTTGTAACGTCATTCTCTTCTTAACATGAAATGATTATACTATAAAAATACAATGCTAACTGCTGTAACGAGACATTACAGAAAAACAAGAAGGCATTTTTAAGGACTATAAAGTAACTTTAGGATAATATAAGAATTATAAAAGGTCAAAACTATAAAATAAGCTAAGTACTAATAGACTAGGCAATGGGTGGGTTCTGACTTTCAACAGGTCAGGGAAAGTTCTTATTTGGTAGACTTGTACAGTTCTGTGTCCTAATTAATATTCCAAGTTTGCGACCTTGAGCGACCGCAGCTTGCGTCGCCATATTGGCAATATCATCTCTCCAGCGCCACCTAGATGAAAATAGAGCATGAAATTTCCTGCATTTTTTGTCAGAATTATTTTTTTATTCAGATGAACAGGGCAGAGCTCAGCAAATTCCTACAATATGCCAAATCGCTACATTATTCAGTTGATACCGATAATTCAAAACGTACTACCGTTTGTCACTCATTTTCGCACTACCATGAGGATGAGCGAGAGGAACTTTTTGTTCTCTATATTATATATATGCCCAGTAGGCCTAATCCACGATTCGTTATTCACTGATGTCTTTTCTTCCGTTTCGATGTCTTAGATGGTCCAGGCTCACTTATATCAATATCCTCTTGCAAATTGTTTTCCTCCTCTTCCAAGTTCTCAATTTTGTTATCTTCTTCAATTTCGTGTACCAATAATTCCGCAACTGTCAGGTCTTCATCGTCGTCGTCATTGACACCTTCTTGATTTGTTTGAAAATATGAACAGGATGTTCATAAAATCAGATGTGGAATCATCTGCGACTGGAAAATAACCTCAAGTCACTATCTTCCATCGTTCAAGATAACTTCTTGTAGGGTATTCATGTTGAAAAGGGAAACATTCTCAATTGGAAATTGAATAGAAAGATTTTTCTTACTGTTTTAATGTCAGAAAAACACTAATTTCAAAGTGGATATTCAAAAGAAATATTTCTAACTTTTTTTTCCATCTTTGCAAAGTGAGATTGTTTCTAGAAAATGTGTTTTCTATTTCTCCCGGTTTTTCCGATGATCGTGGAAGCGTGAAATAGATTTTTGTCGACCAAAATGTATTGAAGACCTAGTGAATGCGATGCCTCTCTTGCGTCATTGTTACAAATGATTGCTGGTGAGTACTCTCTTTTGGAAAACATACTTCTTTGCCTCATTCATATATATGAGTTCTTCATTAAGACTGGAATAGAAAATCAAATAACTATCTGAATGAAAATGCAAATTTTCAATTTCAGATTTTTTCTTTTGAGTTAGGGTCCTTTCAGAATATCTGTCAGATGTAGTTAAATGTCCAGCGTGGCTTTAGCCGGGGAAGTAGTCGTTTTCTGTTAGACATTCACAAAAAATAACCTAATTTTGATCATGGATTTTTCAATTCACAGAAAAATATTTCTATTCAATATTTAATTGAGAATGTTTTCCTTTTTAGTCACCTTATTCTTCTCCAGAGCCCGTAAAAATGTCTGCGCTGTTTTCACACGCGTCTCCATGGCAGCATTTGTAGAGAACAGAATACTTTCGGCTTGTTTCACGCATCCCTTTTTGCACTTGTACGAAATTGATTCCAGGATTGCTTCGGGTGCCGGATCATCTGTTGTTTCCTTTGGAGTAAATCAAATCTTGCTTCTTTCCCAACCCTATTGCTCTGGACTCTCTTGTATATCATACCAGGCCTGAACTTGGTGGTAGGTTCGAAAGGAATGTTGCCTTGCAGTTCCTCTTGTAGGGGGTAATGCAGCAAGATCAAATTAACTTTTCGTCACGGATCTTGCAAAATTTTTATAACGCAGGGAGCCCAAAATAATGGTGTTTTCTTTGGAAACGTCGTAAAGAGCGATGAAGAAAGCTTTTCTCCGCAGCAGCAATGACTTTGTGATATGCGTTTCGCTCTTTGAATGCTAGAAGTTTTTCACTATGAAATGAGATATTTTTTATCTGGAACCGATTGTGACAAAAAGACAATTCCATTAACAGGGATCAAACCCAAGCCTTCCGCGTGGTGGAGTTATAATATAACCACTAGACTAGCCTTGATTTTCTGAGAATACTGGAATTCAATTATTCATCGCCTTACTTGAAAATCAAAGGCTCATTTAACGGTCCGAAAAATGTATATTTGACATATAATTCAGACAGGAGCCACTGTGCATTAATCGAAAAGCTACTGTGCATTTATGCATAGCTAGTGCGCATTCAATAGTATAAAACAAAGAACAGACATTTAAAGTAAACTGTGAATGAAAGTTCCCTCTCAAAATATAAGCTACAACCAATCATCATCTTCCGAAGATTGAGGTGATCTCATTATCACTTGCTGTTATTTTTCTAGTACTGAAATATTGGTCGCTATAAAAAGTATGCTAATTAGGGCAGCCATTTCGTGAGTCTATCGTTTCATTTTTTTTGCGTAAAACCAGGTCGAACATGTAAGGTACCTTTCAGTTTGTCACCAAACATAGGAAATCGTATTCTACGATATTTTTTTGTGGTCTTAAACTAGTTGAATCAATAAAAAGTGAACAAATTGTATTTCTCGTTTCCACCGCCATATTATTCAAACTATTGATTGAAGCACACATTGTATCGCTTCTACCAATATAAATGGTTTGGGCACAATTCGCACTTTCATTTCTCTAAAAATTACATAAACCAAAAGTATATATTTTATGTATTGAAATGTTCACCAATCGATAAACTGTTTTATTTTTGATTAAATGTACATACATGCAGAAGAAAGAAACAAAAATGAAGCCTCATAATCACAGAAGTTTTTGAAATAATAAGTGATTATTTCATCAGCGCTAAATGTGTCATCGGGACGCAATACACCTCGGATGCAGGATTGGTCGCGTAGTCTGATAATAGTAGTGTTGATACAGATGTCTTCATTTCACTTATTCACTTTTTTTGATCGAACTCTGACTAACATAAACCTAATTTATTAATGGAACTTGGATACTGCTCTACCAGACGATTTTTATCAATAAATAAAGTAGTGCAAAGTTTAGGAACTACAGTTTCATCTTGTCTTTTGGCACTCCATTATTTTACATGTTGTGATACCACTAGTGGTTTTCTGAAATAGGGAAGAAATCTACATTTGATGTTTAGAAAAAATGTTATCGTCCATGAAAAACTGTGTGATTTGCCATTGCTCTCTAATGAAAACGCTTTAGAATTTGTTATAAAATTGGTACTCCTACTATACAAAAACAAAGACAAACAAGTATTTTTTTAAGCTTATTTTTTTGTCGAGGAATACTCATTCTTGACACTTCTTCTGGTATTATAACCTTCCACAATCTGAAAACAAAATTAAATGGATTAGGGAATCTATACAAGTGTAGAAAGGGCAAATAAATTACTTTGCCCCGATAAGTTACTGTGTATACACCAAATAATTTTTCACGAATTGAAAAATATTAAATTGGTCAGTAACAAGTCGTATCCTAATTTTTGCCTATCACAAAAAATTATTGAGCTTAAAGATACTTTTCTATATACTATTGACGTTTCGGGAACTGTATCTGTTTTCAAAAATCATTTGAATGTAGATAAAAAAAAACTCAGTTTTTCGCTTTTTTCTCGCAGTGTTTCTTGAACGTGGACTTTTTTGACTAATGTCAAAAGAGTTCTGTCGAAAGTATGATGAGACATTAGCTTGTTCATTTGATGTATGGAGTGTTTTCCAGATAATGGAGGCAATCCATTATCGTTCTGCCAAATGACAGAACTTTTTTGACATTAGTAAAAAAAGACCACGTTCAAGAAACACTGCGAGAAAAAAGCGAAAAACAGAAATGTTTTCATCTACATTCAAAGACTCATGAAAACGGGAGCAGATACAGTTCCCGAAACGTCAAGAGTATATAGAGAAGTATCTTTGAATTCAATAATTATTTGTGATAAGCAAAATTTAGGATACGACAAGTTACTGACTAATTGATATTTTTCAATTCATGAAAAATAAGTTTGGTGTACGCAGTTACTTTACGAGGCAAAGTAATTTATTTGCCCTTTCTACACTTGTATAGATTCCCTGATCCATTTAATTTTGTTATCAGATTGTGGAAGGTTATAACCCAGAAAAAGTGTCAAGAAAGACAAACAAGTTCAGAAATTAAACGACCTAAGGATCAAATTAGGCAACAACAAATAAACCATCATCGGAGATACCTCCAACTGAAGGCGCTTTTTACTAACACGTCTTAAGGTACACCTAGATTTGAATTGGGATTTATTTGTCTATCTAATGCTCTATTTTTGCTGCAGGTGTAAATCAACTCAGAATATGGTACAGTAGCGATATACCAACACCAATTATAAATATAGGTGGTTCAGGTTCGAAAATCATTGAGTATTTATTGTTCAGATAAAAATTGTGACAATCGAAAATGTGCTTTTATTAAAGAAGTCCTAAAATGTTGTAACGAGTATAAATGTCGTTCCTGTAATAACATTATCAAAGATTTCAAAGCAGTTACGGACGAAATCTACGAATTAGAATGCTGTTAATGTGGCGCCTAAAAAACTACATATTACATATTCATCTACCCTAATAGGAAATACAGGGTGATTCAAAAGTATTTTGACAAACTTCAGGAGGTGATTCCTCACAATATTCTAATACGAATTGTTCAAATAAATATATGTTCGGAAACGCTTAGTTTCCAAGATACAGGGTGTTAAAGTTTCATTTTTATTTTCGTTTTTTTTAAATAACTTCTGAATAACTGACCTTAATCAAACGAAAATTGGTATTGAGAGGTTTTTTTGAGGTGTCGAGTTCGAACCTGATGTTATTATTGCTCGTACTTGTAGGGGGCGCCACCTAAAGGTCTTTTTCTTTTTTGAAGATTCATAACTTTTTTGAGCGTACTTCAGTAAAAAAATCAATTCCACTATCATATCTACGTAAAAAAGCTACCCTTGTTACTAGTCGCTATGAGCAAACGTTTTTTAGATATTTGGACTTGAAAATTTCAAGTCGATTATTTGATAATCGATGCGTGTTGAAGTTATTTCCATTATTTTGCATTTTGCACAAGAATGCTTAGGAAATAAATTTCACTTGAAGTAAGTAGTTTTGGTAATTACATATTATGGGACAGTTAAACGTTTTGTTGTTTTGTTGAAGTTTCTGTACGTTTTAGAACACTAATTTTGGAAAAATGGATTATTTAAACAAAAATGCTCATTTAGCCGATATGCATTTCGTTCATGGCCTTGCGGGTGGCAATGCGCGCGAAGCAAGACGTATTTACCAGGAGCAATTTCCTAATCGAGTACTGCCTTCAGCTCCAACATTTACCAGTCTCCACCGTCGTTTGGCAGAAACAGGTAGCTTTAAGAGGGCAGCTGATATTATTGGAAGACCACGAGCAGTCCAAACCCCAGAATTGGAAGAATCTGTTCTGAACTCTCTCGAGGAGAATCCAGAAACAAGTACAAGAATGATTGCCGAACTTCTCAATTCTACTCAGTCCACAGTTTGGAGAATTATCCACGATCAACAATTTTATCCATACCATATTCAAAGGGTACAAGCTCTTTTGTCAGAAGACTTTCCCCAACGCATTACTATGTGTCAGTGGTGTTTGAGAAAATTGGCTGGAAATCCTCAATTTTCAAGATATGTACTCTTCACCGGCGAGGCAAACTTCTCCCGAAATGCTATCACAATCTTCCATAAAAACCATGTTTGGGATCTGGAAAATCCGCACGCAGTTAGTGAAAGAGAATTTAAAAAATTAATTGTCGGGCCTACTTCAGAATGTACCATTAGAAATTCGTATCCGCATGTGGTTTATGCATGATGGGGCTCCGGCCCATTTAAGCGTTGTAGCCAGGGAATTCCTTAACACTGTCTATCCAAATCGATGGATCGGTAGGGGTGTAGAAGAACCTAACCAGACGTGGGCACCAAGGTCCCCAGATCTAAACCCGCTAGATTTTTATTTTGGGGACATTTGAAGTCACTAGTTTATAAAACTCCAGTAGCGAACGAGGAAGATCTAAGAAACCGAATAGTAGACGCCTGTGAAACAATAAGAAACACACCAATAATTTTTGAGCGGGTACGAGATTCAATGACTAAATGCCTGTATCTTCGCTGAAAGTGGACACTTTGAACAATTTATTTGAATTCAATTTAGTTTCCTTTATTTCATTCTATTCTACATATTCAAAATTTCTTGAAATAAAATGTTGATATTTCTTGCAAATTTTATTAAAACAAATACAGATTTTGCACCCGTGAAACTATTTCAAACGAGTGAAAATAAATAGAAGAGGTGGCGCCCCTACATAAAACCACAACTACTTAAACGTCAAATTCATTTCCTAAAAATAACTTCAACACGCATCGATTATCAAATAATCGACTTGAAATTTTCCAGTCCAAATATCTAGAAAACGGTTGCTTATAGCGACTTGTAACAAGGGTAGCTTTTTTTACTTGAAAATGTGCTAGAAGTACGCTCAAAAAAGTTATGGATCTTGAAAAAAAAGACGTCTAGGTGGCGCCCCCTTGAGCAATAATAACACCAGATTCGAATTCGACACCTCAAAAAACCTCTCAATACCAATTTTTGTTTAAGTCAGTATTTCGAAAGTTATTTAAAAAAAACGAAAATAAAAATAAAACTTTAACATCCTGTATCCTGGAAACGAAGCGTATTTATTTGAACAATTCATATTAGAATATTGAAAGGAATCACCTCCTGAAGTTTGTCAAACTACTTTTGAATCACCCTGTATTTCAATGATGAAACTGATTGCATGCTTACGTTTTCACTTTAATTCAATTAGAAATGTCTAATAAACTAGGTGGGTAATTAATAGCACAGATTGATATTTATATATAGGTATTTATATATTTATTTCCAATACAACTTAATCAACCCTTAGACCTGGACGGTCTAAGTATATTATTATTGTGCAATATATTGTACAATATTATTAAAAGAAAACTATTTAATACTTATTGTACAACCTCTTAATATTACTCAATACGACACTGTACAATATGAAATATTGAACAATAATAATGATCATCTAGGGATTGCTTTCGATCAATACTTGTTTTGTATATACCTATTGATATAAGTTACTACTACCATACCCCGAACAAGACCGTCAGATCATAGGAGTCGGCAGGCTCGCTAAGCAAAGCGCGCAGACTATTACTTTGGTCCGTTAAAAAAAATCGCTGGCTCAATACTATAAACGTTTTTTTTTATTTTCAAAACGTTTTACAACTATTGGCATGTATATAAAAATTTTCATAAATACACATTTTTCCTATTATGTTAACAATTTAAAAAAAATCGTGTTCACGTTGGACGTTGTGCAAAGCGCTATTGTGTCTACTCCAATCTAAAATGAGAACTTGATAGTATTTTCAGAGATATAGCGGTGGAAACGTTAGAAAGCGATTTTTTTTAGTTTTTCAGAAATGAAAAAGTTCTCGACCACCAAAAAATGGAAAAAATGATTTCCTGTACTGACCTTATTGAATAATCCCATTTAGTCTGGTTTGGTTCTACGCCGGTTTTTTTTTCTCGGAAACTGGGCGAGTTTGCTTCCACATTTTACTCTACTATACTCAAATAAAATTAAAGATGGAATGTGAGTGATTTGTCAGAACAGGGTAATTGCCTCCTGATTCCAGTATCCATCAACTTCATTTTGCTACGATTATACAAATAATAAATATTTATCATGTCTTTTATCCTCTTATTCTGTTCCGTTCCCTTCCTGTTGCTTTTCTTCTTCATTACTTCTAATCCCAGGCTATATAGCCGAGTGACGTACAGTGCGGTTCAGTCAGAGTATTCTTAATGGAATTTTTGTGGAAATGTGATCAAGGAGAAGCACACATACTGGCTGTTTGCTAAGTATTTGGACAGTACTTGGTTGGGACATTTTATTAAGGAAACTTAATGTAAACTGCTTTCTGAGATACAGAGTGTTGAAAGTCCACCTGAAAATGCATTGTTTTAAGTTTCTATCATAGTAATTTTTTTCAACAACAACCGCCATCTATACTTCTGGGACCATCTGGGGTCACCCTCGTAATTATTTTACCTAGGTATGGATTTAGATAATTCAGCAAGTTTGCCCTATTTATGTTTATGTCGGACTGGACAGAAATATATTGCAGAAGAATGTTGAAGTTATAGAACGAAAGCAATACTTGTATCATTCCAAAGGGGAGAGTATTGTGGCAACCTGTACTTTACCTATTTTACTGATATTCAATCATATATTAAAAAAATGGTCGAAGTTACAAAACGAAAGCAATACTTTTCGAATCATTTCAAAGGAGGGGCGGCGGGATATTGTGGCAACCTGTACTTCACTTCTTTTATGAATGTTTCATTACTTGTTTTTTTTGTGGTCACTGGTTTTTTTTTTTAGTTTTCTTACTTGTTTTGTTTTCGTGATCACTGGGTAGTTGATTATGTTTATGTTAGACTGGACAGTGATTCAATGAAAAAAGATCTTGAAGTTACAAAACGAAAACAATACTGTTTGTATCATTCATTGTGGCAACCTGTACTTTACCTTTTTTATTGATGTTTCATTACTTGTTTTTTCTGGGATCGCAGGGAGTTTATTATGTTCATGTTAGGCTGGACAGTGACATATTAATAAAGATTATTGAAGTTAAAAAACGGGAGCAATACTTTTCGAATCATTCCAAAGGAGAAGGGGGTATTATGGCATCCTGTACTTTCTTTTTTTTTCTTTTTTGAGATTGAGATTTATTAAATGAGATTTTACATGCATTCTTACATTACATTATATAGATTTCAACATGGTATAAATAAGTAGTAATATTCTGATTTACATTTTTCCAGGTGCACCTAGGTGTGGGACACCTGTGTGTGCATATAATTAAATAACATATGTAGGTATTTGTAAATTGGAAAACAAATCCAAAGATAAGAAATACAATTATAAATCATGAACTACAAATTTTAAATCATAAATCGGGATCCCAGTTCAGTCAGGGGTAGTAATATTATTATAGGAGACTTGAAAATATATTAAGATTTTGAGTGATATAGTGTTTACATTCATTTGAAAAAGTTTTTGCATTTGTTAAATTCTTCATAAAGTGAGGTAGTAGGTTGAATGATTTTGGTGCTATTCTTGTAGCAAATCTTTGACTTGCATGATGTTTGCAAAATGGAACAGTTAATTGATTATTTGCTCTTGTTCTCGTGTTGTAACAGTGATTTACATATTTTCTTAGTACTGTGGCTTTGTGAATGTATGAACAATTGGCATGGAAATATAGAGATCTTACATTAAGTGTGTTATCATTATATAATAAGTTTGTTGGAAACATTCTATTTTTTTGTAGGATGACCCTCAGTATATAATTCTGTACCACATTCAGAGGACACAACGCATTGCTATACATACCTCCCCATATTAGGATTCCATATCTAATTATGGACTCCACCAATGCCTTGTATACTGACATTAATAATGTTCCGTTCATGATTTTCCTGAGTTGATAAAATTTATGTATAAGTTTTCTTGTACGGTTGGTTAACTGTGTAACATGTTCTGCCCACTTCTGATTTTTATCTATTTTAACCTAAATATTCTTCTTTATTAATGTTTCATTACTTGTTTTGTTTTGTGATCACTGGGTAGTTGATTATGTTTATGTCAGACTAGACAGTGATAGACTGAAAAATATTGTTAAAAAACGAAATCAATACTCTATGTATCTTACCAAAGCGGGGAGTATTGTGGCAACATCTACTTTACCTTTTTTATTAGTATTTCATCACTCATTTGTTTGTGGTCACTTGGTAGTTGATTATGTTTATCTCAGACTAGACGGTGACAGATTGAAAAAGATTGTTACCAAACGAAAGCAATACTTTTTTTTTGTTATTGGTTATTGTGGCAACCTGTACTTTACCTTTTTTATTGATGTTTCATTACTTGTTTTTTTTGTGATCACTGGGTGGATGATTATGTTCATGTCAGACCAATCAGTGACAATAAGGAATATTGTTGAAGTTACGGCACGAAAGCAATTTTTCCAATGGGGAGAGAGTATTGTGGCAACCTGTACTTGTTTTTTTTTATTGATGTTTTGTTATGAACTACTATTTACTTAGATCAACCTATACATTTCATTTTATGTATTACCATGCATAATGAAAATGAATTATTATTCTGTGAGTTAGATGTAAAGCATCCATTTTGTTGTACTGCTGATACAACGTTTCCAATCAGAACAATAAACGGATTTCGATGCATTGTTTTTTTTTGTTTGAGAGATTTGGCATGGAATTTACTCCATTTGCCACAGAATATTGAAGAAAGTATATTTCAAATTCGTAATGTGGTTTATTTCATATAATAATATCTATATTATGTAAGAGTTTACATAAAAAATCGTTAATATATTTTTTTTTTCAACAGGAAGAAATAAACCTTATGAGAGCTCCAGTTTCATTATGATTGGAGCATTTGAAAAAAATATGGTTGATATCGCATACGGAGGAATTATTGCAAGTACCGAGAGATGAAAGGATTATTTTTTATTTAGCTTGGTGAGCAGGTCATCTTCCATGATTGGTTTTCAATCAGGTAATTGTTGCTATGTATCTTTTTCACTTCTATGTGTTCTGTCTCACTCACAACCATTTGACTTCTCCGTTATTCGAATATACTTGGAGAAGCCACGCTAGCATCAGATACTATGTAACTTGATTATTGTAACAACTTTTCGACATTATTACCAACCGAAAACATCATCACCTGTATCTTTCTCCAACTTTAGAATAAAGTAGTGTGAATCATCCAGTGTTTCGTATTCTACACCTAACTGCCACCTTTCCATTCAGATTGCCAGACCGCTCGCAAGAGTTTCCCTACTTGTTCGATGTAACAGCCAATAGTGAATAGATCAAATAAAAATAATTTACAAAATATAAATAGATAACATGAGTACGAGAATAAATCACTCGGAAGTAACGTGTGAATTCCTGAAAAGTGGAGAGTTTAGTGAAATCTTAGCAGAAGTTATTGTGTCAGAAAGAAAAAAACTGTATGAAGAAATCATAAAATTGAAGGAAGAAGTAACAAATTTGAAGGCGAGCAACATACAATTGATACACTATCCTCAATTGAGGAATACAGCCAGTAATAGCATCGAAAATTCACTCACAGATACCGAAACACATGGACGCCCAAAAAATGATGTCAATAAACCTTGTTTGAACTCAGTATCGGGTGTAAAAATGGGATCGATGCAAACTGCGTCTATTGTCAATACTATGAAATCAAGAAACATACATGAAAATAAAGAACCCGAAGTGAGCTTTCAAGAAAAAACCCAAACGATGGAGGCGATGGTAACATGTGGCAGCAATAAGGACGTAGGACCAGGCGAATAAATAATATAATCTTTGGAAAATCAAACAATGATAACATATTCAAGGACGTAACCAGATTCGTTGACTTTCACGTGTTTCACTGTCCCCTGGATATGACATCTGATGAACTGAAAAAATACCTAAACAAAAAACATAGTTCGAATGTCAAATGCGAGCAAATGCAATCGAAATATCCAGATATCTATACCTCATTTGAAGTGGCTGTGCCAGCTAATGATATAAACCAATTCACAAACCCTGATATTTGGCCTGAATATGTAGGTATCGATCGATATAACTTCCGTTTTTTTACCCCAAACTGCGGAAAACCAACAATTCAGATAGGAACAACCAGCCACAAGGAAAAAGTACTATATCAAGTAAAGCAGTAGTATATCTAATACTATTATAAAATTGTAATTGTCTGTTTGTTTGTTTGCTCGAGCATCAAAAACTACTGGACCCATTTCGATCAAACTTCCAGTATTTGAGACTCAAAAACTGGTATATATTTCACTTTTCTACAATGACGGGAACCGGAGTTATAACAATTAAACCACATTCCGCGGGTACCAGCTATACATATATAATGTCCTGACTGACTGTCTCACTCAATGACGATCAACACCCAGTCCAAACTACTGGAACTAGAGAACTGAAAATTTGACAGCTTATTCCTATGATGCCATAGATAACCACTATGACATCCCTAAAGGAATAAAAAGGGGGGGTGGAAAAAACGTTAGTTTTGAAGATAGAGTCTTGGAAATTGGTATTTGGGCTTTTCTTTCCAATCAAAGAACAAATATGACAGGGTTTTTGAAAATTCAATCCTGAAGGGGTTGAAACAAGGTTTGGAAGTTTGTATAAGAGTGCCATTAGTTTTCAAGTTGGAGTCATTTGAATTGCTGTTTGACGTCTTTGTTGCGAATGAATAAATACGTATTTCAGTGTTTTTGGAAATTTCACCACTAGAGGTGTGAAATGGCGGGCTAAATGATGATTGAAAGTTTGTATGAGGGTTTCGTTAGTTTTCAAGTAAGGGTCATAAAAATTGGTATTTGAGCTCTTTGTTACAAAAAAAACGTGTTTCAGTATTTTCAGAAATTCTAGGGATTGAAAGGGGCGAGAGTTTGCATGAGGGTTCCGATAGTTTTCAATTTAGGGTCATAAAAATTGGTATTTGAGGTCATTGTTACAAATAACGAAATATATATTTCAGTGTTTCCAGAAATTTAACCCTAGAGGGGTGAAATAGGGGGTGGAAATTTTCATGGATATTCCGTTAGTTTTTAAGTTAGGGTCATGGAAATTGATGGTCAGGCTCTCTGTTACAAATGAATAGGTTCTAATAGTCGTCACAAAGTATTAATCTCGCTGTCAAATTGATTATGCCAGTTGGAGTCACGGAAATTGGTATTTGGGCTCTTCTTAACCAAATAACACGAATGTTAGGGTTTTCGAAAATTCAACCTAGAGTGGTTAAAGAGGGTTGAAAGTTTGTGTAGGAAGACCGTTAGTTTTTGAGTTGGGGTCATAAAAAATTATGTTTGAAGTCTTTGTTATGAATGAAGGAATACATGTTTTGGTGTTTCTTGAAATTCAAATTTTGGTGCAATTCAAATCATCTTTGTTTCAATGTGAATAAAACAAATATCCTTCAAATTTGAAAATCTGACTTCAGGTACACATCAAGTTGAAAACAAATCAAGCACTAAATTCCTGGGTATACACATTGATAGAAAACTAGGGTTTCAAGAGCATATAACATCGCTTTAAAAGCGACTAGCATCGGGTTGCTGTGCAATTAGAGTTGCAAATGAGCTTGGACGACTCGAACCAAACATTCAATTATATATGAGAGCACGAAAATTTACAATCATTTGCCCAATCATTTCAAAGAAATTGGAAGTATTAAAAAATTTAGGAAGGAGATAAAATAATTCCTCATTCCAAAAGCGTACTATGACCTGCAGGAATATTACAACGAAAAATGTTGAAGCCTTTCTTGATGCATGATGTTATTCAGCTATGAGTTTTTATCTTATATGTTCAATATCTAGATGCTGATTTGTATATTTGTACTATGGTTACTCCCGGCTCAATGTTATACAAATGTTAAAATTGTTTCGTGACTTATTTCATTGTATTTTATATTATTGATATTTATTTTATATAATTGATATTTATTCTTATTGCTTTTATTTTAGTTACCTTTGAATTGGACACAAAACTTTGTCGATAGGAATTATAATTCTTAGACAATAAAGTACAGTTTTTATTGATTGATTGATATTCTTAGTTCATTGATATGGCGCTTTATATCTTGTAGATAATTCAAAGATATTAGTAATTGTCATGGTCTTCACTGATTTTCTTTTTAATTTCACTTTAGGAGCGGACGAAAAAATATTGTTTTGGAAAATTAAAGAGTTTCTTCTGGACCTTTCTGTTATATTTCGGTTCTTTTCCAATAAGACAAAATATCAATATCCGTCCTTCATATTCACCATTAAGAAGAGAATAAATTCTGAAATAATTTGAAAAGCATTTGAGAATTGTGGTGATTAATAATAATTGATGTAGTTCACACATGTATTCTTGTAGGTATTAAATGATTGCTAAATATGTGTATTTGAATCTCTCTTTTCTTATACTTTCAGTGATAACTTGTCAAAAATCGAAAGTAAAAAGTAATTGTTTCTAAAATCAAAACATGGTTGCTAGGCAACACATTACGGTATCTGATATAGTAATTTTCTATTTACCGGTCGCAAATGAGTACAGGGTAAGTAGATTCACTGGACAGGATGAAATGAAATGATAAAAGCAATTAGAAAAAATTGTCAAATTTTCATTCAACATTCCTTATTAAGAATCTATCAGATATAAGACTCAGTATGTCAAAATCATTGTTCATTGTTTACCATCAAACTATCGATTTACAATTGATAATTCACCTGACTCATTGAACAGATGGGTTCAATAAAATGAAACTAGATGATTGCCGGCTTTGCACAAAAGTCAGAAATAATCAAGGAAGGGGTTTTTGGGACACAGGAAACCAATGAGGAGATAGTCAGTGTTGGGTGTCCAGACAAGACACATAACATTAAATTTTTTTACATTTCTTTCTCGGGCCTGAGATGTAAAATTCAACACTGTAAGTACAGTTTTCTATATTTGTAATTTTTCCCTATTTGAATGAATCTTGTCATAGTCTTGTTTGATTTAGGGAAGGAGTCCATTTGAGAGTCACCCTCATGAGCATAATATGCTTAGTAAAAAAAGGCTACGCGATATATGGTGGAGCCGAAAATTATCTTTGTACTATTTTTTCAATGTCAGATTCAATAGCTTTCCAAATAATATATATTTGTGTATACAAATTCGGTATGATGAAGGAAACGGGTCCATTTGATTTTTTAAAGAAATTTTGGTGAACAAAGAATGAAATAGTACCTTTATTTGACCAGATATGTTCAAATTGTAATTATTTTAATTCAGAACATAAAATACTCGATTGATGTTAATTGTTTTCATGTGATAGTTTCTGAATGGTCATGAAAATTTGAATTATCTTTGTAAGTGAATTGTCTATATATCCTTCAGCGACATTGGTGCACTTCCATCCACCATGTCTCTTTAAAGAAAAGTAGGTATGCTTTGAATAGGAAAATTTGGGCCTCTCCTGAAAAAAACAGAATGCTTATGAATGAGTAATGTAGTAAGTAGTACAGTTGATTTTTTTTCAATCTAGAATGAGTTATCTCATGTAATAAGTTCTTATAAATTATTGTAAAAAAATGCAAAGTGACAACATTGCTTTTTAATTATTTTAATGAATAATTGTAAGAACTGCCATTTTCTTTTTATTGTTGATGATAACAAAAAAAAGTGTACATCGTTTTCTTTTTAATTCGTGTATGATTTAATTAGTTAGTATATCTTTTTATTTTTACACTTTTTATATCTTTTGTTAATTTTACATGGCCCCAATGAAGTTTTGAGTGCGAATTGTATATCAATAAAGAATCGGCTAATGATGATACATACCGGCAGTTTCTACGCAGAGAAATTGACTAGGTAGGGCCTGGAGAAAACTCCTGCATTTGCACTCAATGCTATGCTAGGTTTCGACGATAAGATAAAGTGAAACAATGTTTATAGTAGCCACATTATAATTCTTGTTTGTATTGAATTAGTAAGGCAACGAAATGAGACAACCATAAGTACAATGATGAGGTAGACGTTGATAATGATGAAGGAGATGGCGAAAAATCTAGAAACGTACCGGTCAAACTGCTAACTAATCTAAGAGTTTGTTGCTTGTGTGGTGTTATTATTCGGTAGCATATTTCAAGGGAAGCCGCTCTGAAGTTATGGATTCAAAACCGGATATTCTGCAATTTAGAGAATCGATCATGCCCGAAACATTTTGGGAATGGATACTTTTCTGAAGAAGCTGTTGCTCTAATGCGATTGCGGGCTGCTCCTAGGCAGTTTACACATGGTGACAATGGATGTTTGCATAATCTGCCCACTGATCGCGTAGTAGCTATAGAAGAAAAATGCAAGATATTTGATTATGACAATGAAACTATGAATGACTATGCACAAGCGGATTAAGTAAAGCGCAGTGCAATAACTCGATACTTAGAAGAGAACTTTCGAAAAATCAAAACTGCGTAGCTATTTTCCTCATAAAAATAAGAATTGATCCAACTCAAAAAGTTCTAAGCATGATGTTTGGTATAAAACCGAAGCAGCATTATCTTGTTAGCAAAATATACCACTATGTTCTTAATTCACTGAACACTTCACTTTGTACCTCTTCATCTTGGTTACCAACACATAATTCGTCAAGAATACGCTGCTGATCATAGTATTACTACTTCAAATCGCTTGTGTCACGTTAATCCAGATTCATTGGTAGCTCTTCTTGGTGTCACATACTTGTACTATGAAAAACCTCGTGATCATATTTCTCAGCGAAAGACATATTCTTTGCCAAAACGCTCGAATTCATTTGAATTATTGGTTGTGACAGCACTATATCGTTATATTATTGATGTTACTGACCCGCATGCTTCAGATGCTAGAAACAATGACTCGTCGATATTCAACGCTATGGCTATTAACGAGAACGAGGTGTTTACTTTTTTTCAAGAGAGTGACAACATTGTATACGATCGCGGTTATTCTCAATGCAGTTTTAATGCCGCATTTTCCTCAAAACATTCAACGTCAACTACTTTGTTCAATTCAGAATACTACCGCTATTGACGGAAGCGGTAGTATTCTGAATTGAACAAAGAGAGGGCGACACTGTTCTCTGAAACCACAGTTTGCCAAAATTCTCAGAGCATTTTTTTGTTGTCGAAAAATTTCTACAGATTTAGAGGAGTCGCCCCAAATGACAATATATATCGAACATTCTCTGAGAGACATACATGAACAATCAAGTAGGTTGATTGGACAATCTCAAATACATAGCTACAGTACAAAAGAAGCAAATTTCATTAGGTTACCGATGTACCGGCTTTCTGTTTCCCAGAAGAATTATTTGGACTACAATCTTTATAATATGTTACCAACAGAAATAAAGACTCTTAATTTACTTTTACTCAAGAGAAAAATTTAAAATTTTCTTCTGCAACATTGTTTTTATTCGGTTTCTGAGTTTATTGAACATGTCAGGCGTTTTCCTATGCAAATTTGAACATGCTCGCCATGCTTATTGCTAAATTCTTCTGTTAAGTGTGTGCAAAACCATAAATGTTCAATTCTATCTTATATTATATTTCTAAGTATGTATATCTATGTTTCGTGAAATGATGACTGTGTATATGTGTGTGTATGTTATATAAGTTTTAGAAATAGACACAGCTTCAACTATGCGATTGTCTTTAGTGTAGTATGTTTTGACTCATGTGCCAGATTTCATTCATATATTTTTATTTTTACTTTAAGGAATCTCTATTTTATTTTATTTCATTCTGCGATTTCAATTATGTTATACCTTCTTTTATGACTTATGCTATACACTGTAGTGTCTGTTGCGTCGATAAATTACCAACTTACTTACTTACTTACTTAATGTTTACTTCAACCTAGGTAGAGAGGTACCTGCAGATCTTTTCGAAAATACTTAAGTTGGTTTTGTTTCGGTTTATTAAGTATATTGTAGTACACGAGTATATATAATTCTTGTACTTGCTTTTGTAAAAAAAAATCTGATAGATTTTCGCTTGTTACTTTGGTAGGTACTTACTTACCAAAATAGATATAGGTTTCCTAATAATGTTTAAGAGTCAGCATTGTAACTTATATAACTATTTAAAAAATGGTCGTGCGTATTTCTGTCCTAATTAATACATTGATGCTGTACTTCTGTAGTTTTTCATCTCTGTAGCTTGAGTATAGCACTATGCTACAAGCATGCAGGATTTTTTTAAGAACTTTTAAATTGGAAGGTGCTCCTTTGTGCTGTCCACTTGCAGATCACCAAACACCATTATCAATCTCCGAAACTTGAAAATGGGATGAGAGTGAAGTTACTGGTAATAATTGAAACACAATCGCAAAAGTATTCCTTTCTCTTAGCTGATTTTTACTGACATCGATCTTTTATTCTCTACCTTTATCGTTAGATTGCGCCTGCTGTCAACACCGCAAGAATTTTTTTGTTTAAAACGCTTCTATAACACTAGGTACTCCATCGATTTAGCAACAAGTACCTATGTATTACATATAAACCTAGGATACGCACATAAGCTGTGTTGCCAAAATGTCTATTTAATCATCTTTTTGCCTTAAAAAACACTGCTGTAAAAGAAAGTATTTGAAGATGTTCCGGAGTTGTTTGGAAGTTAAAATTTTGGGAAAATGTTTCTTTTTTATAGATCTATAAGTGTGCAATTCCTATGACCGGGAGCATGGGGCCCAGAAAGCATCCCCTCCTTTGTGATATTTCCAACATCATCAGCAAATAAAGTCGCCGAAGGAATTTTTCAAAAATTCTGTAATCCTCAGTCCCAGATTCCTAAAACTGTGGATACCAACAGGCTGAATCGAATATGTCCCTTCTTTGTAATTTACAAATAATCTGTTGTGTGGAGTATGGGAAGGCCGTGAAGATAAATATGGCTCATACAATACCAAATTTTGTAGCCCAATTACAACAAATGTTCCCTCAATGTGTATTTTGGAATACGGTATTTTCACAAACAACATGTCTTCCTTGGCGTTTATATGATTAAATGACATTTTTGTCAGTTTTTTTCGTCTACATGCACCGGCTAACCCAATAATTGTTGGTACCTGGAAGTAAAAACTAACTATTTCGATACTTTTTTCCTACAATCAAGATTTTCTGCTAAAATTACTTATAGCATAGAAATAATAATAATAATAATGTTTATTCATAAAACACACATACATTACATCATAGAACAAATGTGTGGGGTGAGTAGCTATGGATAAGAACGAAAATTTCAAGAGTATGAATAAACCATGAACCAACAAAGGCATTGCCAGAACGTGGGTGTTCATTGCTATAATCATAACGGTAATTGATATGAATTGTTATATTAGTGTAGATATAGAATATGTATAAACGTTTCATGTTGAACAAAACAGTAATAAGTGGAAATGCTAAAATTGCAAATAATTTAACTATCGATTATTGTATAGTGTAAATTAACGATTAAAATATAATGAAAATTAATATTTTTTAATAATTAAGAACATATTGTAGGGTGCAATAAGTTGAATTGTGGAAAAAGTAGAATTTTACAGTATGGTACAGTTAAATCGATATGAACTTATATCAACAATAAAATAGAATATATAATGTTAGTTACGGTGGTAAATATGCTTAGAGTTAAGTTTATGTGAACGACGGATCAATTAATCTAAGTATGGTAAGTCTATCCGTTTCTGAAATGAGAAAATATTTCATTTGTTTTTGAATGAGAATTTGGTGGGTGCAAATTGTTGTATAACCGATTTGCAAGGTAATTGTAAGTTCTCTGGATTATTGTTTTTGTGCAGAGTATTGTGTGGGCAGATGCCTTATGTCTTGTATTATACGTATGATTTATGTAACTCAGGTTTTTTTGGTTTTGGTATTGCTCAGTAACCACTTTGAAAAAGTAAAATTGCCTTAGGTCTAGCATTTTCGATCCTTTGAATAGTAGATCTAACCGATTTGTTGAAAATAATTTTTTGTAAGATATCGAGTTTTTTCAGATATTTTGGTGCTGCTCCATCCCAACCCAAAATTCCATATGTAAGACGGGACTCTATGAGTGCATAGTAAATTTTTATAATTTGCGGGATATCTTAAATGTTTTGTAGATACTTGAATCTATAAAGCATACTTCGTAATGTTTTCGGTACTTGTCAACATAAAAGTTCCATCTTCCATCAGGATTCCTTGTGTGCTCCCTAATAAATTTGTTGACCTGTTCGCTGCTCTAGACTTTTGATTTCTTTGTTTTATAACCAACGTTCTTCTTTTCTAGAAATGAATTAACTTTCAGGCACGTGGCTAGGTTATGTAAACAATATTCATTACTAAAATGGATTTTTCAGCATAGACTACATGCTCCACAGGGTAGAGGATTTAACAATTTCTGATATTCGTGTCAAGTAAGCCCAAATTACGTCGACTGTAATAGTGCATTTCTTTGTGTAATTCTTTCCGGCCTAGTCCGGGCAATACGTACGTCCCAGACAAGGCAGGAAAAGTGCTACTTTCTCGAATAAAAAGCGTCCGGGAAGTGGGTACTTGGGAGATATATGTATTTTGTATTTTGATTTGCCACATTCCTGGAATTCTATATGAATAATCAATCGTTACATCATCTGGCTTGCAGGCAGGGGCGGGAAGTACTGAACTTATTTCCGTAACAATATATCAAACATTTATTTTTCCAAGTCATAGTGGATACAAATGAATTTTCGAATTTTCAAATAAATACATCAAGCTTGAATATTTCCTCAAGTTTGGATAAATAACAACGTACCCGAACTTGTAAAATGGGAATGCATTCTCAAACTCAATAATTCATCAAACTCCTTTATTCTTGTCCGGTTATTTGAGTCTATCTCATTCACAGTGGCAGATATCAAAAGCCAAGAGCTCCATTGGTATAGAAATGAGACAAATTGGCCCACAGTGGTAGAAGGAGTTGTTTTTATTAGAGCAAGATTTGTGGTGGTGTATCTGGGACTGTGAAAGGCAAGCTCCAGAGGGTGCCTTAATTTATTAAATCGCGCGTATGAAATACATTTGTGGAATCTGGCACTCATGCCTCGATCAGTGGTGGAGAGTCAAAAAATATCATTGATATGAGGTAATAATGAATGCTTTGATGTGGGGTATTTGAATAAACCACTGACTAACAAATTTGTCATATATAAACGAGCTATATGACGATAACCTCTTCCTTGAAACATTATATTTCTGTAGTGCAGGTTTTGATTATTTGCTGGTAGAAAATAATAGCAATTTATATTTTTAATGGATTGTGTGAGTATAGAAAAGTACATTTATTTTTATAATTTCATTATGATTTGTAGTTCGATAAAACTCTTAGAATTAGGATATTTTCGGTAAGTTTTGATAATATGGATTCAATTGATTTTGATTGAAGAGATGCGAAAGTGTCTATCCGAAGGAATTGTTCTTATTTCCCTTCATTGCATAGTGAAACTGCTTCTGGGATGATTTCAACAAATTTTTGAAATTACATCTCAAAACTGCATGAATTGACAGAACCACACTGATTAGTCTAACACACTGATTCAGAGTTAACTTTATTACCTTTTTTTTCTGAACTAGCTCGTGATTATTCACGAGCATCACTTTTACACTGGAATATATTACATTGAAATTGTACGGTGGTCAGGTTCAGACAAAAATGACATTTAATCCACATATTATAACAAGCTTTATTTAACTTCACATTGGTATGTATGTTTAATTAGTTCAAATAGTGCAACTGAATTTTGGCCAAGTTCTAGTTGTCAGATCAACGTGAAATTTGGAATGTGTTCATAATTCCGGTGACAATGCATTATGGAATTTTTGATAGACAAAAATCGAAATGGCGGCTCCAATATGGCGGATGAGTTTTGTGATTATGGTTCGATTCTATTCAAAATTGGTTTGTGGGGGTTTTCGGGGACAGAGATCACGAATTCATAAATTTTAGATGGAGCTCCAATATGGCGACTGGTATGTGGGTGTTTTTTTAAAAAAATTAAGGTGGGAGTTAAAATTATCCCGATTCCCTTCAGAATTGGTGTGGGGGTTTTTGGACTCGGATATCATGATGTTTTTTAGTCAAAATTCGTGAATTTAAGATGACGGCTCCAGTGTTTTGTTATTATGTCTCGATTCCATTCAAAATTGGTATGTGGGTTGTTTTGGGGTTCAGATATTATCCATTTTTGTCAGAATTCAATGAGATGACGGATTTAATAAATGACTGAAAATAATGGAATAAATATGTTAAAAAAAAATTAAGCTTTCATACAAATGTTCTGAAAAGGAAAAAAAATATTCTTCAATGGTTTGAACTAAGATTCAAATCTTGCGCGCAAGCTTTTGAATCTGCTACTCACAGAATAACCTGGGTCAAACAATTGAAAAAATCATTCCATCTTTTTCAGTGCATTTGTATGGAAGCTTGTTTTAAAAATATTTTCTGTTATTTTTATTTTTATCATAACGATAGTGAATGAATTACCGCATTGTTTTTTTATCAATCATATCATTTTCAGTTTGTCTTCGATAAATTCTATTTACGACTTAGTTGTGTCCGGTGAATGACTCTCGGTTTATTTCTTATCTAATTTATTAATTATACATTGAACATTGTTCTGTTTATACCACTTGGTGTCTCGCCATATCGTGAATGGTAAATTTCTGAAATGTGAGGGGTTTGAAGTTACAATGAGTTCCTGTGACAACTATATAGAAAACGAGGGAAGATTAGAAAACACAGAGTATCTGTATACCACCAATTCCACGAAGCCCACGAAAAGTCCACGAAATCATAATGCAACTAAAAACAAAATCCTCCTGGTCACGATGATATACGTGCGGAAACATAGCAGAAGAGATAGTATGCCCCTTAACCCATTTGATAAACTGTCGTTTCTAAAAAAGTTATTTTCCAAAACCGCTGATAGTGGGAATCGTAAACCGCTTCCAAAAAATGGCAGTACCTTGGAAATGATAGATTATAAACCAGTCTCACTACTATCAAACTTCTCTAAAATATTATTTATTTATTTATTTATTTATAAACGGGGAAATCCCCAATTCGGTTGATTACATATGCAGATTAACAAAGTAAATATAAATCCTTAATACTAACACTAATACTAATGCTAAGATACTATTACTAAAAAAAAAAAACGACAAAAACAAAAACATTTCTGACCAAGGTAGGCAGAAACAGATGAATATTCAAACAATAAGATCTGTCAATTGTGATATAAATGCACTACGAGTATCAAAGAAATCAAGGGAATGGTTATGCTGGTTTGCTAGGCTGCTGGATCTCGAAATGAATGTGTGTTGCCCGTAATTGGTCCTGCTAAAAGGTATATTGAAGGTAATAGTTGAGCGAGTGATCCTAGGTGGGACATGGATACCGATTTTATTGAGTAGTTGGGGGCATGGTATAAACGAATTTAAGATGTCGTACAGTATTTTCAGATCTTTCTGCTTGCGTCTGGTTGTAACTGACATCAGATTCAACTCGGATCGCAGATTTACATAGTCAATGTTTGATGTACTGATCCCTTGTTTAAAAGCTATATAGCGCAAAAGTTTATGTTCTACTGCTTCTATTTTAGTTATATAATTTTGGTAATAAGGTGACCAAATACTTGAGGCATATTCTAAATGAGTTCTTATTAAGGAACAATATAGTAGCTCAAGAGTGTGGGTGTTCGTGAAGTCTTGAGTGATCCTTTTCACAAAGCCTAAAAGTTGAAGCGACTTAGTGATCATATTTGATATATGTGTGGTAAAGGTCGGATGTGGATCAAAAGTAACACCTAGATCTTTCACGTGTTCACAGACATTTAGATTAACACCATTGATGCTGTATTGAAACTGAGTCGTAGCATGAGATCTGTGGAAGACTGTAACATGGCATTTATTAGGATTCAATTCCATGTCATTTAGCTCACACCAGTTAGTTACGTTTTGTACATCAGACTGTAGCAACATACAGTCCAGTTTGGATGTTATCTTGGAATACAATTTCAGATCGTCAGCGAACATCTGAAAGTTAGCGTGGTGGAAACAGGACTTGATATCGTTTACAAATACGTTGAACAGTAAAGGACCCATGTGAGAGCCTTGGGGTACCCCGGAGGTAACGTTGATATCATAAGATTTATAATTGGCTATACGAACAGTCTGACGTCGGTTCTCAAGATAGCTTTCAATCCAAGCTAGGAGGCTTCCCTCAATACCGAACATCTTCAGTTTGTGAACTAAAGCCCTATGATTTACCCTATCGAATGCCTTTGAGAAGTCCGTGTAAATTGAATGTAATTCACCCGTAGTCTCAAAAGCATTCGATATGTCGTCAACGTACGTCAGCAGATTTAGTTCAGTGGACCGTTTGTGTCTGAAACCAAACTGCTGGTCAATCAACAGACTGTCGACCAGAGGTGTTAGGAAGTCGCATATTAGATTTTCAAACAGTTTTGGTATAGTACTCAAAATACTGATGCCTCTGTCAGAAAAGATTCTCAAAATTTGAATCCTCAATAATTTATGTGATAAATTTAACTTGTTATCTAAATATCATTATGGATTTAGAGAGGCAAAATTAACGGAATTTGCTATTTACCAGTTGACGTCTTATATTTATAGCTCACTAGATAAAAGTAAACCGAAGCGACAAAATCAGCCATCCGAGGGTGCGTACGGGACTGGATCAAACAAAAACAAGGGGAGCGTTGGAAGATAGCCCCTCTCATGCACCACGGGAAAATATATATTAAAGAACCGTCGAAACAAAGAACTGAAGAACAAGATGAGTAGGAACCAAGTCAGAAAAATAACAGGCCTTCTCACTTTGAGGACACCTGCACAAAATGGATCTGTACAACGGAGAACTTTCCTGCAGACAATGTGGCAAAGGGACAAAAACGGCCAAACATATATCGTCAGAATGCGAGCCCTAGACTTCAAAAGACAAGCAATATTCGGACAGCCAAGGCTAACCCCGAAGAAAACAGTAGCCAACCGGTGAAGAACCTGTACATACTGATACAGGGGACTAGAGTTACGGAGTGGGTGCTGTAAAACAAAAATCGAAAGGCACATAAAGCCCAAGAGGCTGAGGTGCAGCTGGCGACGAGACCAGCTTCCGAGGAAAAAAAAATATGTTTATGCATTTTTGTTGACCTCTCTGAAGCCTTCGATACCGTGTGCCACAAAAAACTGCCCGATAAATTAGACAACTATGGGATAAGAGAAAATATTAATGGAATATTACAGAGTTTTTTAACAGCTCGTGAGCAGAGGAGTCAGTATTGATGGGGAGTTGAGTGATTGTAGGTATGTGACATACGAGGTTCCACAAGGAACTGTACCTGGTTCACTCTCGTTCACTCTGTATATATACAGTTTACTTGCTGTAGGAATAAAAGGTAGAATTCGGAGCTTTGCAGACGATACGGTTATATTCTATGAACTGAATTTATGGGACACCTCGAAATCAGAAGTGGAGGACGAATTTAAAGTTATAAAAAAGTGGTTTAGATATAATACATCAACTTTCAGCTTAGAGAAATAAAATATCTTCTTTTTTCTTCATATTCCAGCGAATAACCAGGTATGGGTCCTTTGATGATTGAACCAAACCTACAAATCCCTGAAGCTGACTCGATCAAAAATCTAGGTATATCAATTGACCGACATCTCAAGTGAGACCTACAAATAAAAAATATGAGCAATAAGCTAAAAGGTATGTTATATAGATTCAAATATTTGAAATACTACCTTGATATTGAACACCTCACGATATTATATTATGCACTTGTTCAATAACATTTGACGTACGTGTTGTGGACTGGTGCAGTGTGAATGACACGCACTTGGGGAACTTAAACTCAATACAGAGATGGATTTCAAGAACTATATACAGTAAACCACTCAGATTACCAATCACATGAAGAATCAGGAATATTTGATATAAGACAACTTTTCTTTGTAAACATATCAATCAACATGAAGAAAAATTAAATTACCTTCCACCCTGTCACATACTCCTAGGGCACAAGAAAAAAAACCATCTCCTTAAGTGTACCTTGCTCTGACAAAACCATAGGGCAACGTCACTCTGATTTTATTGTACCAAAACATTATGGTTTGATGCTTATTGAAATGAAGATCACAAAGAGCATCAATGTATTCAAGAGAAATACAAAAATCTAGTATTTTGGCTCATGGAAATTATAATAATTTTTATCTTTTCAAAGTTTATATCTACTTAACGATAACATAAAATAATATGAAATCACATACAAGCGATAGTTGACTGGAACTACAGCTTCTGTGATACCTCCTGTTTATTTATAATTTCACCTCAACTATATACACTCTTGTACTTTTTTCTTGGTGAATAAACCTAATTATTATTATTACTACTTGGACATGTTAAGAAGATGGGAGCATCGTTGGGAGAGGTGTGTTGTACCTTTGTTGGGTCGGAATTTTTTCAGTCCACCCTCGTATTATCACAGATTCACTAAATATTTCGAAGGTTTCACCTGATAACGAATTCTCAACGACTTGCTATTCGGTTCGTTGTGTAATGTTGAATATTATAACCCGATATATATATATATATATATATATATATATATATATATATATTATATATATATATATATATAACGAATTTATATGTGAAAGTTATTTTAACGAATAATACTTTCTGAGAAGTCGAAAATGCAGACGGAAATAGCTACCACATGATGTTGAAAAAAAATCCATTAAGTGATAAACATGTCGAAAGATAAAAACGGAAAACATAAGACCTAATGAAAAATGATCTTTATTAATTGAAATTCCATTGCGTGTGATGTCATTCCGTGAGACAGAAAATCATATATCATTATGATTCATTACAGCAAATAAAAACCACAACATTCCAAAGTGTTGATAAGATTAGGAATGTATCCTGCTGGAAGATAACCAAAACTTGGATTTGTACTCATGAAAAATACCATAATTAATCGTAGCGTTAGAAATAACCACTCTAAAACACGATATCTGAGAAAAAATTATTATCATCAGATGTGTGAACCATCTGAACCGCTGATAAATGTAAAGTCTTGAATTATGGAGATAAAGATAACAGATAAAAAAACAACTCTTGTTTTAACTCATCCGGGGACCACGACGGCTATACATTGAACTCATAAATGATAAGAAGACCTGTCATCACGAACTGTTATGTGAGTAGACTATTAGCTCACCCGTGAGGTAGGCGTCATCCACTAGTGGGCTATAAAAAGGAATAAAAATATTAATTCAATCTCAGTCGACTCCCAATCAAGTCTCAGTCAAGTCACAGCTCAGTGCACAGCTCGAAGTACCAATTATTTTGAGTACTAATATTCGATGTAGTCCTATTAAAATTTAGTCTCAAACGGTCAAATAGAAATAGCTGAAATGTATATTCGAAAGTGTTATAAGAATATCGGACAGAGAAAATGTTTAACTTAGAATCAGTGTGCACCAAGGAAAATTCGGTACTCAATTACTAAAGATAATAACTGAGAAAACAGTAAAGGAATTGATTATTATTGATCAGAATTTAGGAATCGATCGATAAAAATATTGTGTGTGGAATCCAGAATCTGTTTTGTATTAATTCGGCATATCAGAACTTGTCCAACTATTATTCAATTGAATAGAATATTCGATTTTCTACCCAAGGTGAAAATGCTTTTTATAAAATTTTAACCACATATTTGAGAATGTTCATTTGTTGTTTTGTTTTTCAAATCATAAATTGAATCAGCTTTGAACTTTGAACTACTCTATAGAATCTCCAGTTATTTGTAGCATCATGCATATGAACATAACTTCCATAACTGTGAAATACATTCCATAATATGTTGACTTATTGTTAATGTGAATCTATACCTAGAATTATTCAACAGTTTTATTATTGAATCAAATGAATTTTATATCCAGTGTGTGTAAAGATTTTCAAATATTTATGAATCAGTCTTCCAAAATCGTTGAATAATACGTGCTAATTCAAAAAAATATTTTTTTCATTATTGTTTTATTTGGAATAATACTTGTTCATCCATCATTCCATATGTTTTTAGAATGATGAATTAATAAAATTTTAGATATTATATACAGTGTGGTTGAAAAAAAACTTACTTTAGTTTACAACGTGTTTAGACAGATTATTCCATATGAAGATCGTTGATTATTATGATGGTTATTTGTGCAACCAGTTGGGGAAAGCGCTATTTTTTTTAATTAGCGAATTTCTGCTTAACGAAAAATAGTGTTTTCCAACGTGTTTCACACAATATTTTTTCTAATTTTGAAATAATGTGATCCTTTTTCAAGTTAGAAATATAAAAAATATATATTTGAAAAAACACGCTTTTAACGCATCAACAATAAAAAAATTATTTCAATATTCAACGACGATGAATATTTGAATAAAAAAATAAAACATTTCCCAATTTCAAAGTGAAAAATTAAAAAAAAATCGTCAGTCGTGGGGATTTGAACTCAGAGCTCAGTATAGCGCCTTAGACCGCTCGGCCACCGCACGACGTTAATTGTCAAACGCATTACCATACTTTAACGTAGGTAAGAAAGTGTTTCATGTACTTTTGTACCTGCTACCTGTAAAAGGGCCTCGCTTTCAAGCTCACAAGTACGCATACCTTCTCAACTACACTCATAGTCAAAATTTCAGTTTTGCTAAAATGACGTAGGTTTGCCTGCTCTGGTATCTTGGAATATTTCAATTGATTTCGACAAAGCACCCCACGCTTTTTGGCATAGTCATTGAATATTAAATTATTTTTACATTTTTAGTGCAGTGAAGAAGTACTTCAAGTAGTTTAGCCTTAAAATTATAACAAATTTTATTCCTGTATTTTTCGCAACTTGTGGTGAAATTTACTTTTCATCGCCAGTTGCGAAAATGTTTACTTTTCGTAACTAGTGATGAAAAGTAAAACATTTGATAACGTCAACGAGTTTTGAAAAGTGTCACTTTGAATGTCAAAATTAGAAAAATTCATTTTTGTAATTGATAGATTCTTGAAAACCCAGTTGTATAACATCAAAACACAGGTTGTATTACATTATTTGGAGCTGGTATTTAGTACTACTACAATAGTGTGTTTATTTCTAGTAACGAAGTAATTTTTTTAAATAATATAGTTTATTTCTTTTATAAGTGCTTTAATTATTTACATAGTATCCTCAACTAGATGGGCGAGGTAGACAATTTGAACAATGCCAGCTCTCCGAAAAATCGGTAACATCTATATACTGGGAGGACGATTCTTATCTGCCGCTCGATAAAAATCGCCAGTGGGTTTTTATAAATTATTCACACCCAGTATATCCCTTCATAAACTTGTTAACATCTTAACCAAGTAAACTAAAGTGTGTGTGGTTTTCAATTAAACAACACCCTGTATTGTAACACTCAACGACACAAGGTGGTATATTGAAATTGTATTTTCACCAATCGAAATTCAGGATGAATTTCTTAGAGCGTCAAAACATGTTGTCGGTCCTTGAAATCTCGAGGCTATTCCACAATGAACAATGGTATTCTTGCAAAACGTTACACCATTTGAAGATGAATATTCTCAATATTAGGATTGCTAAAAACATTTCCATGATGTCATTCAGTAGATTTTTTTATTGGAGAAACCCATATATTTCCTGGGACATCCTCAATCACTAACGGGTAAATTGCGAAGGAAAATCAACCAAGTAATTTTTCCATTCGCATCGCGCCCCTGTTGAAACCTTTATTCCCTCAGACGCTGTCGCCGTCTGAATATTGTCGCAATTATTCTAACTACGGTATTAAAACGTTTTAGATAGCTATTCTTTCCAGGCCAAGGAGCCGGTAATACTTGGTCTCCGCTCCAAAATAGAGCAAATACAAAAGATTGGCTTTACTCTGTCGGACTTTGAAAGAAGTCGTTTGATGAGGATGAACGATAAAGGCCTCTCCCTGAACAGGTGGTGATTTGGCTCCATGCCCGTTTTGCATAACAATTGCCTTCTAAAGAGACTATCATCGTTTTTCTTTTGGTTTATTTGCGGTGGAATATTAGAAAGCACTAAAGCTGTCACAATGAGAACGACAATTTAATCCTTTCCAAACGGAATAAAGACTGGGACCACAGAATAAATCATTTTCGCCGAACGTTCGTTACCCGTAATGGGCATTTTTTTCAATATGAATCACTGATCCTCAAAATTTTGATGAATGCCATACGACATAATTTATGCAGCCCAACTGGAGATGCACTCCATATCCTGAAACTCCTAACGAATCATAATGTGAATATTGAAAATTGGTAAGAAGACCTCACCTCTTAGAAGAAAACGTGCGCGAAAGCTGCCACAAATCTGGACTTGGATTCAATGAAAAGGGAAATTAGACACATGTGGATTCAGAATAACAGGTTCCACTCATCAAATATTTAGGTAGTTTTTTAATGGAAATATGTTATAATATAGAGATTTCACAGCAATATTCGCCATTCAAAGTAAAAATGCGGGAAAACTGAAAATACTTAAACAACCGATGTTGAAAATAGTTTATTTCAAAAATAATATTCATTTATAAAAACACAGTAAAGTCGAATACTTTTTCTAACATACCTATGTACCTATATATATTCTGATATATCTTACAAACCACTTCCTAGATACTAATAATAATCATACTAATAATAATCATAATAATAACGTTTATTTGGAGGTTCACAAAAAAAAACCTATATTTTTAATAAACGTTGGAGTGTATTCGCGATTGTTTGGTGTGTATCTGTTTCAAAATGTAGTTAGCAAAACTGTAGAAATAAATTTCTCTTGGATCGAAAAGCTTGATTTCATGAAGTAAATTTTTCCGGATTAAGTATAGGGTTTTCTTGACATAATTTTGTGAAACGCTCGAGTAAATTTTCTAATAAATGTAGGTGGGTTTTTAGTATTCCACTCCATGCAACTACTCCATAGTTGAGGTGTGGTACTACCAATGCGTTATACATGGTGTCCAACAGTTTTTTTTTTATTGTGGGACAGATAATGAAATTGTTAATCTGGTGTCATATCTCGAATTGTGAGTGGTCTCGAAGGTGTGTTTGTATTTGTAAATGTAGTAAGCAGCATTGTAGAAATATATTTTTATTGGATCGAAAAACTTGATATTATGAAGTTATTTTTCCGGATTAAGTAATGAAAAAGTTTTGTAGAAACGCTTGAGTAAATTTTCTAATAAATGTAGATGGGTTTTTAGTATTCCACCCCATGCAACTACTCCATAGGTGAGTTGTCGTACTACCAATGCGTTATACAAACATCGGGTGAGTCATGAATTTGAAATGTGCAAATCTCATAACTTCCCACCAGTACTCAAATCTAAATATCTAGACATGAAAAAGACTTATAGGAAATTATTAATTCACAAGAAGAATGATTATGAACGTTATATGATTCTCTCTCTCACGATTTCTAGTAACTCAGCTACTTTTTGGAAGGCCATTAATAAAGCTCGAAACATCCTTGGGATTCCTGCATCCTTAGACATTGTCGAATGGGAATCTTTCTACACATATATTTATAAGCCAAGTGTGTTAGACAACACACTTTTTTTTTGACGCTAGAAACCCGCACTTTGATCTTCCAATCACGACTCATGATATATACGATGCACTAAATCACTGCAAAAACAATAAATCCCTCGGAAATGATGAAGTTCCCTTTGAGTTCCAGAAAAGTCTCCCTAATAACTGGATCTTGTTCTTATCCTCATTTTTCAATACAATTCTAGACACCGGGTCCCCCCCCCCAAAAGTTGGTCTGAAGTCATTTTGAAAATGATCCACAAAAAAGGCCCCACCAGCGATTCGTCTAATTATCGAGGCATAGCTCTAGTTGACTGCATTGCCAAAGTTTCCATGCACATAATATACTCCCGTCTAGTGAGTTGGACTGAAACATTTAGCATATCACCGGAATGTCAATCTGGATTTAGACAAAAAAGAGGTTGTAGTGACAATGTTTATAAACTGTCCTTGGTAATTCACCTCTCCCTCCGTTTAAAAATACGTAAGATATTCGCCATTTTTGTTGATTTCAAAAGGGCTTTCGACAGCGTAAATCACCAATTTCTCTGGTCAAAGCTTTTTCATCTTGGTGTTAGCTCCCATATGATCAGATTACTCAGAACATTTTACTCAAATGCAACCATGCGTGTCAAATCAAATGCCGAGTTTTCTCGTACATTCACCATTTCTGAAGGAGTCTCACAAGGGAAAGTTCAAAGTCCGCTACTATTTACCCTTTTCTAGCGGATATTGAAGAATAATTCAAGAACAATGGTGCTCGTGGTATTAACATAGATAACTCAAATGAACTCCATATGCTCTTGTATGCCGATGACATCGTTATTCTGAGCCAATCCGAAATTGACGTAACTAAAAAACTCAAGCTTCTGGAGAATTACACTTACTCAAATCGTCTATCAGTTAATACTGCGAAAACCAAAATTGTTGTTTTCTCCAGAGGTCCCTATAAAACAGACTTCCGCTTTTCGTTTAATGGACATCCAATAGAAACTACCAACTCATATACATATCTTGGCGTTTTATTCGAATCGTCTTCCCTTTTTCGTGATATGGCTGATAGTTCCAATGCCAAAGCTGAGCAAGCTACTGCTGCATTACTCCCACTCCTTGCTGAGACCAAGGTTGAATCAATGCAAATCAGGCTGCATCTCTTTGACTCTCCTGTCCTTAGTGTTATGCCCAACTGCATTCCTATCTGAGGTCTACACTATGTCGACATCGTCGAACAAGTATACACACAATTTTAAAAAGGGTTCTTCCACTCCCATTCCATACACCGGACTATGCAGTCAGAATTGAATGTGGTCGTGTCAAACTTTCGTACAATATTTTCAAATGGACACTGAACCGGCTAATAAAAATCTTCGAAATGAATGACTCCCGTTTACCAAAAATTATTCTCAAACGTCAACTTCAGCTTACTAACTCTGACCCTGAATATAACTGGATACTGCAGGTCAAATCATTTTTTACGGTGATACACGCCGATGATATCTTGTACAAGCTTTCCCTGGAATATATCAAATCCAAGAAGAAATATCTCCTATTCAAATTCAGAGAAAACCTGTATGAGGCTCATCTATTACTTTTGCAACGGTCATCATTTCTCGATTCTACATAATTCCCCTCAGAAATATATTTCTTTGACCATGCCCATCAAGTACACAAGGACCATTGCACAGCTAAGACTGTGTAATTTCATTTCTGCTAAATTCACATACAATGGTTCAACTCATACCATCAATCCAAACGAGCTGTGCACAGTTTGTAACCAAGCTCAGATGAAGACACTCGATCACATTTTCTTCAATTGCCCTATATATTGTGTAATGAAACGTCCTTTCCTGAACTCCTTAACAAATATGACTGCTTTGGCCTATACTCTTGATACTATTTCAGTTGATAAAGCTAAAACCATTGCTACATACCCAAGGAACGTTCTGAAACTACGATCTTTCCTTATCAATGAATGAAAGTTATTCTGTGCTCACCAGTATAATACTCTCTACTACTTCTTCTCTATATTTGTTTCTTTTTCCACTTGTTTTTATTATTGTACTTTTCCAATATGTTTTTTGCTTTGCAATACATATGTATGTTCATTTATGTATGCATCAATTACCAGATCTGTAATATCAGGTTATCATTATTAACTATTAGGTTTAACACACATCCACTTATTCATCCTGTTTAATTATAACTCGCACCCTTGCCATAAAATGTATTTTTTAAGAGGCAATGAATCTATATTATTATTATTATACAGGATTGATCATTTTCGTGAAGATAATTTTTTGATTTATAGAATAAATAGATTAAGGATCGTAGTTTTTTATGATGGATTCCACATGGGTATCCCACTTCAAAGAACTGTCGATATGTATACCTAAGTATTTTCCTCTCGCGGCTGAATTTATCTTGATATTTTTTCCTATTTGTAGAGTGTTGAAATTTCGTAGTTTTTTTTATACGAGGTGAAAGGTATAAATACGATTTTTCATAATTCAAGGTGAGAAACCTACTTTTGAACATGTTTCAATTTGAATTGAATCTGTTTCAATTTTAATTTTGATTTCGTCCCAGTCTGTATCGTTGTAATATATTAACGTATCGTCTGCAAAAGTGATGATTCCCCTAACTGTACCCAAAAGAAATAAGTTATTTACGTATAAGATGAGCAGCATGGGACCTAGAACTGTTCCCTGAGATCCACCGTATTTTAGAATTCCAGGTGTGCTGAAATTTCCATTTATGTTAACAATTCGAGTTCGGTCTAAAAGTGAAGCTAGCGAAAGGTTCTGGTTATCCAGATCCCGATATTTTTTTGTAATTAGGTGTGGAATTGGGTCTTCGGATACCTTCTCGGAATCCATATTGCTTTTCGGATATTATTTTATATTTTTTTATATAACACCAGACTCTTTGTCTAATGATTTTGTCAAATGTTTTAGCAAAACTAGTTAGTTATAGCCAATTTATCGCCTTTTTATAGATTGGTTTTACCACTGCTATATTGGAAATTGACAAAACTTCTCCAGTATCGATTAAAAGATATATGAGAAAGGCTCTGCAATGAAGTGAAGATTTTGTTTTAGAGTTTGTGCTTTTACATTGTCATAACCGGTTGCTTTTCTATTTTTGGGATTTCCAATCACTTCTTTGATTTCTTCTTTATTTGTGTGAGAGATATAGATAATGTGTTACACGCATTCTTGGTGGTTCATAATTAACGTCTGGAGTAATCTTTTTTCGCCCATGCTAATGAAGTTGTTGTTGAACTCATTTGCTACATCCAGTGGGTTTGTTATAAGTTCATGTTTATCGTTTTTAATCATGGAAATACTTGTTCTGTTAGTGGATTTTGATTGTAATGTAATTCTTGCTTTCCAAATGCCAACTTGATGATTTTTATTATCGATTATTATCTTCCTGTATTTGGATAAGTTTTTGAGTTTATTCCTGAATCTATTATATTCTTGTTAGAGTTCTAAGTTATATGGGTTTGATGTTGTCAGTGAGAATGGTTTATTTTTATGGTTAATTGATTTTACGATTCCATTTGTTATCCATTGTATTCTTTTTAATTCAATTCTTCATATTATTTTTTTCTCCAAGTATATAACACATTTTTTCAAAGGTTAGCTTCATTATACATAATTTCATATCCCACCAGTTTGTAGCGATATGTTCTCGATTTGATATGTCTCAGTAAATATGATGCAATCAAAAGTACTGGTTTGTTGACCCAGGAATGCTTTCATTTCATGGAAGTTTATGTTTATACTTATGTTATTGTGCATCATTTTAAAATTTGCATCTCTTTCATTCACTGACAGGATTTTACTACATCGTTCGGAGTTGTTAACAGTTCAAGTATGGATTTCATTGCATTGGAAATCTCTGAAATAGTTAACCATAATGAATAAAACAAAATAATATATACGGTAAATAGTAATCTAGACAACTATAACAATTTTTATAGCATTTGCAGAAGGGTGAGTAAACAGAAGGAAAATACACATTGAGGGACATTCGACCTACTTGCTTTTATATAATACATTCTTATTGTAGTGGTGAATTATGATATTAATATAATTTAAAGCAATTAATTTCATAAATGACAATTCAATACAGTTTGCTCTTTGAAATGATGAGCTTATTGAACAAATTTCGTGTAAGTAACGGATCAAGTTTATTGTATTATGTTTTGCTTACCCTTTCGCTCATCTTGTAGTCACTCAAATACACGCACTTTTTCTTTATGAGAATCTGAAGCCCGTTTCGACCGTTCATTGAGTATCAATTTTAATTTAACTAAGAACTGATAGAGCACATGTAGTGACATCTATGGGGTAAATTCAAAATTCAACTGCATCGCCACTGCTGTGGTGCTTTCGTTAATTCTTTTCCAAAGTGTGAAATTAAATTTGTGTACAAAAAATGTGGCTTTGTTGAACGCGATATTTGTGTTTGGTTTTGTATTTATGTTTTTGTGTACAGTGCCTAAAATACGTTGTAGACAATTGAATACAGTATGAAAAACAGGGTAAATATAACCTCACGTTTTGATTTTGTCTTTTAAATTACCGGTATTTTATCATTTATTCAATTTCGGCCACAAAAAGGGACATGAAAAGGCCCTTGATGGACGGGGAGCTGTTTCAGCTGATAGAATCGTGGCTTTCGAACATCGAATTTATAAGTGACGAAGATGACTACTGGGGGGTTGAGGTAGGGAAGACCAGCAGTCGAGTGGATTAAAAGAAGATGACCCTCTACAAGAATTAGGGAAAGAATCGAAGGTACAGAGCAGGAGATTTTTCAATCAGGTGCCAATCAATCAGTTGAAACATTAGATGATCTGATGGAGGGTACAAGACGTCAAACATAAAACGACCGGCAAAAAAGGTAGAAAGCCCAAAAAACAAACCGAAAAAGATTAATGAGTTGGAAATTCCATGAACGAGAATGAGCTGACAATAAAAAAATGGAGAAACTGTAGGTGTTACAGTTGAATGGCAAAGCCCAATGTATTGCTTTTGAGAATGAAATAAGAGCGCTTGTAGAAATACATATAGTAATGGGAAACTGCCACTACCCAAGAATAAAATGCTAATGGCAACGAGAACTGAACATACCAATTATTTCAAGAAGTGTGCCTATCAATCGTTTTTATAAATTGTGTCATTTCTCTAAGCCCAATTTTCGATTATACTTTAACAATTTCTTTAGTAATCTCCCAATATTTTAGTAACAAATCTTTCTATATATCTTGTACCGCTCGCATAGACAGATTTCAGAAACCCCCATTTTCCTACAGACCAGATGAAGAGCAGGGCCGTGGGACTTGTGAGGAAGTCCCCAGCATGGATAAAATTGTTTTGGTCAAGTGGTTCATGGCGTCAAGCTATAAAGGACTTGGAACCATAGGCAAATGGAAACGTTGGGATAAATCTCAGAAGGAATATGTGCAGATCCCAAAACCACACAGAAAAGAAAAGTTGAATCAAATAAAATTTAATTGAATCAAACAAATAACAGTGTTGTATATGCATATGAATATTATCTCAAAATGAGTAAAATTATTTCTTGGTTTTGGATCAAATTGAAAGTTTCAATCAACCGAATCTAATTTGCATGAACCAACTCTATTCGGCCAACTCTATTCATAACCTGTTTTGGCAGAAATGTTGTTTCAACTATGTAATTATTTTGTTGAATCCAATATCTACAAAATTTACTGATTGTTTTAACAACAATTTTCATTTAAACAAGTATTTATGTCGAATTGATGAATTCAATAAAATATCAATTCAACAAAATGAGCTGATTCACTGAACATATTTATCCAAATGAGTAATAATTTTGGTAATCCACTGAATTGACGAATGTGGCAACCGAGCATGAGAGTCTACACCAGACATTCAAGCCAAGACGTCGCAGCGATGATAAGTTGGCTTTGCTATTTGGTAACATTATCCAAGTCAGGGTCAGTTGTGCGAAAGCTTTGCCATCTAACGCATATAATTCAACCAATATAATATTATCTAATCTTTTTCCGTTGTATGATTTGAATAAATATTATATTTGTGTTGAAACAAATTTCTATTCAATATGAGTCAGAGATTGTTTCAATAGATGAACATATATTCAATTCAAAGCAATGAGAAATCCATTTTGTCACCGCAATATAATGATTCCATCAATCGAATACACCTGGGTTTGGAAATTAATTTCATTTAGTCGGGCCAAGCCATTAAGATAGACAAAATAAATCTAAGGGAAGGATAAACGCCATGTGAAGTGGAATAAATAGAAAAAGTCGAATTAAACGGTTTTCTTCACATAAAAGATTCAATATAATTGAACAGATGTATTCAGGTGAAAACAACTACTTCCTGGCAAATACCAGAACGTTGAATGATATTCACCTGAAAATCATGCATACCTCCATATAAATGGACATTGAATGCAAATTTTTCTTTCGGTAAGCTCGATTATGTTTAATTTATGCGTGTTCACCTCAATTATCCGGTTTCAGCTTTGGCCTCTTAGTACGGAGTCAACCAGCCAAGATCGAAGAGCTCTTGAGCGAGACAACATAACCAAAACCATCAACGAGTCTATAACACCTATGGTAGCCGGAAAGAACTTTAACTGGCGGTACTAGTGACGAAAGAACACCGAAATCTCACTCGTAGGTTTCTAAATAGATTCTTCAGTAGTGAAGCCCGACTAGCATATAGTGAAGATAAACGCCATGTGAAGTGGAATAAATAGAAAAATCGATTAAACGGTTCTTCACTGAAGATTCAATATAAATTGAACGAAAATGGTAGATTCAGGTGAAAAAACTATTTCCTGGCAAATACGCAGAACGTTGAATGATATTCACCTGAAAATCCATGCATACCTTCATATAAATGGACATTGAATGCAAATGTTTCTTTCTGATAAGCTCGATTATGTTCAATTTATGTCGTTTTCACCTAACAATCCGTATACCGGTTTCAGGCTTTTTTGGCCCTCTAGCCAGAGCTCTTCGGACCTTTGGCTGGTTGACTACTCCGTACTGATGGGGGCCAAAAAAGCCTGAAACCGGTATACGGATTGTTAGGTGAACACGACATAAATTGAACATAATCGAGCTTATCAGAAAGAAACATTTGCATTCAATGTCCATTTATATGGAGGTATGCATGGATTTTCAGGTGAATATCATTCAACGTTCTGCGTGGTATTTGCCAGGAAAGTAGTTGTTTTACCTGAGATCTACCATTTTCTGGTTAAGTTTATATTGAATCTCTTATGTGAAGAAACCGTTTAATCGATTTTTCTATTTATTCCACTTCACATGGCGTTTATCTTCACTATAGGCTAGTCGGGCTTGCATCTACGAGAAGGAATCTTTATTTGAAACCTATCGAGGTGGAGATTTTCGAGTGTTTCTTTCGTCACTAGGTACCGTCAGTTGAAAGTTTTCTTTTCCGGCGTACCTATAGGTGTTATAGACTCGATGATGGTTTTGGTTATGTTGTGTCTCGCTTCAGCCAGAGCTCTTCGGACCTTTGGCTGGTTGACTACTCCGTACTGATGAGGGCCAAAAAAGCCTGAAACCGGTATACGGATTGTTAGGTGAACACGACATAAATTAAACATAATCGAGCTTATCAGAAAGAAACATTTGCATTCAATGTCCATTTATATGGAGGTATGCATGGATTTTCAGGTAAATATCATTCAACGTTCTGCGTGGTATTTGCCAGGAAAGTAGTTGTTTTTCACCTGAGATCTACCATTTTCTGGTTCAATTTATATTGAATCTTTTATGTGAAGAAAACCGTTCAATTCGATTTTTTCAAAATAAATCTAGTTGAATCAACAAATTCTTTTTTTCCGTGCAGATGTAATGAAATACTCAAACAGCAGCAGGGGTGGGGTGGATAAACTCGATTATTTTATTACACTGTATCGTACATCCATCAGATCTCGAAAATGGGCCTATGTTCACCTATGCAATTGATATGGCATGTGCTAACGCATGGTTAGAATACAAGGCACAAGCTGAAAAAATTATGTTTTGGATGTTATAGATTCCAGGGCATACGTTGCCGAATGTAATGAAGGCTAAGAAAGAACAAGCGAACAAAATGAAACCTCCGTTATTGAATACTCCGTCAAATCCAGCGAGCCTATCTGGAACACTATCTCCTTGTGGCACGCCATCAACTAGTAGGTGGGACCCAGAAGTCAGGCCAGTTTTTGCCTCCAGTTGCTAATATCCTTATTGCAAGCGGCAATCGCGGGTAACTTGCGTTAAGTACAACGTCCACTTAAGTCACAATGGGGCAAATTCGTTTTTCCGAAATATCAAGTAAAATAACCAAATGAAAATTGATGAACATTTTAGCATTCGATTTTTTGTTCCGCCCATCATTCACAATGTATCCATTTGGACATATTCTAAAACAAAAAAAACGGACTGGTTGAAAAAAAATGCTCTGAATGATAGTTCTTTTATTGTGTCAAATATCAGACTTTTGCCTTAAGGGAAAAAAGTCGCACGCGAAAGGGCTAATGTTATACTCTAAAAGTTCTTCTGTAGTTCTGCATATTTTTTTAAGGTAGAAGAAAGCCTTTATGGACACGACTTGATCCTTTTGGCCCATTGTATCTTACCTGGTCCGGGAATACAGGTCCGGAAGATCTCAGTTGATCTGCTACACAATAGCCCTACACTTGTTCCTCCCAGACCTTTTGTTTCACCATGTCTTGTCCATGGTTCCCGATTAAGGGCCACTCCGAAATCCTTTCTAGCAACTGCAAGTACTGCCGTGGCTTCCTTGCAGTGTTGAAGGTTCATCTGGATGCCCCTTATTTTGTTCAGTACTATGAAGAGTTCTCTTTCGATCCTGTAGAACGGTCGGAACCGCATTTTCTTCAGTGCCCTGAAAAAAAACCGAGAAGGCCAAGAGTTGTCCTCATTCCCTTTGGTAGTGCCCTCTGCACAGCGCTGAAGCTGATTACTCCGATATTTCGTTGCGGCACCATTTCTTTTGAGACCCCGGTGCCATACAGGGTGTAACATAAGTACGTTAAAATATTCAACGTATTCCTGAGACAATTTTAAGAAAAACAGTCTATAAACTTGTGTCCGGGAATGCTTCGTTTCGGAGATACAAGGTGTTGAAATTGAATTTGAATTTGATCAGACTAAAATGAGCAGGGGCTCCATCGTGCATAAACCAAGAGTGATTTTGGAGACCAATGGAAACATCTTCCATAAGCTGGGGAAGCTCGTGTTCCAAAAAATTTTGGCAAGCATCTCCATTCAAACGTAAGGGGAGGAAATAGGGCCCAATTAATCCCCAATTATGCCTACCCATACATTAAAAGAGAATCTGTCTTGGAAATGAGTTTGCGTTATCGCATGTGGGTTATCTTCCGCCCAGATGTGGTTGTTATGGAAGAAAAATTAGCCTCATCTGTGGAGAGAATTTTCGATAAAATTTGGGGATGTTGTTCGACTTTTCTTTGAAGCCATTGAGCAAATTCGATACGGAAATCACGTAGCGTAAGTGCCTGGACATGCTGAATATGATAAGGATATAATTGCTGTTCCTTTAAAATTCTGTAAATGGTCATGTGACTCACATTTAAAGTTTTACAATTTTTTCTTGTACTTGTCTCTGGATGTTCACTAATTTTTTCAAGAATCGCCTCCTCCAATTCCACAGTTCTTGTAGTCCGTGGCCGTCCTACTGCAGAATTCCTTTCAAAGCTTCCAGATTCGGAAAGTCACCGGAAAATATTGGCAAATGTCGCTGCACAAGGAGTGACGCGTTGGGGATACCTTTCCTGATAGATGCGTCTGGCCCCGGTTGAATTTCCGTCAGCCAAGCCGTATGCAAAAACCATATCAGCCATTTCAGCATTCGTAAAGTCGGGCATGGTACCAAAAAATCACTTCATAAACTACGAACTGTGAAATTGTCAATGGATAGTTAAAAATGTGACAGCGAACTTCAATTTTTATAAACGAACGTTCATAGCCTACTCGACTCAAATAACTTAATTTGCAAGCGGAGAGTGACAAAAATTATTGAAATCAAATTTGGCTATACTGATTAGACAGTTTGATAATGCTCGGTTTAGAAGAAGTCTGTCCGTGTATAGTTTGATGAAAATAACTAAAATTGCAGAAAACTTATGACAAAAACCAACCATGTTTTGAAAAATTTCAACAATCTGTATTTCGAAAACAAATCATTTTTCGATAAGCATTTCATAAGAAAAACGTAGTTTATTTTGACGAGAGCTACCACATACTTAGTTTTTGTAATGTTCTCAGCAACTTCACTTAGCGCCCTAGGAGCTAAGTAACATGCATCGATATAGAAAATTGTAATTATCTCGGAAACGATCACCTCCAGCGTTGTTGAGGAAGTGTACCTTTTTCACTTGTAAAAGGTGTGGGAATGAGGTTTTTCCATAAAAAGTACAAAAAGTTCACTGTCAAAAATGTTAGGGCAATTTGAAATAAATGATGACAGCGTACGCAGCGCCCTCTAGATGTTACATGAGAATTAATACGAAATTATGATTTCCCACGTCAAATAAACCCCGGGTACCAAATTTCGTGCAAATAACTAATTCTTTGCAGAAGTTATTTTTGAAAAGCGAACAAAAAAATTCAATTTCAACACCCTGTATCTCCGAAACGAAGCATTTCCGGATACAAGTTTATATGGACTTTTTTTCTTAAAATTGTCTCAGATATATGTCACTTGGATATTTTGACGTACTTATGTTACCCCCTGTATATCAGTCGCCACGGCGCTCACAGCTTGGATTCAGGTCTGTTTGCCAGAGCCTCGTTGGTCAATTCGCGGCTGCCTATGTGACCACGCGAATATCCGCAAACTGCCCCATTCGCCAAACGGCTGCATCCCTTTCACCCCAAACCACGCGGAGATGAGGTTGGACTATGAGGGGTGTTCTGCATATTAGCTATTATTACGATACATACCTGATGGTTTTAATGGGGTTTTTACACTTATTACTGTTCCTCAAGTCGCTAATGATTCTATGGGGATTTAAGAAAACTAGCTGAAATACTTTGGACCTTCATCTTCATTAAGTAGATTTTTATGATGGTTTTTATGGATAACTATACCCTCTAAGCAATCTTATTTTCTACTGTCGTTTACCGGTATAACCATTTTTAATTATGAATATTATATCCATAACTGGTAATAGTGTGGTGAAGGGGTTATTTGTACACCACAGGATCCAGCCAGTCTCCAATTTTTTTAAATAAAAAAAATCGTCATCTGCATTCATTAATAAGTAGTTTGGAGAGTTGTGATGTTAATATGAAAATCGGACCAGTGACTTAATATCATTGGATAGTCCTAGAAAAAATTAAGATAAAGACATGTTCACTGTTTTTTTAAATATCCAATACAGAAATAAACTACTTGAAGTTGTTGAATTGGCAATTTTCAACCCACTGCTGCTCAGTGAATATGCCCTTTACACGCACAGTTTATTGAAATCAGCTATTCGAGGAGAAAATATATACCTACAAAAGTTATGAAACTTTATCACACTACTCAGACTCTGTATCAAAAACTTGATATTACATTTCTATGTATTTTACTCGTTATTTAAACATCACATTCTGGAGAAGTTAGAATTATTTTTAATCTTATAATATAGTTAATTTACTTGTTTCTTTTCCTTAATGTAGGTGAATCAGGAACAGTTTCTATTTCATAAAATTTCAAGCTTGAATGTGACAATTCAACACAAATGTTTTCATTAATTACTTCGAAAACACTATAACTGGTTGAAGATCTGGCCTAGTCTGGGGAACTTTCTATAGAACACAACATTGATTTTAGGGGATAACATTACATAAATCTTTCATAAAATGAATAACTATAATTATAACAAAAACTCTTTATAGCATATACTTGGTATATACAGACCACCAGAAAATTACAGATCCAGTGAGTTTGACTGAGGCGAGTTATATCAGTATGAATAAGATGCCTGACTACAATACCAGTATACGAAGTCTAGTGTGAAGCGGCCTCAATACAAAAATATCTCACATCATTGGGTATGGGATCATTTTTCAAATGTAGAGGAGGACAGTGCACAGCCAAGTACGCGAAATGGGTGTACAAAACTTTTAATTATCTCATAACACTATTTCTAAATGCATCGTAACAAGAAATAAAACGTGTTCATGGTTGTAATGGGGTATCGGTAAGTACTATTGAACGTATTATGAAAGAAGTAAAAGTTACGGCTGAGGAAAGTAATGGAAATCCGGTATTCAGTTTACCAAAACAGAGGGAAATACGACATAACGATATAGGAAATATTGTCTCCAATTTTCATAACACTGAGCTATATTCGACAATATCTAACGAAAATCGAGCATGTATTACAGTTGACAGGAAACGAATTACGTTGTACCACCTCCTGAAAAAAATTGGTTTCGAGTAGAAAAATACATAAGACAAAAGGAACATTTTCATACACAAAATCACATACGAGCGTTGAGGATCAACTATTGAAAAAAGTTGGAGGAGATATAGAGATGGAAGCAAACCGATCGTGTTTCTGAATAAAACTTATATTCCAAGTCTTGGAGTGATGGAACATCGTCCGTGTTATTTACATTAATTTCCAAAGAGAAGTGATTTATTAGTGGAGACATGGGTTTCATTCCGAACTGTTTGCTTATTTTTCGGATCGAAGAGCGGCGATCATCACGAATCAATCAAGGTCTACAAAATGCAACATATTACCTACAAATTCTATCAGTTGTTAGAAGAACACGGTCATACGGTTTTATGGATGCCTCAAAATCTCTCAGATTTGAATCCAATTGAAAAAAGTGGGGAATATCGAAAGGCGATATAGCAAAACGCAACATGACGTTTAAGCTCAATGATGTCAAAACTTCAACATAAAAATTCTTCTGCATAAGAGACTCAAGAAACTTGGAAAAATTGCTGTGATCATGTAATCAAAACTCAAACTAAATATTTGGAAAAGGAGCGCATACTTGACAGGGTTGAACGGCTTGTTTTGAATGTGAGTGAAGATGGTAGCAATGATGATAGTTTAAATTTTTTAGTATGTGGTATATAAGTTGTTTTTTAAATATTTCTTGGATAAATACAAGTTTATATAATTTTATTCAAGTAAACTGAGAACACCTCACTAAAATTTTCACAATGGATTGGTTTACAAAACCCACGACAAATGTTTCGCTATACTTTAGCTTTTTCAAGTGGATGTAAACTGAATTACAATTGCTGGGGTTCGATAATAATAATAGGAGCAGGCAGTCAGTTGAATATTAGGTAATTTAGTGATTAGTGGACGAAATATTATTCAATTCCAGCTTACCAGATGTGAAAGGGGCGAATTATTTAAATTATTCTACGAATTATTGTCTTTGTTAATCTCTAAGCTTTCTTGGAGATTGCGTTTTTGACCTGTCTTTTGTACATGCAAAGTCATTAGTAAAGCAATGCTTTTCAGTCAGGAGATGGTGAGCGAAAGTTGAATTTGATTTTTCCTTAATGAAATTGTTTCTATGCTCGGATATCTCCTGACTGAAAAGCATCGCTTTGCTGATGAATTTGAACTTTTGCATGTAGAAAAGAAAGGTCAAATACCTAATCTCGTAGAGAGCTTAGACATTAACAAAGACAAGAATCCATAATATTTATTAAATGACCAGATTAATTTGAATAATTCGCCCCTTTCAAATTTTTTTACTAGAAATTGAATAATTTTTCGTCCAATAATCTCTTAATTACCTAATATCCAACTGACTACCCGCTTCTATTATCTATATCGAACCCCAGTAATTGTAGTTTAGTTTCCACTTGGAAAAGCTATAGTATAGCGAAACACATGTCGTAGGTTTTGTAAACAACCAATTTATTGTCAAAATCGTAGAGAAGTGTTTATAGTTTACTAATTATGGGTTTTCATCGAGTATCGGCCGCGTCTTTTCAAAATTTTATTCAAGTTGAAATTGTACTGCTTGTACGTACGCCACTGAATAGAGTAGCGCTCAAGGGAGGTGTTACTGATGAAAGTGACCGCCGTGTCTGACCGTTCTCACGCCATTCACAAACGAATGAGCTATACTCATTAACGAGCATATTCCAAATGAAAATAGATTCTTATTGAAAAGGGAAACATTCTTAATAGTGACTAAAGTTTATCTTTCAGTCGCAGATGATTCCAGATCTGATTTTATGAACATCCTGTTTATAGTTTCAACAAATCGAAAATAGATTCCTTATGTATCTATTTTATAGGCTAATTCACCAAAAAATAATTTGATCTATGATTTGAGTAGAACAGTTCGGAGCAAGTGAACTCAAATGATTCCTCTCCATATCAAAATTTGAGAGATCGTTAAATATAGGGTATACCAGGACTTCCTCGTTTCCTTTCCGGATTTTTAGGATGGGTCTAAATATCACCAGTACTTCCTGAAATCCCTCGGTACTAAGTTAATTATGAAATGAAAAATGTTTTTCTTTGACAACTTTTCAATGAATATTCAAAATCAACCAAATTCTGGTTATTGACGAAACTAATGAATTCCTTCGATGAGGTTTCATGCATGAGTCAGGTGGTTTGCTACAAAGTCAGGATCGGACTGCCCTCGATGGTCCACAGCCCAAAAGACTGAAATGACTGAGAATTTTCAATATTTTTCAACAAAATTTGAGTTCCCGGACAATTTCCTGAATGAAAGTATTCGTGTGTCAAATATCGATCAGAGAATTGATTCTTGATAAAAATGCACTTTCATTCGACGACATCCAACCTGAGACGTCCACCATTATTTGAAAATATTTATTTTCAATGACAATAAAAATAATGAGTTAAATCCTCATTACAAATTTTAAGTATGCGAACACTTCTACTTGAAGCGTAAATGCTAATTGCAATGCTCAAGAGCAAACAGAAATGAAAAATCCACTACAATAACTGCTCGATATGAACCCCTTCTCTCTCAATACATTTTTAAAGTCTGCGAAAACACCTCCTGTGTACTTGAAATAGCATTCCGGGATCGTTCCGTATGGCTTCACAATGTAATGTTATTCTATTCAACAAGTCATCTCTTGTGTGAATAGGTGTAGCCTAAACAAGGCTTTTGAGATTCCCCACAGAAAAAAATCCAATAGATTCAAATCAACGCTTGCCATGATTATGGCCCTCTTCTACCAATCCATCCATTAGGAGAAATATGGTTCAGGTGTTCTAGCACAATCAAACTGAAGTGAGGAGGAGCGCCATCATGGATAAACCACATATCTCTTCGAGTTTGCAATGGAATATGTTCCAAAAGTTCATTCAAATATTTCTGAATGAACTCCAACCAACGGTCCCCATTTATTCGACCATATAGAACGAATTATCCTACGTTACCAGCCCAAACATTCACGCTGAATTTCTGTTGGTGTTCAGTTTGCAATATACCATGGGGATTTTCTTCGGCCCATATGTGGAGATTGTGAGAGTTGATAACTTCATCTCCACTGAAACCTGCACTGCATAAGACTGTTTCATAAAAGTCTATCGTCTCTTTGTTTCCCCATGAACCAATTGGCATATTTCAATCGTGCTGGAAAATCTTGAGGTATTATAGCATGCATCTTCTGGGTGTGATATGGGTGGAGCAGTTGTTCGCTAATGATTCTGTGAATACTGGATTTGGATGTATGTTCAGATAGATTTCTAATGCTCATGGAAGTAGCATCAGCGACAGCTTTCTTCTAAATACAACCTCACCCCCTCATTTTGGCAAAAATGTACGTACCTATAATATCGAAAAAAATGGACAACATGCTCAAATGAGTTTTCCATTAAACATACCTGAGTTATAATCGACAATATCCAACGAAAATTCGAAAATGTATTACAGTTGACAGGCAAACCAACTACATTGTACCACCTCCTGAAAGAAATTGGTTTCAAGTGGAAAGATACTCAAAACAAAAGGATCATTTTCATACAAAAAATCATATACGAGCGTTAAGGATCAACTATTAAAAAAAAGTTTGAGGAGTTATAGAGATGGAAGCAAACCGATCGTGTTTTCGTATTTCCTAATTCGTATCTTGCAAAGGGAGTTTGACTTTAGGAATACATAATCTATCCCCTTCTTCATAAAAATAATCAATTAATCCAAAAAATCTGATGGGAGTATGGAGTTCACTGAGTGAGAGACACTATTGAAGAAGATAAAAAGGTAAAGTTAGTGATGATGCCAAACGAATACCCAATCCTCCCGAAAAAATGTTGAAAAATCTCAGTAATTTCAAATATTTGTGGTGCGGACCATCGGGGGCAGTCCGTTCCTGACTTTGTAGCGAACCAACTGACTCATTGGGATTTCTGATATTCACTTGAAAAGTTATCAAAGAAAAACATTTTAAATTTTGTAACTTCGAGGGCCCGTAACTTAGTAACGAAGTATTATAGGAAAAAAAGTTATATGAAGTACTGGTGACATTTTCACCCCATCTATACCGGGTGACAATGGGACTAGGGCCATGCCTATATCTCCCTCACTTATCAACCGATTTGAATGAAATTTCGTACATAGATATGAGACACAATTTCGAATTGACAGACTTATGGAAACAAAATAACCGACTTCCGGTTTCGCCAGAATAGCCACCAACTTCAATTTTTCAAATGGAATACCTCATATGTTTGATGTTTTTTGGATTCTACGGCTCAAATTACATACGACAGTGCTGCCAAATTTTAGTTTTACAATTGAAAAAAAAAAAATTTCCATTTTTTTTAGCCCAGGGGGCCTTGATTAGGTTAAAATCTATACTCATTTACATCATAGTAATAGTAATAGTTATATCATCGAAAAGATCCATAACAAATCCTACAGCAGGAATTGAAATTTTCTGAACGCATTTTTAACGAAAAAATTATTTTTTCCAAATGGTACCTACCGAGGGCCATCTTGCCATTCGTTAGAGAAGTCATCTAACAAAATGAAATCAATCTGAAGAAATTGGTAGGTAACATGACATCTATTTATTCTTTCAAACTTTTCTTCAGAATGGTAACAATGAATTATTATGTACCCATTACAGAAAAGATAACTTCAATATAATCAAATTTAAAAAATAACAGAAACAGTGAAACATTCAACGTACAAATATTACTCACAATACCATTATCCTGTTTTCAATAGAAGAGTTTCACAACCATCGAAAAGTCATTTTATTTATTAATGACCAATGATATGTTCGAAGTGTTGCCCGTTATCCCTAACACATAGACTAGTTCTATTTATTGTACACCTCATCACATTTATCAGTTCGTGAGCAGGAATTTCCTGAAATGCGCGCTCAACTCTATCTCTCAAGTCCTCCAAAGAAGTTGATCTCCCCGAGTATACTTTGGATTTTATGTGACCCCATAAATAAAAATCCATAGGGTTCAAATCGGGCGATCTGGCTGGCCATCTGATTGGACCATTTGATCCAATCCATCTCTGCCCATAGGTATCACTAAGATATTGCCGAACAATATTAGCATTATGTGGTCCTGCTGAAAAAACATATTTTCCCCGATGTTCTCAGTTAAATCGGTGATATTATTTTGGATATCTTCCTCTAAGAATTGTAGATATCTTTGGCTTGTCGAAGGCATGTCGAAAAAATTTGGTCCAATGATTCTTGTCCCTATGATTCCTACCCAGACGTTGAATCCAAATCTTTCTTGAAAATAACCTTCTCTCAGCAACCTAGGATTTTCTTGAGTCCAATACCTTGTATTACTCCTATTGAATATACTATTATTCGTAAACCTAGACTCATCTGTAGACAGTATCTTCGAGACGTAACCATTATTCAAATCATGATGACGCAAAAGCCAATTACTCCGTTCTGGGCCATTTTCATAGATGCTGATGAAATTTGGAAGATATTTATGTTTTTTCAATTCTTTTCTGGCACTTTCCCTGCTGATCCCACATTCAATTTCCAATTCTTGCACTTAGGCAGATGGAGAAAAATGAACATATGCTAAAACATTAGTTTCCGCTTCTTCACTGACGATGAAGTGGATGTGGTTTTGATCAGCTGGTTCTTTCCTTAGCATCATTCCCAATTTCCTGAAATAGGTCCTCGATGGGTGCCGCTTAACGGATAACGAACAGCGTATAGCATACTAGCATTGACAGCGTTCTTCTGACATTCTCCGTATATCAATATCATATCGATTTCTTCGTTTCGAGAATAACGATCATTATTTTCCATTTCAAAAAAACTTTTTACAAACGAAACGAGATGACATTGGTATTTTACTTTTGACATGACAATAATCACCTACTGTTTTCCATGATTCCACGGCTACCTATCTTTTCATCAAACTTCAACGGATAACTCATTGGAATTTGTAGGCATCGTATAAAATATTGTACAAATTCAATAATTCATCGTTTTTAGTTTTGAACAAAACGAAAGTGGTGCATAATGTATATCGTTGAATTGGTAATTGAATTCTTTATCGAATGGCAAGATGGCCCTCGGTACAATTTGAAAAAAACGAAATGGATTTGTTATTGATCTTATCGATGAAATGACTATTACTATGAGTTACTGATGTAAATTAGTATAAATTTTAACCTGGTCCTGGTCTAAAAAAAATATTGAGTTTTTTTTTCAATTGTAAAATAAAACTTTGGCAACACTGTCGTATGTTATTTGAGCCGTGGAATCCGAAGAACATCAAACATACAGGGTGTTCAATTTGAAAAATCGAAGTTGGTGGCTATTCTGGCGAAACCGGAAGTCGGCTATTTTGTTTTCATATGTCTGTCAATCCGATATTGTGTCTTTTATCTATTTACAGAATTTCATTCAAATCGGTCAATAAGTGAAGGAGATATAGGCATGGCCTAGTCCCATTGTCACCCGGTATATTCCCCAAATGAAAAGCGGAAGTCCTGGAACACCCTGAATAGGCATATAAAATAAATTTATCTATCGGAAGTTTTTGTTTTTGTAGTTTCTTAACTTATATAAAATACTGAAACTTTCACCAGCTCTCAGACTATTCTTCTTGTATAACGAAGTGCAGACATCTTTGGAGAACCGTATTTCACCTATGTAAATTCCCAAGTTCCAGATAATCTGACCGTTTTGGCTTCAGCAAAGTAAATAAACTAGCCATATATATTCCGTATCGGAAATATTCGGCGTTATGCATACGATATCACCGGTATCGTCTTTATGGCGGACAGATTCTTGATTTAGTAGAGAAAAGACGTGCTTAGTGTATTTCTTCGTTTCCCAATAGCCATGGCAGACTTCATTAACTTCTGGATTTACAACCCCAGGTTATGACACTGTATCGGATCCTCTGTCATAATTTATAACCGAGGGTTAAACCACTTAAAAATAGGGTGGGTAGATCCTCGTTGATTAAAAATTGCCTCAGATTCACAGATGAATAAGAAATGATTTTGTCCTTACGCACTCCATTACGTAGGGATTGAATTGATGAATTGTGTAAATAGATTGGCTTGGAACTGAAAATGTTAGGTTCTTTCAGGATGTGAGTGGTGATGAGAGAGAAACAGAAAGTAGAATTCATATAAATAAGATATGAAAGAGAAATCGAGATGACTCACAAATTAAGGAACAGTATTATTTAATATAATGCAAATATATTATCAGATAGTATATTGTGCTAACAAGTGCAGAAAGGTGCTAGTTTGAAAAAGTTCAAACGAGAGAGAAATTGCATTTCTGCACGTGCTATACTCACTATACTTTTTGTACGAACACAGTTTTTGCTAAAAACTTATTAAGTTTGTTTCCAAACAAATATTTATTTTAATAATAAAATACACATTTTCAAGTTTATTTTGTTAACACTACTGATTACTGCGAATTACTGAGAAATAAATTCAAAAAAAAATCACTTAAAAATTAATTCACGACATAATAAAAAAAAGATTAGTTGTAGTTAAAATTCACTGTAAAATTGGAACAATGCTGAATTAAAATCCTGGGAAAGTTAGTTTTGGAAACATTTTCCGAAATGTTCGAATCAGATGTAGAAGTTGAAAATGTGTCACTCGCGAAATTTTCTACAATTGTAAAAAAAGTTGAAAGTGAATTTGATGGGTGTGATATCTGGTTTATATTTGGCGACATTGTATTTGATATTTGTGAATCAAGTGAATGCATTATTTTCTTTGATATATTCATTTTGGAAAACAACTAATATTCCCCTAGAATCCTGCTACAAGCCATCAGATATTGTGCCAGCTAGGAACGACTTTGAAGTGAATTATGACCTGGTTATAAACAACCACCTATATTCAAAACGAACGGGCCTCAACGAGAAAGGAATGCATCAGTATAGTATACTGATGGTTCCAAAATGGACGGAAGCGCTGGAGTGGGAGTAACGGGTCCCAATTTTAGGCTCTCAAAATCCCTAGGCAAAGTCCCAACAAGTTTTCAAGCAGAAACCCATACAATAGAAATTTGCCCCCAAGAATGCCTTTGAAAAGGCTTCAGGGGGCAAATATCTATATTCTATCATACGGCCAACCAGCACTAAAAGCTCTAAAGTCACACACTTGTGAGTCTAGACTGACTTGGAACTGCAAACTCTCCCTAAGACAACTGGCTACGAACAATCAAGTTACTCTGATGTGGGTGCCAGGTAACCAGGGAATCGAAGGCAATGAAGAAGCGGACATCCTTGCCAAAGGCGAAAAACTCAATTTTCTGGCCCGAAACCCTTTTGTTGTATTTCCAAAGCCCACGAAGAGTTTCGGCGCTGGGAAGCTGACCAAATTAAAACCCACTATAATAAGGTTCCAGGGCAAAGACAAGAGAAAAGGCTTCTGAGCTCATCGCCAAAGAAAGCTGAACAGTTCTCGAGTTGGACAAGAACGACTTGAAACTTGTCACGGGACTGCTCACTGGACAGTGTCCTCTGAGGTATCACCTCAAAAAAATGGATAGATCAGACAGTGAACTGTGCCGCTACTGTGAGAACTTCGCTGAAACTGCAGAACACCTGCTTTGCGACTGCCAAGCACTGTTTCGCGAAAGCCTTAAGTTCCTCTTCGAAAGGGTTCCACTCATGCCCTCAGACATCAGACATCAGCAACTTAGCTCCCAGGAAACTGATACGCTTCCCAGGAAATCTCGGAATGCCGGGTCTTGAATAGATGAAGAATAATGTACAGAAGATCTCACAGGTCGAGGTACGGAGAGTCTGAAGAGCCATATCGACCCCCCTACAATCTACATCTACATCTTGGAGAACAAATAGTAACCAACATAACCTTCGGCGACACTAGTTGACTGCCAACCACCATGGCGTTTCATGTCAACTCCTGCATTTGCTAACATGGTTGCCGATGTCCGCCGGAATATGTGTCCTGTATACAATTTTGGGTCCGTAACTTAAAAAATTTCGTGTTGTATTTCACCAAATTTGTTGATTCCTACCACTTGTCGTGTGAATTCTCCCTTTCGATTATTTAAAAAGAAACTATTTTCAGATAGATTAGAGGGACGCAAATAAATATATTTTTCGCGGAGGTTATGGAAGGTACCGGTATTTGTAAAACTTCTTGAAACTTTGGTTTTTGTGTCATGTAATTTAAGAATTAGAGCGGATGCAGGTCTTCAATATCACTCATTTTTAACTTCCCCAATTCAACTTTCGGACATGCACCACTAAGGGCTGGTATTATAAACATGTTTTTAAGTTATCTTCAATTCTAACAGTCAAATTAACTTTAGCTTTTAAATGTCAGTTTTATAAACGTCCCATTTCAAAAATGAAAAGAAGACAAAAAGGTAACCTAGAATTTTTTGCTTGGTACTGTGCTCTGTGCGTCAGTGTATTTTATTGTTAATTGTTTTAAGTGTTGTTCCCGGTGTCTTTTCTTTGCTAAATATAAATTGAAATATAATATAAGCTTATAACCACAACTTATACGTACTAGATGCGCGTTTCGTAACCATGTTCGCATCATCAGCAGATAAAATATGATAGTTAATATCATCCGCTGATGATGCCTGCCATGGTTAGCGAAACGCTCGTCTAGTACGTATATAATAAGTTGTGTTGTAGTTGTGGTTATAAACTTGGTGTTTGATCTATCTTCCACCACAGGTTCCATTTGTTTATGTATTCATTGAAGAGTTCCCATGCACAAGTTTGGTAGAAAAAAAAGTAATAAGCTCAAACCAAGTTAAAACTTTCTTTAATTAAAAAAGTTGCATCATACAATCAATATACAATAGACAATTTGTTTATTTGACATCAACAATAGAATAGATAATATAAAATTGAACATTAAAATTAAAAATACAAGTCATACAATCAAAATAGAATATTATATATGTAGTGTCCTGTGAAGGTTTGGCTTCTTACATATAACAAAACCAATTTATCAACTTGTCTCACCAAATTGCGATTCTGATTTTGTGGTATATTTTGATTAGAATTTTGCAACTCTAGAAAATATTTTCATCAGATTCTTCTGTTATGTAGAACTACAATTACTACGATAAGTGCCATAGTAGTATCTCTCTTTCTCTAACCGAAGTGTCAGATGCACTATGGAAAATATTCATTTCCATACAGCGTACTGCCATTCTACAACATTTCTGAGTCACTCGGGTTGATTTTGTGGATTTTCCAGAGGAACCATCATATCTTCGGCAATGTATATTCTGAATCACCCAACAAAAAACTCTTACCAAAGGTGCCTTCTTCAAATCGTTCCTTAAGTCTTGAGTGGGAAAATATGGTACCGTCATGTGTGGATCTCGGCCATCAGCTACTGTTTGGACATTATATGAATCCATCAACTACCGAGAATTAAACCTGTTTTCAAGAATAATTTTGATTCTACTCTCTACAGTAATCAAAATAGGTTCTAGAAATGCTGACCTGTTAGTTGGTCTCTATAAATTTGCTTCAATGCGTCCCATTAACAAGCGTACAGACTCTCTTGATAGTTGAAATCTGTTTCGTTCCACAAGGTGAAATGGTCTAACCGATTTCTAAATATCTTCTGTCGCCGAGGGACTTCAACAATATTCACAGCATCTTCTCCATCGTCGGTTAAAAATTCCTCAAAAATAACGTGGATATCGTTTGCTAAAGCATTATTGCGAAAACAAACCAATAAAATTGAGATTACATGCTGAATTATTGACACAAGAACTGTCAAAAACCACTATTTTCTACAAAGTTAACTTTAACTGATACCCCTTCCACCCGATTAACTGTAACATGTGACGTCATTCCACAAGTTAACTTCTAGTTATCTGTCAAAATAGTTTTATAATACCCGCCCTAATTGCGATAACTAATACAACCTTCAATAAAAAACACTGAATTGTATTGTCAAATATGTGAATTTTTCTCAAGAAATTTCCTTTGTTGCTTCTTTTAAAAATTGGGTTATTTCTTCGGATGTCAAAGTCCGTGCTTTCTTCCCAAAATATCCTTCGGTGTTCTTTTTAAAAAAGCTCGTAATGTTGCCTATGTCGATATGTCAGTATACCATGACTAATATTGATAGACGATTTTAGCATTGAACACATAGTTGAAGATTTTCTTGATTTGGATAGTTTTTCAGAATATGCCATAATTATATTTTCAGAAACACTTTCAGTTTTATATTTTTTCTTCCAATCCATGAACTGTTTGTATATAGTTCCATATTTTTGAAGTTGAAGGTAACCAAATTCGATGACAATGGATTAAATTGTTCTCTTAGTTGTCGTGGAGTATTTTCAAATTCAGAACTATCGCTATCCATTTTAATTGAATCTCATTTCAAAAATGAATAAAACATAAATATTTTACAATGATTTTATGTTTGGCGTCTTTGGACGTATTCAGATGACTCGATAAACAACGTTGTTCAGTTGCCTAGCAGATGTAGGGTGAGGGTAGTCGTGAAAATAATGACGTCCATGATTTTTTTAGGAACATTAGGGAACTGTACACGAAGTAATTACCTAGCACAGAATTGTCACTTTCCGGCTCATTTGTGTCACATTTCAATTATTGTGAGGAATGATAATGATAACAATAGTTTTTATTGATAGAAAATGGTGAACAAAAGGGAATAATTGATCAATACTTGACTATCAAAACCCAAAGCTCAGTAATGAGTCGAAGAAGTACTTTCTTCCACTCAACCTGCTGTCATCAAGTTTGCGAACGTAAAACTATGCAGAAAAGCATAACATGAATAACATGAAGACATTGTGATTGCACATCAACTAAAAAATTTCAAATAGCATGGATGGGGGGCAGGGTCAAGTGGCACATCTCTTCAACCATTTTTTTTTGAATTTTGTCAATTCTTTTTTTCACAAAATGCATTTTGAATTTTGTTATACTTGACATTGCAAGTACATATTGTGAAAAAATGTATTGACGTAATTGAAAAAAAACTGGATGTGCCACTTGACCCCCATGCTATTGGAAATGTTTGAGTTGATGTGCCCCTCCGCGTCACCTATCGAGCAATCACAATGTGTTTTATTTCAAAAAGTAGTATCGGTGATATCATTCAAAATGGTTTTGGTCCCATTGTTCTACGTCGAACCGTTCAAAAGTTTTAAGGTGGGGTGGGGGGAATATAAAAAGCCAACCTGTAAAACGTAGGTGAGCACTAAGAAAGGATTTTTGAAAATTAATCCCCTAAGGGAGTTAAATATGGGGTTAAAAGTACAGAGGTTAAACCGGTGGGTCTGGAAGCATGAAGTTTTGCACAGGAGTTCCTTTTATAACGTAGGTGAGCACTATGAGAGGATTTTTGAAAATTCATCACTTAGAGGAATTAAATAGAGGTAACAGCTCAAACCGGTAGGTCTAGAAGCATGAAATGTTGTACAAGAGTTCCTTATACAACGTAGTTGAGCACTAAGGAAGGATTTTTGTAAATTAATTTCCTGAGGGGGTTGAAAGTATAGCCGCTGGGTCTAGAAGCATGAAGTTTTGTATAAGAGATCCTCATACAAGGTGTTAGTGAATAAGTCCGACAAACTTCAGGGGCTGATTTCACATGGAAAATAATGACAGTTTGCTATATAACTTTTTTCCGCAAATGCTTTTCATCTTGATATTATTTCATATTTAAAACTTTGCTTCTGTATTTTCAAATTCTGAATAAAATGTATTAAAGAAATGAAAAATACGCGTTAAGATGTTTTATTTTTCTGCATAAAAACGGCGCCCCATACAAAAGGATGGCATGAGATATTTTTTGTCACAAATTGAACGAGGAATGATTTTCAATTGGAAATTTCTCAGTGGCGTACTATTTTTTTCTTTAAAAAATTGAGATCATAACCCGTATGCGCGCTAATGATGCACATAAAATTCATAATTGCATGTCAAAAAATGCGCAATAACTACTTCTTGAAACTCACCAAATTTCATTTGCATATCTCGACCGGTTTCAGAGCAATAAATAAATAGTCAGTTTTAAGAAAAACTTCAACACCCCGTATCTCGGAAAACGAAGCATTTGCGGACAAAAGTTATATAGCAAACTGTCATTATTTTTTCATGGAAAATCACCCCCTGAAGTTTGTCGCACATATTCACTAACACCCTGTATAACGTGGGTGAGCACTGGGAAACGATATTTGAAAATTCTTCTCCTAAGGGTGTTTAAAAGAGGGTAAGGAAATTGAATGGGAAATTGAAAATATACAGTTGAAACCGGTGTATCTAGAAGCATGGAATTCTGCACAGGAGTTCCTTATATAACGTAGGTGGGCACTAGAATAGGATTCGAGAAAATTATCTTCCAAGAGGGTTGGTTAAATAAGAGGTTAAAAGTATACAGCTTGGTCTAGAAGCATGAAATTTGGCACAGAAGATCCTTATATAACATAGGTGAGCACCAATTTTTGAAAAATTAATCTCCTAAGGAACTTAAATAGGGGGTAAAAAATGTACAGCTTGAACAAGTGCGCTAGAATAATGAAATTTCGCACAGGAGTTCCTAATATAACTAAGTGAGCACAAGGAGAGGATTTTTGAAAATTCATCCTCTAAGGGGGTTAACTAGAGGGTTAGGAGTATACAGCTCAAACCAGTGGTTCTAGAAGCATGAAATTTTTTAGAGAAATTTCTTATACAACGTAGGTGAGCACCAAGAGAGGATTTTCGAAAATTAATCCCCTATGGGGGTTAAATAGGGGGTTGAAAGTATAAAGCTCGAACCTGTGGATCTAGAAGCATGAAGTTCTGCACAGGAGTTGCTTATATAACGTAGATAAGCACTAGGAGAGGACTTTCGAAAATTCATCCTCCAAGGGGATTGAATAGGCGGTTGAAATTATACAGCCCTCAGGAGGGTTAGATGGAGTGAAATCATACAGCTCAAATTTAATTTGAAAATTAATACCGTAAAGAGGTTAAATAGGGGATTAAAAATACTCAATACATTTTCAATATTTTCCCGAAATGATTTTGTATAATTGTATACTATTCTTGTATCATTTGATAGTTGTTTTTGTTACCGATGGAATTCAGATATGAGCACCACTGAGTTAAGGCTTTGTCGGAGGACAGACGTGCAGACAGACAGATAGCCTGACGGGCAAACAGACGAGCAGTTAGACAGACGCATGTTTGATGTTATAAGGGTATTGTTTCCTCAAAGAGGACACTTTAATATGACAATAAAAATCGTTATACAAGAAATCATCTTACCACATCTTCTTGAGAAAATCTGGAAAATTGTTGCAAATATGTCAACATCGGAGCAAATTTATTGGCCAGCTTCTCCAAGTAACTGAAGATCAACTTATAAATAAAGAAATTCACCATAAAAAAAACAGCAAATGATGACTCGTCACAAACTCTTAACACTGCAATTTTTATTAGTGAGTAAACATGTTGGCAGTCTTTCAGTGTGAAATTAACGATGCTCAAACAGAAATCACGAAAACTGAGTTTTATCTTTTTCTGGGGTATTCCGTGAGACCGTTTCATTTCCTTTCCTTATATATTGTTATTGGTTGATATATTTTTCAATATCCTTCATTTCGTTTGGCTAAATACCATCTGAATATCCGAGATACCTTTGAGACATCGTTAATAGCGATCAAACAAACCGTTTGGGATGATAAAGCATAGGCGGAGTTGAGAAACTTTCCATACTTATGTGGCATAGGTGACCATGGGTTTGATGATCGTTTGATATGTCCAGTATATCATTTTCGGTCTTGCCGAATACTCTGCGGTGCGTTCAGCTTGCCGCTGTAGTTTCGGAAAGATTGAGATTGATTTGACCGTTGAAAGTTAGTCTTCTGTCGATTATGACGCACAAATATTTGACTTATTTGGAAAATGATAGCTGAGTTCCAGAAAAAAATTCGTGCAGGGATTATTTGAAAAAAAAACAAATCCTAATTGTCGTATACATTTACCTAATTAAACTTCTTAGTCATTATTGAATGAATGTGGTTTTTTGTGGAGGAACAACGTTTCTTGACATGTTTTTTGGGTAACCTTCCACAGTTTCTCTATATCGTTTGTTATTGATGTTTCGGGGACTATATCTGCCCCCGTTCTCAAAATCTTCTAAATCTCCTTTAATTGTTTGAATAGTTTGGATTTTTTCTTGCAGAGTCTTTTTCGCTTTTTCAACTGACGGATGTCAATTGAAATCTGCCAAAAAAGATTGAGAGTGACGTATTGCTCATTTGATATATGGGGTGTTGTTCAGATCAGTTTATTAGCATTCTACCATATCTCACTTCCTCTCTGAGTAGAGGTAACCATGTATGTTCCATTTCAACAGAATTTGTTGAAAAGCAGTTGTTATTGGAGAGAAGAATACAGGACGTTTCTTTCAATTTTCTCCTCTCTTGATGTGATTCTTTCATCAAGATTTTTGTCCTATTCCATTCAATCGTATGATCGCCATTGGATGTGAGGATATGTTCTGCAATTTTTTATCCGGTTATTTGTCGATTTCTGGTGTAACTCTGATGTTCACTTTGGCGCACTTTTGATGGTCTTGACGTTTCACCTATATAACTATCACCACACGAACAAGGTATGTTGTAAACACAGTTTTTGGTACTTTCTTCTGCGTTCTTTGGTTTTATTTGTGTTAGTATAGATCTCAGTGTGTTTGTTGTTCTAAATGATGTTCTCACATCATACCTATGTCCAATCCGTTTGGTATAGTCCCCGAAACGTCAATGAAAAACTATATAGAGAAACTGTGGAAGGTTACCCAAAAAACATGTCAAGATTCTTAGTCATATTTTCAAGAATAAGCATTTGTACTCTCTGAACAGAGACACTCACTTCCACAATACTAGGTGTAAGAACGACATCAAACTAAAACAAACATTCGTTCTAGACGAATTTGCCGAATAATGCAGGTTGTCGTTTTTACAATCGTTTGCCAGACAATTCAAAAAAAGCGGGTTTCCCAGGACTTTTCAAACCTCGTCTTAGGGAACTCTTAGTCACACAATGTTCTCATTCACTCGATGAATTCGAGACTTATTGATCTGGGGTGTAAATGCTGTAATGAATACTGATACTGTGATGAAATTCATATGTATGTGTATATTTTTCATGTATCAGTTGTATTAAAGTCATAATTACTCATACATTTCTATGTATCTTTACTTGGGTTTGTACTTTTGTACCACACTTTCATTACATGTAACGACCTGTCCTCTCTAGCATAAGGGATCAATAATTTTTTTACTGTTTTACTTATCATTCAGGGTCGGGGCTTTCAGTTCATACTTTTGCCTCTGTGTGAGTGGAAACCGCCCTGTTTTGCTAGGATTAACATGTTGTCCCTCCCTTGAGCACCAGCTTCTGAATATGTTTAGGGCTGTCTGCATGCTATTGGATATTATCTCGTCATGTTTGTCCCTAATAGTAACGACCAGGTCATCGGCGTTACCTTGTGTCGTGATTCCAGAGTCATATAGCTCCACTATTATATTAACCACGGTCAATGATCACAGAAAAGGCGATAGAATCCCGCCTTGGGGATGATTCTTTCCGCTGTCATTCTGGGCGATTTAAAGAAGTTTAGAACTTCCAATAGCTCCATTGATTCTTCGGGTTGTGGAAAGTTTCTCTGCTAGGCTCCTGCTGGATATGTTGAGGTTTGTGAAAGCTCCTTCGAAGCAAGCGCTTTGCGGTTATCCTTCAGCAGCCTCAGATCCAGTGAAGTATGTATGTATGTATGAGTACACTTATACTTTCCCTTTGATAGATTACTACTTTCCGTAAGGCTTCTTGATTAGACCGATGCCACTGGTATGCTCTTTGGATAGGACTTTCTGGAATCGTTACTCTGTAACCCCCTCGCCCATCTGCCTCCATGATCTCCTCTTACATTTCATTGTTGTACTCAGTAAGAGCTACTTTGGAGTATTCCCAGTGTCCCAGACTTTCAGCTCCTTTGAAGAGTTTCCTGACTCTTCTCCTGGCTATTTCTTTTTTCCACCAAGGCCCATGATGTTATTGCTGTTTATGTTCTTGATTGAGATTAGAAAAAATGTCCAGAAAAATGTTATCCAGAGTATTGGGAGAAAACAACAACTAGGGGGCATACGGTGCAAAGTATGCCAGAATTTTTCCCATGGAGCTCAAAAATATGCTTAGTTCGAAAAGCTTTCTCAAAATTCAAAATCTACGATATATATCCACTTCGGAAAATGCTGGACTTTGAATTACATCTTGTAGCAAATTGCATACTGTCTATTTAAACACAACAATATTTTTTTTCCAAAATGCGACGGATATCACAGATTGCATAAACATATGTTTGATGTGATTCAAATGGTTCTAAGCGAGGGACCATCTTCAATATATTATGGGAAATTCATGACCATTTTCTTGTAGCCTACCGAGTGTTCGATGGATGGAACACCAATATCGCTCTCGAACGGAAGAGATAGTAAGGAAGCAACATTAAATTTCAAGAAGCAAATATATATTGAGAATATACAGAAATTCATGTGAATAGAATATGATTGTTACAAAAGATATTCTTTATCGACAAATATAGCAGACTGGAATGATGTTGAATCATTCTCAATTGAATATTAATAGAAAGATTTTTTTCTCAGAATATCTATCAGATGTAGTTCAATGTCCAGCGTGGCTTTAGCCGGGGAAGTAGTTGTTTTCTGTTAGACATTCACCAAAAATAACTTCATTTTAATCGTATGGATTGAAGAATGAAACAACTATGTTCTTGTCCTTTTGCAGGGGATATACTTGTTTTCTGTTAGATGTCACAAAAAGTGGTCACTTTTCATCGTTGAATCTTCAATTCCAAGAAAAAATCCAATTTTTAATTGTTAGTTTCTTCCTTCTCATCATGAATACTTCCCAAGAGGTCATTCCGAACGATGAAAGAAAGTGTCCGAAATTCATATTTCAGTCGCAGATGTTTCCACATCTGATTCTACAAACATCCTGTTCAGGTTCTCTAATAAATCGATATTACTATTCTAGTTCCGTTTGAATTTAGGCCTTCCCCATGTCCTTCCATATCCATATTATATTACACACATTTCCATTATAGCACTTCCATTTCTATGCATCTAAACGACATGCTCCTCCGTGTCCTCAACCTTTGTTTTGCTACTTCTCTAGTGTATTTCATTCATCATTTTGTTCATTTTATTGTTTTTTCACAACAACTCATCATTTAGTTAGGATGATACAAATGAATTGTGTGCTAGAAGTAGCTTTTAAGCAAAACTCTTTATTTCAATATTCGAATAAAGCTGATTATTATTATCATCGTTAATTATTTTTCAATTTATTTCATTTCGAACAAGAATCTTTCCATACCTCTTGGGTCTATAGCGAAACACATATTGAATATAAATACTATCTCTTTAAAATTCTCCGAAAGTCACAGTTTACAGAAACAAATATTGTTTTCTTATCCAAAATTGGGCGACTCTCCAATTATTGTAGGAATTTAGAACATATTACCGGTCAGAAAGGCAAAATTCTGTAATTATAGTTTCCGGAACATGTGGCTGGTCCAGTAAAATAGGGTAGAATATTGGGCGTCTTGGTGCTTTTTAGTATCCCAATGAGTGTGCTCCAATCTAGTTTTCCTGATAAACTCCAGCTGTCTAGATACACGAATTCTTCCATTGTTTCTGAATTGCAGTTGTTGAGAGTTTTGTTTTAAAGGTCATCGATATTTGTCATTATTTTTTTATACCCGATGTTCATGGCAGAACCAATATTTTCGAAAGCTTCTGACAATTGATCTATCGTGAGCTGGAGATATTTGATGTTTGTTGTTGGAAGTGTGCAGCTGCCTATTTGAGGTGGCTAAGTCCACAGTCGAGATGTTATAACCCCCAATGCGAGAGTGAATAGTTTAATGGAAGTCGTACACTTTATTTGGCCCATTACATATGTTATGTATTAGTATATACCTGGATCCAATTCTGCAGTTGTTCATTCATTGTCTTCTTCACTTCCAATTGCTGGTTGCTATGCATCAATTTGGTCAGCCTCATGAAAAGTTTGTGGATCTATGATTGCAGTGAAATAATAATATAATATTCATGAATGAGATAATATTCATTTGTTTAACAACGACATATTGACGAACATTAGGTCAGCGTGCCCACTGAAGTTGAGCTTGTTCGTGGATGTTGCTTGTATTTCTATGTTTTTTGTTGAGTATAACTATGAATATAACATAAAAAATGTATTAATGGTATACCTCGATTACGAACTGATGATATAAACACACATTCATCATAGAAAAATACAACGTGACTACTTTGTTCTGTATTCCCTGTGTTGTATTCATGGAATATTGGTGGATATTTCGGTTTATTTCTGAAGACATTGAGCAAAATGGTTTGACAAAAGAGTTGTTCGATGTCGAATGAATCAATTTCTTTGTAGAGGTTATTGGATGAGGATCTCCGGAGTTTTTTGAATATGATCCTCATAATCTATTTCTGTATGACCTCAAGGTGTTTCATCAATTTTTGTCGCCCCAACCCATCCAATAATCTCATATGAAAGATGTGATTGGGTCAGTGCAAAATATATTATTTTCAACCTGTCTAGCCCAAGAAATCTGCTGAGGTACTTGAATTTGTGTGAAAGTGATCTCACTTTTTTAATTGTATTCTAAAAGTTTGTCCCATTTCAGATGTTGGTCGATAATGATTCCAAAGTATTTCAAACATTCTGTAGGGTAGATGGCGACTACTCTATTGTCCACATCGACTGTGATGTTGCAATCTGGAATACTTATTGGGTTGCATGAAAATATAATATAGTACGTCTTTTCTAGATTTATTGTTAGTAACTTATTATTGAAAAAATCCATCATTGAAGGAAATAAAATATGTGCCCCTGAAGAGGACTGCAGTATCATCCGCGAAAGTAATAGCTTTAACTTCGATTGGAATTCTGAAAGGTTACTCTTACTCAATATATATATATATATATATATATATATATATATATATATATATATATAATATATATATATATATATATATATAATATTGGTCCGATTACGGTTCCTTGTGGAACTCCGTATTCTACTATCCTTTCTCTGCTGATCTCATCCCCAATTTCCACTATTTGTTTTCTTTCAGACAACTAGATGTATAATAGTTTCAAAATTTGTCCTCTGAAGCCTATACTTTTCAACGTATATATCAAATCTACATGACTAACTGTATCGAAAGCTTTGGCTAGGTCAATAGAGATGCATAAAGAAACCTCACTGTTGTCTAGTGCTTCAATGATTTCATTTGTCAGATCTGCTATGACATCATGTGTTAATCTAGCTTCTCGAAAACCATTTTGATTGTCCGATAAAAAAAAATCGGGTGGGAGCTTTATTCATTGGGTGGATAATGGTAACTTTGAAAGAATCTGGAAAAATTTCGAAGGATTCATTGTTCAGGAACGTGAAAGGTTCAGTTATACAATCATCTGTTTGATTTGGTCAATCCTCGACGCTTTATCCGATTTGAGATCAAGTATGACGTTTCTCACTTCGAATGTGTGAGTTAAAGTAGGTATTAACATGCATTAAGGTATGTACAGGTAGAAACATTATATTTTCAGCAAGTTTTTCACCAATGTTGGTGAAACATCCATTAAAATCAATATTTTTTGTAGATATCACCATCTTCATTCACTAGACTCTTAATCGTCTTGTTTCTATCCATTCTGTCTGTCAATGATATAAATATCATTCACACATTTCCACAATTGCTTTGGACTGTCTTTGGTATTTTGTATTTTATTTGTATAGTTGATTTTTGTTGTCATACATCTTCTGGATTTTGTTCTGTTTCTCTTCACTTATTTTTTTTGATATTATTTTTTTAGTGGGTTCATACCTAATTTCGATGTTATTTTTCAAATTTCTCAATGAAAGTTTCGACCCCCTCCAAATTTTCCCTATCTTATAGTTTTTTTAGTTCGTTTTCAACTGTTTAATGATTCTATAATTTCCTTTATCACCCTTTCTGAATAGCAGATTTTGTTCCATTCGTAAGGGACTTTTGTTTTCTTCAAGCATTGATTAAATAGCTGTTTTTATTATTTGGCCTTTACCTCTTTTAAATATTTCCGAAATCTTTATTGTATGTTAACTATGTCAAGATAGCTTCTATGTCAAGTAGATCCTCCAGGTTCACATTTGTGATAATTTTTGGAAAGTTTTCGTTGGTGTTAAAAATATAATCAGAATATTTGAAAATATCAATTGTCAAAACAGCCAATTCATATTGTGCCGTGAAATTTCTTTAGACAATTACAATTCGCATAGATCAACACGAACGTACAATGATATGTATCTTTCAAATGCATTTTTACAGTCAATTGGACAAGATTAGGACGCCCAGTGGATGTGCCAAAATGCATATCCATTATTCTACTGGAAAAGTACACATATAGTCGGTGCTGATCCATGTCTCTTTTCTCATTGTAACTGATGATATGGAATTCGGTAGTCATCAAAATTCCAATGAGTGGAATGAAAATAAATTATCTGTACGTCAATGGCAAGGGGATGCATTTCACAAGGTTGATCTGCTGGTCGTAATGCTTACCTAATTTGCCCGAATAAGCGAAGAGTGGGTGGGTTAATTTCACTAATAAAGTCCTATGTTGCATGGACCAATATTTACCCAACTAGAGTTAGTTGATAAATACACATAGCCTCTGCGGATGGCAAACTGCAAAATTTCCACTAGAGGGATGAAAAAATGTTTCTTGTTTGATAGAGTAGCAGACGTTTGGTACCTGTGATGGGAAATAATTTATGAAAAAATACTCCAAATCCTTATTGGTACGATAGTTTCAACAGTTCATATTGTACACGAAATATACAGGGTATATATTCATGAGTTGACTCTATCTATATATAGAGAACTGAAAGTAGCATGATTCTGAATATTTGTAGAGGTGGTGAAGGAAACATCCAACGAAATATTTTCTTTATTGTGACACTCCCAGTTCCTCCGGGAGTGACGTCATCTTTGTTATTTTCAATGGGGCACCCTGTACTTTCTTTGATTCTTGAACTTCTCTTATGATTCTGCTTCAAATCCGTGTGTCATATCCTAGACTCAAATGAACCGTTTTTGAGGTATTCCAGTTTTTCTAGAAAAAGGAACAAATGCAGCATTTCCAAAATACGCCATTTTCATATGAATTACAATTTTTAGTATTTTGACATGCAGTGACTGAATCAAGAATATTGAAGGTTGAACGGATCACTCACCATAATCACATCCACTGAGTAAATTACAGGGTGCGCAAAAAGTCCATAATGTGTTTGAGAAACATTGAAAATCTAAATTTTTTCAAATGGAAACTCCATTTTTTCTTATGATTCAATTCAATTATGAGAGGAAGGTAAACTTTGTGGAGTTCATCATTATGAAGAATCACGAAAATTACCAATTTGAGAGTGACATTATATGGAGCGACGAAGCCAAATTTTTCCAAAAATGGTATATTTAACAATCGAAACTCTCACTACTGGAGCAATAGCTATCCACATTCTGTTCGGAAACGTCAATTTCAAAGCCGGTAGAATTTCAATGTTTACTGTGCTGCTAGAAACAATGCCCTAGTGATGCTCCACTTTTATGATGACAGTTTGTAAGGTATGTTCGAATATCTATATCAGTCTATATCAATCAGTATTAGTATGAAGATCTGAGTCATATGATAGGTAAATTATACTTGAAAATACCACCAGAGAGCTATGTGTTTTCTTAGCATGTAGAGAAGATCTACAGGGTTGTTTTATTTTCTGTTGAATTATACTTAAAAATTACTGAGAAATCTCGATACGGATTATTTGGAACAGCTGACGATAGAACAATATGGTATCAATATGATGGAGCACTCCCCACATAATCGACAGAAGGTAAAAACCTATTTGGGTGAAATTTTTTATGACCAATGGTCCGCAACTATGGCCATCTCGATATCCCGATTTGAATTCGATATATTATTTCATTTGGGGTTATATAAAGAATGGGGTGTATTTTCATACGCCAACAAATAAAGAATATTTCTAGCAGAGAGTTTGCACAGCCTTCAACTCTATTCGACCTGAAATTATAAGACGAGCTGAAGGAAACGTCATACGGGTATGTGAAAAATTCTTAGAAGTTGAGGGCGATGTGTAGGAAAATGGGAATAATCATGTATAATAATATCACATGTTCTTTTGAAAACTTCATTACGTTCGCCATAAATCACGAAATCTTGATTACTATTCTCAACAGGAGCCATATTGCACTTTTTCAGAATTAAATCTGCCGATAAACAACTTCACTCAATCCATCGGTAGATAGGCACAGCTGTAATAACCCGTACAGAGTGTTGTTGAAAGAAACCCCACACCTGAGAATCAAATGCAACAACCGGGGTCAGTTGTAGAATGAAAAAACCCCCAACTGACTAACCAAATTTAATACCCGGCTATATACAGGGTATTATGAATAAACACATCACACCTGTAACACCAAATATTTAGTCGAACTCCTTGTATATCTTGAAGAAAAAAACACCCCAGAAAACCCGAAAATTATGGTTTCTTAATGTACCCTTTAAGGACGTCAAACTATAATGATATTCCTATATTTTATTCATTAATTCACTTCAGTCAATGCTTAACTATAGTTATCTGCACACCATTGATTGACAGTACAAAAGTTTATTTTTTCGAAGTTATCAGAGGTTCTACACAACAAGGTTTATTTAAGGAGCGGTCTTCTCAATTAAACCCCTCAATATATGATTTGTGCAGGTTCGATTGATCCATGTATGCCGTCATATCTCATAGTAATTCAAAGAAGAAATACTAATAGAATGTTGGTAAAAATATAATTTAATCAAATTCAATATTCAGAGTTACAAATTCCATAAACTCATAATCATGATCAGTCATATACAAATGATTTTTGCCAGTAGATATATGCATAACAATATAAACCAAGACACTTTCGAAAGTCAATGAAATTCATAGGTAATATTTAGTAATTGCAATTTTTTTTTTTTGGTGGTGTAGGAAATTCATCACGGACACAGTATGGGACTCCCTGACACCGGTTTACCCACTAAAACCTCCACCCTGTAGGCTCGTCAGGCTGTGGGCTCCGACGACACTTGAGCCTTCTGGCCCATTCTATCTTACCTGGTACGATTTTTTTTACCATGTCGTATCCATGGTTGCCTTGATTAAGTACCGCTTGTAGTTCCCTCCTAGCGCCTGCCTTGGCTACCTTGCGGTGCTGGAGGTTCATCTAGGCGGTCCCTATCGTTTGTTTAGCACCCTGAAGAGTCCTCTTCCGATCTCGGAAGACGCTCGGAATCATAACCTCTCCAGTGTTCTGAAAGAAGAAGCCGAGAAGGCCAAGAGATGTCCTCTTTCCCTTTTGGTGCCAGAGCCTCGTTAGTCATGTCGCGGCCGCACACAAAAGAACACGAATGTCCACTAACCGTACCATTCGCTACGCGGCCGCCTCCCGTTCACCCCATACCACGTGGAGGTGAGGTTGGACTTCAATTGCTACATTACATTTATATAATATTTTTATTAGCAATACTAGCTCATAGTCACTCATTAATATAATTATCAAATAAACCATTTTTTCTTTATCAATTATCGTTGTAATTGATTCAATAATATGAAATGCTATAATTCAATTAGCACAAGAACTGTATCCAAACAATTATAATTGTAATTGAAATGGCAATAAAAACTGTAAAATATTAAAATCTCTCAACATAGAAACAACAATCAAAATAACCAAATTCATTATATGAAATCAAATCTGATACTTAATTCCGTATATTAATGTTCAATAATAATACCATTGGTTACACATAAGAGGAGATATTACTTACCCTGTATAACTTTCTGCTCATTTTCACATACACAAAGAAGCGTTTTGAATAACAAACGTCATATTTATTTAAAAGAAAATTCATTTATTCATATTAGTTTTTAAATAAGCTAGTTTACTCTTTATATCCGGCACTAATAATGATATTCACTGGAAATGTTGCCATTGTTGAATTATGATGCTAAAAGTATTTTTCCTTGAAGTTTGGCTCATTTCCTTCGACCGATTTTCTAACAATAAATACCATTGAATATCTAGACTGAAAACTCTGCAGTAGGAGTTTGGATATATTGTATATATTGAAATAGTCTGAACACTAGAATCTAACCGAAATGATAATAGAATTACATCTATACTGATCTGAATCTGAATTGAATTGACTAGAATGCCCGAAGTGAATAGAATGCCCTGATGCTCCTCAAACTGGTACCTTCATATGTTTCTCAAATCCCCTACATAGATTCGTTCGGCAAACGGCTATATTTTTATCTCACCTGCAAAGAATTTCCTATTGGTAGTCCTAAGTATAGACTATACAATCATCTCATTGCGATGATTCAGCGGCCTATCCTTATACGGAGCTCAAAATAATAATAACTATTCGGAGGTCCTAGTTCACGAAAGGTCACAACTATCAAAATAATTCTTAGTTTGTTTTATTTAAGGAACTTTCACGTCGAAGTTCAATGCTTCCCGCATGGGATATATTTTTATATTCCTCAAACTTGAAATTTTCGTAATATAATTCCCATTGGGAATTATTGAATGGCTTCATATAATCATTAGATTTTCATGAAATTCCTCTATTCTGAATTATTTATAGGTAACTGATCTTTATAATAGTTTCTGTGTATGAATTTCTTATTCTTATACTGATTACTTTCTCATTTAGAAAGACTCTGTTATACCGGGAAGATTAAACGGAGAGAGATATCGTCATTTTCTTGAAGAAGATTTGCCTATTTTAATGGAAGATATGCCTCTTAGACTACGAAATGAAATGTGGTTTATGCATGATGGTGCCCTAGCATTTTAGCATCCAAACGCGAGAATTTTCAGATCAAACTTTCGACAACCGTTGGATAGGTCGGGAAGGGCCTCAACCATGGCCCCCTAAGTCACCAGACCTAAATAGTTTGGAATTTTTCCTGTGGAGACATCTGAAGTCCTTAATTTACCAGACACCTATCCAAAATGAAGAAGAATGATGTATTCGAATAATTAACTCTTGTAGAACGATTCGAAATACTCCAGGAATTTTCCAAAGAGTGCGCGAATCAATGAGAAGAAGATTGGATGCGTGCATACAGGCAGAAGGTGGACATTTCGAACATTTATTGTGATTTTGATCTAGATTTGACACAGCTTACTAGAAAAATTTAAATTTCAGGCAGATAATATGCAGAATGAAGTACTATTATGGAATATTATATATATATATATATATATATATATATATATATATATATATATATATATATATATATATATATATATATATATATATATATATATATATATAAATTTTGAAATAACGACTGAAAATTGGTATGAACAGTGGGGAATAACGGGGATCTTCGGTCAGCACAAGTTAATGTTCATTAATCAACCACTCAGATTACTGTCAGTACTTCCTTCATTTTAGATATTTCTTTTCTCAATAATGTAATTTACATATTTTAGGACCCTGAAGAAGTTTCAAAATTGAAACGAAAGCTCGGTCCAACGTATTAAAGAATTTTTCATAGTTCAACACTTGTGCTGACTGAAGATCCCCGTTATATATAACCCATAATATATATATATATATACATATATATATATATATATATATATATTAATATTTATATATTATGGGTTTTAGATATAGGAAAGTGAATCAGGACTCATTTCCATAATAGAATTGAATCATGAGAAAAAAAAATGAGTTTTTATTCGAAAAAATTGAGATTTTCAATGTTTCTCATTCACTTTCTGAACCCACTTTTTGGGTACCCTATAAATTATTCAGGGGATGTGATTATGGTGAGTGATCCGTTCAACCTTCAATATTCATGATTCAGTTGATTTATATCACTTAAAATTCTGATTCACTTCAAAATGGCGTATGTTCGATAGGCTGCATTTGTCAACATTGATCTCGCGCAGGCTAACCATTTTCCCCCCAGTCCCCACTCCAAGAGATGGAATACATTTTCGCTTGTGTCTCCTCCCAGCGCTCCTACATCGCTTAGACAACGTCGCGGAATCGAGCAATATTTAAATTTTTCTGATGAAGAAGGTTATTTGGATTATTTTGTGTTTGTGGACAATGATATTTCTGTTGAAATGCCACGGTGTGTCGTGGAATACTGTATGTATTATAGTAGGTTCAATTTTTATGTGAGACAGGAAAGCGATTCACTTACTTAGGTTAAGTTTATGCGCGTTTATGGTGCAGCAATGTTGGTTCCAGAGAAATTGGGTTGGGTACGCCAGGGCAGAATTTCGAATTTTCATCAAATGATAACTAATTATATGATTGTTATTTTGAAATGTGCTTTCAAAATTAATTGAAATGTTGATTTAAATTATATTTAAGATTTTTCAAAAATTAAAAAAGCGAAAGCAGTGGGGGTTGCATTCAAATCTTGAAAAAGATAACATTTTTACACACTATGTCTATAGTCAACAAGCACAAAATATAACGAATATGCGCAATGGAGAATCAATTAGTCAACTGGACCACTGTTCCCCTTCCTGTACTCTTTGTCTCGAGCACATTTACGTGCCTGGCAAATCTCTGTTTGACAGATTTGGTTACTGTATTTTTATGAATGAATTTTATTTTGAAATTACCTATTTAACATCGGTTGTTTTAGTATTTTCAGTTCCTTCGCATTTGTACTCTGAATTGGGAGTATGAGAAAATTGCTGTAAAATCTCTTTATCATAACATATTTCCATAAAAAAAACTATCGACCACCTAGATATTTGAAGTTTGGCGACTCTTGTACTGAATCCACCTCTGTCAATTTCCCGTTCTCAATGAACCCAATCCTTAATATAAGGTGCAACCAAGCCAACCAAATCGTCTGTATAAACCACGAATTGCCTCCATCGCTAAGAAAAAACCTCCACTCGCTGAAACTCAACGTTGGATATTCCAGCTTGTCCTGGAAATAATATCGGCAAAGAACATATCCAATATCGTCAAAACAAAATTATAACGTGATTTTTCCCTTCGACCCCTACTAGAGCGGCCTCATCCCGCAAATACCCAATAATAAAGAGCCACTTTGGTAATTGACTGCATCTAACGAATTCGCAGAACGGTGACTGAGAGCGGTCGCCGTTTAATCTTTCAGCAAACGCGATTAAACGTATCCGAGAGAGCAAAATCAACTAACATAGCAGAGCGTCCAGTCAATGAGTTAGCTGACCGACCGCCTCGGTTAACGACGCCCTCGTTAGTCCGACCTCAACGCGACGCCGAGCGTCTCTCCCAATTCATTTGAAGGAAACGCTACAGGGGGATGCTTATCGAATTTGAGTGTAACGTACCTGACGCAAAAAGGACGGAAAATAGGTACTTGGCCTGAGAGAGTTGCTGAGTAGTTTTGGCAGAAATGAAAGGAAACGGTGATATCAAAAGGCAGAGAAAATATCAATTTCCGGCATTGCTAACTACAGAAGGTAATTTAATTAACTCTATAATGAATACCGTTAATCGTAGAAGCTCTATAGTATTTATTTCAATCAGTTCAGACAATGAATCCGTTTATAATATGAAGCTTTCAAATAGGTTCGAAAATTTGACAGATGACATTTACCAGGATCCGGAAATGAGTTCAGGAGCAGATCCAGCTCCTGAGTGCGCCTCTGTTAGCGGAGTAGAAAAAACCAGAATTATACAGGGAATGCCGTAAAGTAAATAATAATGAAACCAATAATCAAATGTTAGGTACTGAAGATGACATTAACATGGAAACCACCAGACCAATTTACCGGCGACGGAACTGACTCGACAAGAAATAAAAAAAACATCTCACCACTGTTAGAGATAGAAACAAGTGGGCTCACAGTTAATTCACTCTTTGAAAGTGAGAACATTAGATTAACTAAACCATCAGATAATGGGTATTGAGATCTTTCCAGACTATCCAGATGACTATAGGAAACGTTCCAATATGCTAAAAGACCAGAAATGCCGATTCATACTTTCAGTCTGCCTGAAGATGAACAAAGAGCGCGTGCAACGTGACACAAGTGAAACTTCTTTGGCGATCCAAACTTCGATTTGTATATATTAATATACAGAGGGGGCCATTGAAAACGAAACGGCGGCTCTGGAGGTCGGCAGAACCGAATTATATAAAAACACTCGAACACATCAACTACATTTTTGAGGGGGTTATCGTTCGCGATGAAATTCATCCGAAATACATTCCATCCCTCGGAGCTGTGACCACCACCCCTAAATTTTTAAATGGCAACATATGGCAAGTTATACCTCATTTGGAAGGTATTTTCTTTCTTGATATCAAACATTGAAAATAAATTAATTCTATCGATTCCTTCTCGAGATATAGGAACTTGGGAAGTTGGGAAATCACTTTTTATTCACCCAATCAATAAAATCAATATCTGATAAAGGAACTGTCGCAATAATTATTATTGTCAATGAACTAAATGTTCAAACTGTCTACCACCCATTTCCATACAATAGTAGGTACAAGTTCTGTTCAAAACGAGACACATTTCGTAGCATTTCCGGCGTTATTCGACAGTATTCCTCAATAATTCTCCTTCGTAAATCTTCCAGAGATTCTGGTTCGGTTGCAAAGATTTTGTTCTTCAAGTGACCACACAGAAAAAATCGAGTGGGGTTAAATCTGGAGATCTGGCTGGCCACTCTATAGAGCCCTTTCTTCCAATCCAACTTCCAGGAAACATTCTATCCAAAAACGCCCTAACAGGCTGTGCATAATGTGGAGGTGCCCCGTTTTGTTGAAATATCAAGTGGTCTTCATGGTAACGATCGTCATTTTCAATGATGTCTACTAATTGTGGATAAACAAATTCATTCAATAATTCCAAATAATTTACCGTCGAGAAATACTGGTCCAATCAAACGGTTCCCAAAAATACCTGCCCAGACATTTAGCTTTTGGGAAATTTGAGTAACATGTGGATTGGCATCTGACCAATAACGACAATTATGACGATTCACAGTCGAATTCAAAAAGAATGTAGACTCATCAGAAAAGCAGATGATGAAAAGAAAATTCTCATCAGCATCTATTCTTGTAGTCATAATTTCACAAAATTCCTGTCGCCTAACAAAATCATCTTTATTCAATTGGTATACCAAATGTATTTTGTAGGGGTGGAATTTATGATGTCTCAGGACTCGGCGGATACGTGTTCTACTGAAATTGGTAATGCTACCCAATTTCCTTGTGCTCAATGTTGGGTCTGCATGAACTTGTCCTGAAAGTGCAACTTCAACAGCTTCATTTCTCAACGTAAATTCACGTTTTGGGTCTCGTTTCTTGTTGGCTACTGATCCAGTTTGACGAAATTTTTGCACTAATTCTAGAACGTATTTTCTAGCAACAAGTTTATCTGGATGCGTTTCATTGAACAAATTAGCTGTAAGGTTACCGCACTCATCATCCTTAAAAAAATTGTTATTATTTCAAGTCTTTTCGCTATCGTATACACCATTATTGCGGAAAGATATTCAGTAGCTTTAGCCAAGTAATTCACTCCAATGTCGTTCAATCAAAGATCAGTTTGACACTGATAGACGTCCACAATTGCGATTTGGCGGAAAAAATTATTTCATACATGTTTTTGTTGTACTCGCATTTCAGTCGAATTCGAGAAAACGTCTTTTTATCGATTTTTAAAAACCTTGCATTTTTTTCAATCAAGTGAATGGGGATGAAATAAAAATTTGAAACGGAATTGCATGTTATTTGTTGGTAAACAGTTAGATCATTTGATTCCTTTGACAATGATAATTATCTTTAAACAGTTGCATTGTTAGATGTTATTTTTATTGATTGAGTGAATAAAAAGTTATTTCCCAACTTCAAGTTCGTATATCTCGAAAACGAATCGATAGAATTAATTTATTTTTGTTGTTTTATATCAATGAGGAAAACACCTTTCAAATGAGGTATCACTCGCCATATGTTGCCATTTAAAAATTTAGGGGTGGCGGTCACAACTTCGAGGTATGGAATATATTTCGGGTGAATTTCATCGCGAACGATGTCCCCCTCGAAAATGTAGTTGATGTGTCCAAGCGTTTTTATATAATTCGGTTCTGCCGACCTACAGAGCCGCTCTTTCGTTTTCAATGACCCACTCTGTATATACATACATATACAGGGTGTTAGTGAATAAGTGCGACAAACTTTGGGGGCTGATTCTGCATAAAAAATAATAACAGTTTGCTATATAACTTTTGTCTGCAAATGCTTCTTTCTCCGAGATACGGGGTGTTGAAGTTTTTTTTAAAACTGACTATTTATTCATTGCTCTGAAACCGGTCGAGATATGCAAATGAAATTGGGTGAGTTTTTAGAGGTTGTTATTTGCTCATTTTTTGACATGCAATTGAAGATTTTATGTTATCAATGGTGCGCATACAAGTAATGATCTCAATTTTTTTAAAGAAAAAATGGTACGCCACTTAGATATTTCATTCGCCGTTTTCATGCAAAAAAATAAAACCTCTTAACGCGTATTTTTCATTTCTTTAATATATTATCAAGAACTATCTAATACAATAACGTTAAACCAGAACAATAACAGAAAATAACACTTTTAAATAAATAGGCGCAAGGCTACAACAAATGTTCAAAATGACCTCTTTCAGACGTGATACAAGATTCAACTCTTCGCATCATCGACTGTCGTATTAGCGCAAATATTCCTGGTGTATTTCTTATTGTCTCACAGCCGGCTATAATTCCATTCCTCAGATCTTCAACATTTTCGACGGGAGTGGAATAAACTAATGTTCCGTACCTCCCCTACCTATCCAACGATTTGGATATACTGTATCTAAGTGATTACGTACAATAATGCTAAAATGGACTGCTGCACCATCATGCATGAACCAGAAGTGTTATCTCAGCTGTAGAGGAATTTCTTCAAAAAGACTCTTTCTGAGAAATTAAGGTAACAGTCGCCTGTTAGTCGTTGTGGGAGGAAATATGGACCGATTAAATGATCATCAAGTATCCCAAGCCATACATTTACTGAAAACTGATGCTGAAAATGAGCTTCAAAGATTCCATGTGGATTTTCCTCAGCCCAGAGGTGATTATTATGGAAAGTTCGTATACACTGTCGTCCTAAATTAGCTTCGTTAGTGAACAAGATGCCGTTAGAAATTAGGAATTTGAGCGATTTGATATAGAATCCAATGGCAGAAAACTAGGCGCGGAAAAAAGTCTCTAGGAGAGCTTGCACACGTTGAATATGAAACGGATACAATTGCTGTTCTTTGAGAATTTCGAATACAGTGAAGTTGCTTACATTCAGTATGTTGGCAATTTTTCGAGTACTTGTTTTAGGTGACTCCGCAATTAACTCGAGAACTGCTTCTTCTAGTTGCACAGTTCGTACTTTTCGAGGGCACCCGCAGTCAATCTTGTTTCTTAAATGTACCATTCTCGCGCAAACGTTGGTGAAGACGAGCAAATATTGTGTCATTGGGTACCTTACGTCATGGATACAACTTAGCATACAATCGTCGAGCTTGCCGACCATTTCCATTACTTCGACCATAGACAAAATGCATGTCTGACAATTCCGCATTTGTATAATTTTCCATTCTTTACGATAAAAAAAAATCAATTACTTATTATCATTAATTTTGTACCAAACTGAAAGCTAAAAAATGAAGAAACGCTTATTTGACATTTCTTTGAAATATTCGTATTTAACAGGATGCTGACAGTAGCCTACCATCATAGCTACTAGATCATGTATTAAAGTAATGACAAATACGCGTTAAGATGTTTTATTTTTTTGCATAAAAACGGCGCCCCATACGAAAAAAAGGCAGGTTAGATTTTTTGTCACAAATTTACCGAGAAACTCAAAAATGATCTTTAATTCGAAATACATCAGTGGCGTACAATTTTTTTCTTAAAAAACAATTGAGATCATTACCCGTATGCGCGCCAATGATGAGCATAAAATGCTTAAATGCATGTGAAAAAATGCGAGATAACTATCTCTTGAAACTTACCAAATTTCATTTGCATATCTCGACCGGTTTCAGAGAAATAAATAAATAGTAAGTTTTTAAGAAAAACAACACCCCGTATTTCGGAGAACGAAGCTTTTGCGGACAAAAGTTATATAGCAAACTGTCATTATTTTATCATGCAGAATCACCCCTTGGAGTTTGTCGCACTTATTCACTGACACCCTGTATATGTTGAATCTACGAAGAAACATGCATACACATATATATATACATATATATATATATATGTATATATATATATATACGTATTGCTATGTTCATTGAGTGAAAATTTTTCGTCAAACTAGGCTATCTCTTGAATTCTGGGCTTTCGCATGCGCAGGCAATAAACCTGGGCCGTGTTCTGTCATAATATGGGACTATTAGTTGAATCCGATGATACCCGATGATTAGGGACAATGCTTGCATGAAATGTAAAGTTTTGAACAGAAAAATAATATTCGGAAAACACTTGAATTTGAAAAAAAAGCTTTGGGTGTGACTATAGATGGCGTTTGGCTATTGCTTGAAGGGAATGTTGGTACATAAATATAATTTTAATATTTATGCTTGCATGAAATGTAAAGTTTTGAACAGAAAAATAAATTAGGCACA